>CM060352.1:106334448-106680553 GCA_030545235.1 Helianthus tuberosus | reverse complement strand
ACTAACCAATTCATTAAATTTTCATTCTTCAATTCATCAATCTAACAATAATATACAACCTTACTACTTATCCAGTCCATGAATAGCCAAACAAACTCCTGCTGATGTACCAAAAGGTCTGTTAAGACAAAGACTGCTGAAGCAAAGGTCTGCTAAAGAGAACCTCTGCTGATGAAGTAAATTGTATGATGAACCTAAGTCCTGCTGTTCACCAACAGATATTACACAATTCAACAGAAGATCTATAAAATAAGATCTATAACAGATGATGATCAACAGCTCATAAGGTCTGTTGAAGCACGATATAACAGTGCTTAGCCTTTAACAGATCTTTAACAGTGCTTAGGGGTTAACAGATGTTTGCACACTATAACAGTGCTTTGCCTCTTACAGATGTTAATGTATCTCAGACCCCAATAGTTTTCCGACTAACCAATTGATTAAATTTTCATTCATCAATCTAACAATACTATACAACCCTACTACTTATTCAGTCCATCAATATCACCAAAAATGTATATAATGTATAATAACAATAATATATTATATAACAAACAAAAAGTTAACCTTACTTAATGTCACACCCCGACCACGTAAAACAACAAAACGTGGCGGAAACGTTGGGGAGTGTTGTAACAGAATCATTGTTTCACAACCATGGATTAAACAGTTTCGTTTCATTGAATTAAATGTATTACATTATGATGTATTGCAAAATACATCCTTTATTCGTGTACAGTTTGTATAGTTTTCATTATATTTAGTTTTGTTTTTCGTTAGAATATGCATACTATTGATAAAATCATGTTTCGCAGGTCTTGATGTTTAAAGTTGCTGGAAACCGAGTAAAACGAGTTAAAATATTGAAAAGTCAAGTCTTGGAGCATGTTGGAAAGGTCGGGGAGTTGAAATAGAGTTAAAGAGCTGAAAAATCACTCTCTGGCACCCCACCACCCACTAAGCAAGTCTCTCGCACCCGGCGAGAGGCTGGAGATGTTACACGAGAAAAAAAACAAGGTGGCACCCCACCACCCATTCCTTCAGTGGGTGGCGCCCCGCCAGAAGGCTGTAGCTGGCAGTTTTTACGAATTTAATAAGGGTTTGATTTGGAAAGTCATATATATACACCTTTAACTTGAAAAAAAAAACCCTAGTGACGAACTTGGGACATCTTGGGGCGATTGTTGAGCATTCTTGGAGCAATTTTGGAGTTCTCGAAGCATAGGAATCATTGGTACGAGTTCGGAAAAGAAGACTTGGAGATCTAATCAGGTTTTCTAGTTCTTTATTTCAACTTTTCTTACGAAACTTGTTATGATGAATTCATGTTTAGACATCTTTATTTTGTTTTCACGTTTTAACATGCTTGGCTAAACTTTTAAGCCATCTAGACTTGATGAATGGATTAATATGAAGTTTTTACCGTTTTTTGTTAATTACATGATTATTATGGATTAATTGTGATTTGTAAGAGGTTTGATTTAATGATTTGATGTATATGCATGCTTTGAGTTGGTTTATTGTTATTATTTGCTTCATATGATTCTTAGTGACGGTCTTTATCACAATATAGAATCATATTAGGGTATAGGATTTCGGTGAGTGTCTATATCACGTTAGAAAAACTTAACTCTTTAGGGAGAATTGGCCGATAACCCCTAGAAGTAATTGGTAATAATTTGCTAAGTCTTAGTGTTCTACTAGTCCTAATACCTGGAAAGTGAGGGGCGTAGGTCTTACCCGGCGAATTGTTTTAGATAGTCCTTGGAAAAGGTCGTGTCTTAGTTGACATGTCGGTTTCATTAGTCTATCAAGTCAAGTTAATTAATCCAAACTACCCTAGATCTATGATTGGAAAAGAGTAGGTCAACATTAGGGTAGTTAATTAATCCATACTTACACAATAATTAGACAACTGGAAAGGCGTCTAATAACCAGTAGGATTAACAGCCTAGGTAGTTCCACAGGTTTCTCCTTGAGAAGGGTCGAGGGGCTTAGTTGGTTCTTAATAGGTTTAGTACTTTAAGATCCCGGTTCCATAATTCATGCATTTAACTTAATCGGTAATCTCTTAAAAACAATCTAGGATTCTTGTCTAGGTGGTCTCGTTTCCCATATAAGAAAAGCCTTTCAGTCTTCGTTCGTATTAGTTTAATTCTAGTTTATATTTTTAGTTTAAATAGACTTCCTAGATTTTCTGTAACCCCCTCCCCCCCCCCCCCCCCAAAAAAAAAAATAATTAAACAAGTATAAGTTGCGTCTGTCAGTGTCTATTAGAGTCTAGTTTACGTGATATATAGAGTCTCGTGGTTCGATATCCGGACTTCCTAGGTTATACTAAATTGATTGGTACACTTGCCGAGTGTGTGGTTTTAGGTCGAGTCTAGAATTAAAGCTTTTTAGTGTCTAGCTTAGAGAGTCTTATATAGTTAATTATTATAGTCTGTTTAGCACACAATAAGTTTTTGGCGTCGTTGCCGGGGACTCTTGGCAATCGCGTTCATTAGCTTTGATAGATTTAATAGATATATACGTGCTACGTGTTTGTTTTGTTTTGAGTCTTTTTCTTTTATTTCTGATTTTGAGTCGTAGTGACTAGTGTCTGTTTTTTCTCATATTCAGGTTTTTGCTTGTAGTGGATGCCACATCTACGCTCGCACCGACCACCGAAGCCACCAGTTTCAGAGTCATCATCTCAAGGGGGCAAAGGCCCACAAGTTAGTTCTTCATCCTCTTCTCAATTCCCTCATTTCGATTCCACTCCATTACCCAACCCATCTCCAACCCCACCACCTTCACCAAACCATTCACCTAAAACCTCACCTAAGGTTTCCCCACCCAATAGCCCTACTTCTAGCACTTCTAGCATCCCAGAAAACTTGGAAGAAATGGCCAACGCTAGGCAAACCGTCCATCAGCAAGCCACCCAGAATTTCACCGGTCTTGCTTCACCCATCACTGTTCCACCCATAGTTAGCGAGAACTCATGGCAGATTCCATCTTATGCCATGCAGGCCATTACCAATAGCATCCAATTCCATGGCCGCGAGGACGCACCGGCCCACATAAACCGATTCTCCCGTATCCTTGCTACTTTTAGCCTTCATGGAGCACCAAATGATGCTACTTACCTTCAGCTTTTCCCATTTTCACTAGCAGGGCGTGCGGCTACTTGTTTGGACTCTCAACCAACTGGTACCTTTACCACTTGGGCGGAGCTTCGTCAAGCCTTTTTGAACAAGTATTTCCCGCCCGCTAAAGCCTCACGTCTTAGAGACCAAGTCCACTCCTTCCGCATGGAGCCCGACGAGCCTTACTACCTTGCTTGGGAGCGTTTCCAAAACCTCTGTGCTCGTTGCTCCTAGCATAGTCTTTCCGATTGGGCCCTATTCTATAACGGTATCATCCAAGAGACTCGTGATCGTTTCGATACTAATGCGGGGGGCATATGATGGGTATTCTTACTGTTGCTGAGTGTTTAGAGCGTTTTGAGGCATTTGCCCAGTCTCAATCTCAATCGCGAGCCGATCAGCGGTATCAAAGTGGTAATTCTAATACCACTACTAGTGCACGATACGAGTGCGTGTCCGTTGCTAGTTGGTGAGGAGCAAGTTGATTTCATAGGAGGAGGGTTCGGTAGAGGTCAACCTAGCGGGTTTAATAATAATAATTTTGGTTCGGGTTGGCGTAATAATAATAATACTTACTGTAATATTAATAACAATTTTCGCTCAAATGGACCCCCTGGTTTTCAAATAGCTCAAAATCCAAATAGGGGTCAAGGTTCACTCTTTGGTGGGGGTTCAAATGGGTAGTTCAACAAAGGGTTCAATGGGCAGGTCAAAGATGGGGGGGGGGGGTCAAATAATCAGGTTCAAACAGGTCAAAGTGCAAGTTATGATCTAGGGGGTAGTCTAGAAAGAATGGAGTCCATGATGAGTCAATTAATTGTTAGGGATCAAACCACCCAAAAGACCCTTAGTGAACATGATCTCATGCTTAAGAACCACCAAGCCTCTTTTCAAGACCTCCAAAGGGTCGTAGGTGATATGTCTAGGAAGCTAGAAGAGAGATTACCTGGTCAGTTTGGGGGTAACACCCAACCGAACCCTAATGCCCATGCTAAAGCCATTACCACCCATAGTGGCAAAACCGTAGGAAACCCGAGAGTAGAGGAGAGAGTAGTCGATGAGGATGGGGATATTGTAGACAAAGAGATAGAGATGGAGGCTCCCGACAAAGTGCAACCAAGGCTAGTCCCAGAAAGTACCGCACAGCCCGAGGGGTCTCAAAGTGAGAAGAAAGTTGAGAAAACTCCCGTAGACGTTAGACCTTCACCCTTAGTAGACCATTCGCGTGTTCCATTTCCCTCACGTCTTAGGAACCAAAAATACTCGAGGGAATATGGGCAATTCTTAGACATCTTCAAGCAATTGAAGATTAATCTTTCGTTTATCAAGGCACTTCAATCGATGCCTAAATACGCGAAATTCTTGAAAGATCTTCTGAGGAATAAAGAGAAGTTGGGGGAGTTGTCGAACGTTCCATTGAATGGAGGGTGTTCCGCCGTTGTGTTAAATAAGCTTCCCGAAAAGCTTACCGATCCTGGTATTTTTACCATTCCTTGTCTATTCGGTAGTAATACCAACACTAGAGCTTTGGCCGACTTAGGTGCTAGCATCAATTTGATGCCCTTTTCTCTTTATGAGAAGCTAGACGTAGGAGAGCTTGCACCTACCCGAATGACATTATCCTTAGCCGATCGGTCTGTTAAATACCCTAGGGGTATAGTTGAGAACTTGCTAGTTAAGGTAGACAAATTCGTGTTTCCCGTCGATTTCGTAATTCTCGATATGGAAGCGGATGAGAGAGTCCCCATTATACTAGGTCGTCCATTCTTGCGTACCGCTAAAGCTCTCATAGATGTTTACGATGGTAAGATCACCCTTAGGGTCGGTGAGGAGAGAGTTACTTTTGAGATAGACCGTTCCATGAACCACCCGAGTGGTTCGGATGACTATAGTGGTCCTTGCCATTCCGTCTACTTCTTGAATTCGTTCATCTCGTATGTCGATCATTGCTTAGAGTATATTAGTGGTGCGGACCTAGTGGTAGGATAGAAGGTAGAAGAGGAGGTGAAGAGTGTAGATGAAGTTGAAGAGGAGGGTATTCCTTTAATCCCCGATGTGTTAGTGGTTAGTGATGACACCACCCAAACCCCACCCTTAGAGCTTAAGGTACTTCCATCTCATCTAGAGTATGCTTTCTTAGGGGAGGGTTCCGAGCTACCCGTTATTATTTCATCCGAGTTAGAGGAAAGTGAGAAATTGAGGTTGTTGGATGTGTTGAGGGCCAACAAGGAGGCCATTGCATGGAGATTGTCCGACATCAAGGGCATTAGCCCTTCCTATTGCACCCACCGGATACTCTTGGAGGATGATTATAAGCCGGTGGTGCAACCCCAAAGGAGGCTTAACCCTAACATGCAAGATGTCGTGAAGAAGGAGGTTCTTAAACTCCTAGATGCCGGGATGATTTATCCCATCTCTGATTCACCTTGGGTGAGTCCTACTCAGGTTATCCCTAAGAAGGGAGGGATGACCGTTGTCATGAATGAAAAGAATGAGCTTATCCCTTCTTGTACGGTCACGGGGTGGCGTGTGTGCATCGACTACCGAAAGTTGAATGATTCCACCCGAAAAGACCACTTCCCATTGCCCTTCATCGATCAAATGTTGGAGCGTCTCGCTGGTCAACAATTCTATTGTTTTCTTGACGGCTTTTCCGGTTACTTCCAGATCCCCAAAGCACCGGAGGATCAGGATAAGACCACCTTCATAAGCCCCTATGGCACCTATGCGTACCGACACATGCCATTTGGGTTATGTAACGCTCCAGCTACTTTTCAACGGTGCATGGTCGCCATATTTCAGGATATGATAGAGAGTTCCATGGAGGTTTTCATGGATGATTTTTCAGTTTATGGTGACTCTTTCGATGCGTGTTTGAAGAACCTAGAGAGGATGTTGAAGCGGTGCGTGGAGATAAAGCTTATGCTATACTGGGAGAAGTGTCACTTTATGGTGACGGAAGGTATAGTGTTAGGGCATAAGATCTCTAGGGAGGGTATTGAGGTAGATCGTGCAAAAATAGATACCATTAGTAGGTTACCTCCACCCACGAGTGTTAAGTCGATTAGGAGTTTTCTAGGGCATGCGGGTTTCTATAGACGCTTTATTAGGGATTTCTCAAAAATCACCCGCCCCATGACCCGTTTGCTAGAGAAAGATGTTCCATTCATCTTCGACGAGGAGTGTCTTAAAGCCTTCAACTTTTTGAAGGAACAGCTTGTGAATGCACCTAGTCTTATCTCGCCCGACTGGAGCTTACCATTTGAGCTAATGTGCGATGCCAGTGACTATGCCGTTGGAGCGGTATTAGGACAAAGAAAGGTTAAGCACTTCCACCCCATCTACTACGCGAGCAAAACGCTCAATGATGCTCAAGAAAACTACACTACCACGGAAAAAGAGCTTTTATTCGTAGTTTTCGCTTTTGATAAATTCCGCTCGTACCTAGTTCTTTCCAAGACTATAGTCTTCACCGATCATTCCGCGTTGCGCTTTCTTTTCCAAAAGAAAGACGCTAAACCCCAACTCATTCGGTGGATTCTTTTGCTTAGTGAGTTTGATATAGAGATTAGGGACAAGAGAGGGGCCGAAAATGTGGCGGCCGATCATTTATCGCATCTAGAGGACCCTAAGAGAGAAGAGATTCGTGAGGAGGAGATTGGAGATACATTCCCTCATGAGTCTATAGAGTTTGTTGAGGCCGAGAAAGAAGGATTGCAATGGTTTTGCGACTTAGCGAATTATCTCTCTAGTGGCAATGTTGTGAGAGGGATGTCCACACAACAAAGGAAGCGATTCCTTAGCGAGGCGAGAAAGTATGTGTGGGTTGACCCTTTTCTTTTTCGAATAGGGGGAGATAGGATTCTTAGACGTTGTGTGTCGAGAGAGGAGGGGTGGAACATCATCAAACATGTGCATGAAGGCCTCACGGGAGGACATCATGGTGCACACACCACCGCCCAAAAGGTATTCGATTGCGGTTTTTATTGGCCTACCGTACTTAGAGATGCCGTTGAGTTCATTAAGACATGTGATGCGTGTCAACGAACCGGTAATATTTCCGCCAAAGATGAGATGCCTCAAAACCCGATACAAGTAGTAGAGGTTTTTGACGTGTGGGGCATCGATTTCAAGGGACCCTTCCCAAACTCCAAAGGAAACCGTTACATACTTGTGGCGATTGACTACGTGTCTAAATAGGTTGAGGCTCAAGCTCTTTCCACAAACGAAGCCCGCGTACTTTTGAAATTCCTTAAGAACCTTTCTCCCGATTCGGGACTCCTAAAGCCTTAATTAGTGACTGTGGCACTCACTTTTGCAACGCATTGATGGAAAAATTGCTTGCACGCTACGGTGTTACTCATCATTTGTCTACCGCATATCATCCACAAACAAGTGGACAAGTGGAGAATGCGAATCGCGGTATTAAACGAATCTTAGAGAAAACAGTGGGTAAAAATAGGAAAGATTGGTCCGACAAGCTAGACGATGCATTGTGGGCGTTTAGAACCGCCTGCAAGACGCCTTTAGGAACTACACCTTTCATGATCGTCTACGGAAAATCTTGTCACCTTCCCGTAGAGTTAGAGCATAGAGCGCTTTGGGCATTGAAATCCGTTAATTTAGACATGACCGAAGCCGCTAGGAAGCGTTTCTTTCAAATCCATGAGCTTGAGGAGCTTAGGGATACGGCGTATGCTCGATTGTTGGGAATCAAAGAGAAAACAAAGTTGTTACATGATAGAAGGTTGAGAAGATGAAGGAGTTTAGCAAGGGGGATAAAGTGCTTCTTTACAACTCAAGGTTGAAGCTTTTTGCGGGTAAGTTGAAATCAAAGTGGTCGGGACCTTATATGGTTCACTACGTGTTTCCGCATGAAGCGGTGGAGATCATGGATGAGACGAATGGCCGTAGTTGGAAGGTGAACAACCATCGTTTAAAGCACTACATTGGAGGAGCAATAAACAAGAACGAGATGGAGGAAACTCCTCTCGAAATCCCACCAAAAGCCGCCAACTAGTGTTTTGGGTGAAAACCCAAGTGTATATTTTGTACCGTTTGTATCTTCGTTTATTTTTCGTATTTTTTAGTAGCTAATGGTTGTTTTTGTTAGTTTTTCGGGTCCTTATTTGTGTTTTGAGTCATTTGCAGGAGTGCATCACCGAGGATTTGTAGGAATTTGCGAGAGAAATAAGGTTCCAGGTAAATTTTACACTTAGAAAATAATTTAAGGTTGAACTTTGATGGTTTTGGAAAAACTTAAAAAAATTTCTAAGGCAAGGAAGCAAAAAATTTAGCAAACTTTCTGTTGAAAATGCCTCCTGGCGGGCCGCCACCTATTGACAAAGCTCTGGCCACCCGCCAGAGCGTAACCAGGGTTTCGTGCTTGTTGTTTTTACGCTCTAGCGGCCGCCACAAAGTTACTATATTTCTCGCGGCCGACAGCACGTTACACATGTTTTCGGAACTTCTCACTCGGTGCCGCCCCGCCACCCACCTCTTCAGAATGTCGCGGCCCGCCAGGAGACCTATCTGCAACCGAGGACATCTTTTCTTCTCCTATTCACCTTTTCTTCTTTCTTTTCACCTAACCTACCCCATAACCGATAACCCCACATCTCACCTCCCCCTTACTGCCGTAACCCCTCATAACTTCTCACCATTCCATACATAACCCTTATAACCTCCAATTTCTTCCATACTCCAACAATCTTTCACCATAAAATCGGTTTCTATTGTGGAGTCCAAGCTCAACCCGAAAATCATTCTATCTCTTCGTGTTTCTAACGAATCCAAGGTATGTATCTTGCAAATCTTTGTACTTTGAGTCTAATATTTTAGTTTTCATCTAGTTTTAGCTTAGTTTAGTCTTAGTTAGGGTTCGCTTTTGGTGGAATGTGATGTTTTGCTAGGTTTTAAGGATGTATAAAGTTGCGGATGGGTTCAGTTTGGGTTCTTTCAGCAGGGTATTGTCTACGGGTGGTTCAGTTTTGGGTTAGATTACAATGTTCATCATATCTTGGTCTAGGGTTATCCGACATTAAGTGTGGGGATGCGTTTGGGAAATTTTTGAACTTGAATTCTGATTTACAAAATCCGTTTGTGACCCGTTTCTTTAAGGAAACATTAAAGCTTTCAACTTTAAATCGGTAAATACTTAATGTCGGTTTGGATTGTTGTTTGTTTTTGGGATATTGATGATTGTCGGGTTGGTTATGGAGTTTGATTTGCTGAATTTAGTGCTTGGTTTGGAATACAGTGACGTCTAAAGCGCCAAATTTGCGTTATTGAACCAAAATTTTTGCGAAGAATAAAACCTCCTTTAATTAGACGGCACTTTTCGACGCTAAAGTTTGTCTTTAAATTACTACATGGCTGATTTTAAGCAAGTTTGGATGTCGATGTGGATAGGCACTTGGATTTACTTGAGGGCAAGTAAAGTGCCCGGAGGAGGTATAGTTGGTAATTTGTGTAGTTTGCGTCTACGTTAGATCGATAGTTCGTAATTTGTGTTGTTTGCGTCTATGTTAGATCGAGTCTAGTTTAATGGTTATTTTAGGGTCTTTGGTGTCGTTTTAATTGTTTTTGAGTCGTCTTAGTGTCTTATTGCGTCTTTTACTCACTTGATTTGTGATACCACTCGCCCGTACTCAATCTCCATTCGGGCGAGTTTTGGTTTATGCTTAAAAAAGGATTTGCAAAACGTCGCTTTAACGTCACTTTGTCTTTAAACAACGGCCGCGAACGTCATGCTATATGGTCGTTGTTCTTGTATATATTAATAAAAAAAGAAAAAAATATAAAAAATAAAAATAAAAATAAAAAAAAAATAAAAAAAAATGAAAAAAAAATACCAAAAATAGTTCGTGACTAATATTCTGCTTTTCTTTGTCTTGTCATACTTGAATTGTTTTGCAGAATGTCAGGTGCAGGATCATCAAGTTGGCCCAGTAGGAAACGAGGCCCAGATACTCGCCCAAGAGGGGGCCCAGTGATTAGGGAGCCCGAACCGATTCAGCAGATTCAACCGGAACAAGTACGAGTGGTGCAACAGTCAGATTACAGCAGAGTTGTCAAGTATACGGGTCTGGGACGCCCTCATGGTCCACGTCAAAGGATTTTAGATAGCTCTCTTTTGCAGTTTGAGATGAATTCGGGGGAGTCATAGAGGTTAGGTACTTTGGTTAACGTAGAACTGCTGCCGTATAGGAGGATTGATTGGGAGGTGTTGGATCGTTTAGGGGCAAGGGCCAGGGTGGAACAGTTGCTAGGACCAAAATTCAGGAGAGTTTTGGATTGTGATGCTAAACAGTACAAGGAAATCACGTTGGAGTTTCACTTTACTTTCGAGTATAAGCAAGGGAGTTTCAATGAAAAAGATGCAATATTCTTTGCCTTGGGTAGGAAATCTTATGAGATGGCAGTCCCTGAGTTTGCAGTGGCAACTCAGTTCTATACGGAAGAGGAGGTTAGGACTCCCGAGTTTATCACTAGTATGTAGGGAGTGCTTAAGAAGCAGCGTGGGTTTTGTGTTCTGGCGAGTGAGTTAGCGAGATTTTGGAGCACCATATCAAGGGTGCCATACACTTTAGGGGCAGTTGCTAGTGATATTACTGATCCAGTTCTTCGTTATATCCACAAAATTCTAGCAGCGACTCTGGTTGGTAGAGGAGAGGGAGACAACAAGGTTAATCAGGTGAGCTTATTATGTCTGATGTGTATGGTTGAGCAGAGGCCAGCCAACTTGGCGACTGTCTTTGCTTTGTCTATGAGGAGGTTATGGAGGGGTGGTGCTGGAGCCTGTATTTACTGTGGACCGTTGATTACTTGGTTAGCCGAGAGCCTAGGTGTGTTTGAGAGGTACCCGACTGCTAAGATGAAGAAGGGCCCTGGCCCTTGCTTTATGAGTGTTAGGGATTTGCAGTCTGCTGGGATTATAGCTCGTACTGATCCGATTACTTGGGAGCCGATACGAGAGGGTCCACAGGTTCAGCCTCCGCCTGGTTCAGGTGCTACGGAGGCTATGCAGGGTGCGGTTCCTACCCGTTATCAGAGGCCTCATATTCCCCGTATTCGTCAGGATATTCTTGCTAGGCAGTACCCGTTAGCGCAGTCGTGACCCGATCCACTTACTTTAGATTCGATATATGATTCTATGCAGGCGGGTTTCGGTGATTTGCGTATGTATGTTGATGATCATATCAGTGGGCTTAGGCATGAGGTTGTGGCCTGTCAGAGGCGATTGGAGGAGGGTATGCGAGTCATTATGCAGAGTCTTCATTCGCAGCCCCCACCTTCTTGGCAGCAGTCTGAGGCAAGGCCCAGTAGGACACAGGCGGGTGATGAGGTGTTGGATGATGCAGAGTAGAGCGAGGATGCAACGAGGATGACAACTTATATCTTTTGTTTATTTTATCTTTATGTTGTTTTTAATCCTCGTTTATTGGTTTGTACTTAAATACGTTAAACAGGTTGGTTGGGATTTTGGGGATGGTTGACTTTTGGTTGTTGGATGTTTGCACTAACACTTGGTAGCTTATATATTATCTTTTGCTAGTGTTTGGTGTTGCTTGATTAGATTGGTATTTGTAGCTGCTTTCATTTGCGTGTCCGAGGTTAGGAGTTGTTTACTGAGCGCGTATCGAATTGGAGGGCTTATGTTGAAACGACTGGCACTTTGACAGTCTCACATACTCAACTAAGTCGTTTCCCTTTTTGTTGTTGTATATTTTTATTTATTTCGTTTGCAATTTTTATTTTTAGGTAGTTGTTGAGTCGTATTTTCGTTCTTGCATTAGGGACAATGCAATCTCTAAGTGTGGGGATGGGATACAAGTAAATAATCGAGTCATAATATGAAAAATACAAAAAAAAAAATTAAAAACTTGAAAAAATCCAAAAAAAAATTGAAAAATCAGAAAATGTCTTTCGAATAAAAAACAAGAAGTTTGCAAATTAAAACGGAAAATGATAGAAAAGATGAATATTTGCTTGGGTTCGAATAATAATAATACGAGATTATAATAAATCGAGCTTGCGTCTAGTTAGGGATATGTGGATAGGCCCGGTTTGGTTTTAAGTCCCTTTGAGTTAATATACCTTAATTGTCGGTCTGCTAGTGGGTTTTCGCCTGGGAAATATGGGAAATCAAAACTGCCGATAATAGTATAAGGGGCACCGTTATAAGTTAAAACTGTTAGAGTTTGTGATCATGCGAAAAATAAAAAAATAGAATAAAAAATCATGAGCTAGAAACTAAATGAAAGTAGTGCATTCCTATGTAGTTTGGGTTGGGAATAGTGACTTTACAACCGGATTACCGCTAGAGTGTGTGAAATCAACCTTGCAAAAAAAAAAGAGAAAAAAAAGTACCGTAGCCTAAGTAATCCGAGTTGGGGATAGCGACTCTACAGCCGGATTGCCTCCTGGTTAGGGAAAGCAACGCCTACGCTCATTAGAAAAAAAAGAAAGAAAAGCAAAGAAAAAAACGGAAAAAGAAAAAAGTTGATTGTAAACTCTCTTGGTTTTGATATAAGACGGTTGGGAATTGGTCCAGTGATCGTTCCTTTAGTCCTATAAGCTTGAGGTGGGAGTAGGTGGACCGTAGATTCTAGCGTGAGACCCTAGTTAGACTGACCGCACTTAAATTAAATTTACATGATAAGGGCTTAGGATTGGATTCGGGTTTAAAGGGACAAGTATATTTGCAATAGCGGCTAACGCAAGTTTTGGTTTTAATAAGATAAAAATAATTTTCGAACCAAGTGAATATTTGTCTCTGATTCCGTTGCATAATTCTTTTTCGGGGACGAAAAAAGAGTAAGTGTGGGGATGTTTGATGTATTGCAAAATACATCATTTATTCGTGTACAGTTTGTATAGTTTTCGTTATATTTAGTTTTGTTTTTCATTAGAATATGCATACTATTGATAAAATCGTGTTTCGCAGGTCTTGATGTTTAAAGTTGCTGGAAACCGAGTAAAACGAGTTAAAATATTGAAAAGTCAAGTCTTGGAGCATGTTGGAAAGGTCGGGGAGTTGAAATAGAGTTAAAGAGCTGAAAAATCACTCTCTTGCACCCCACCACCCACTAAGCAAGTCTCTCGCACCCGACGAGAGACTGGAGATGTTACACGAGAAATAAAACAAGGTGGCACCCCGCCACCCATTCCTTCAGTGGGTGGCGCCCCGCCAGAAGGCTGTAGCTGGCAGTTTTTACGAATTTAATAAGGGGTTGTCATATATATACACCTTTAACTTGAAAAAAACCCTAGTGATGAACTTGGGATATCTTGGGGCGATTGTTGAGCATTCTTGGAGCAATTTTGGAGTTCTCGAAGCACAAGAATCATTGGTACGAGTTCGGAGAAGAAGACTTGAAGATCTAATCGGGTTTTCTAGTTCTTTATTTCAACTTTTCTTACAAAACTTGTTATGATGAATTCATGTTTAGACATCTTTATTTTGTTTTCACGTTTTAACATGCTTGGCTAAACTTTTAAGCCACCTAGACTTGATGAATGGATTGATATGAAGTTTTTACCGTTTTTGTTAATTGCATGATTATTATGGATTAATTGTGATTTGTAACAGGTTTGATTTAATGATTTGATGTATATGCATGCTTTGAGTTGGTTTATTTTTATTATTTGCTTCATATGATTCTTAGTGACGGTCTTTATCACAATATAGAATCATATTAGGGAATAGGATTTTGGTGAGTGTCTATATCACGTTAAAAAAGCTTAACTCTTTAGGGAGATTCGGCCGATAACCCCTAGAAGTAATTGGTAATAATTTGTAAAGTCTTAGTGTTCTACTAGTCCTAATACCTGGAAAGTGAGGGGCTATTGGTAGGTCTTATGTCACACCCTGAAATATCAGAGCATTGGCGTGAGTGGACTGGTATCTTCATCGCATAGCGGAAGCAAATAAGCTAAGACTTCTAGAAAATTGAACGCCCACTAAGTACTCGACTCCACATGGTTCTCCTATTCCAACCGTGCCATAACTTTGAAAAGTAACCTGAGAAAGAAACATGCGAAAAATCAACATAAAGTTGAGCGAGTTCATAGTTTTTTTTGAAAAAGATTTGAAATAAATATTTTGAATAACCAGTTTGTGATATAATGTTGAGAAAATGAGTTTAAAATCATTTTCTTGTCATGTTATATGGAAACTCTGTATTTGTAACGCATTATATTCGCAAAAACCTTGCTTTTGTAAACTCTTGTGTTTGTAAAACTTGTATAACCATCAATGTCCACCCCGACATTGACAACATGCATGCATAATCCTGTGCTTTGAATTTATATAGAACATAGTATGTAATTTGTAAAGGCATATTGAAACTGAGTTCTGTATATGTAAGGAATACGAGATCACTAATGGTTCGCGAGGCCACTAACATATGTAACGGCATAGGAAGCCACCAAACCTAGGCATTTTTACTTGTCGATTCACGACTTGAGACACAAAAGCACTCCAGGTAGCACGTGGCCCAGAGTGTGGCTGCCTGAAACCCATTAGATCTAACCTTTTGTTATGCGGTCTAGGTATATTGTTGATTAATGGTGCTTATGTTACCCTATTCGTGACATGATCTATTGTGTCATTCCTTAGTTTAATGTACCTCTTGGTACTTGTATTTTCCCGTAGTTTAGAAAACTAGAATTCGTGTGTATGCACATTTCTAAAAATACGCTTGTTTGAAAAACCGGTATAAAACATAAGCTTTTCGTAAACCATTTGTGTCAGTGAAAACTTGCTTGTAAAATGGTTTAGAAATATGTAATTCTTGTTTATTGAAAACCTTGTATGCTTTGCAAAAAGTGCTTGTCTTTCCACCCCGAAAACATTTAGAAAAATGTAAAACCATAAAAGGTGGGGTTATGAACTCACCTGAATATTCCTGTTCAAAGCTAGCTATATACGACTTTGCAATGTCGTTTCCAAAACGTGACTCGCTAGCGTGCATTTCTACAATATTCCTAACACGAAATATCTTATAAGTTTCTAACCAAAAGCAGTAACTAAACTACGTGTTACCGAGCTCTGCCAAATCGTTAACCGAACGATTCAACGGTAAGTTGTTAATTTAACGAAAATGACTAAGTTAAACTTTGTCGCCCCGAGAAGTCGTTTGTGTATATAGGAATATTCGTATGAAAGTAATATATAATAAACTTGTATTATATATATTGCGTCTTGTATATATTTGCCAAAACATATGAATATGCCGTTTCGGCATTTGATGTCACACCCCTTTCTGCGGCGGAAGCACGAGGTGTGATCATGAAAGGTTCTCATTGCATACGAAAGGTAAACATGCTATATGCTCGTAAAAACATCAAATACCATAATTTGAAAACATAAGTTTAGTGTTTACATCGCTAGATAGCATAAAACATTGTCTTAAAAAGTTTACATCTTTATTCAAAGATAAACATAAGCGACATCCAAGAGCATAAGCAAGACCGCGCGCACATCCATCCTAGTTTCCTGAAATACATGTGAGTTTTGGAAAAACGTCAACATAATGTTGGTGTGAATTCATGCAGTTTTTGTATTTCACGTTTGTATACTTTGTACGAAAACATAGTTTGTGTCATGTATAAATCAAGTTTTCATATATAAATCAAGAATCCATGTGTACACCACGTACTCATGTGTGATTCAAGTTTTTCTTGAGTACCCCACGTACTCAATTATAATTCATGTTTCCTTGAGTACCCCACGTACTTCAAGTATAATTCCCGTTTTCTTGAGTACCCCACGTACTCAATTATAATTCATGTTTTCTTGAGTACCCCACATACTTCAAGTATAATTCCCGTTTTCTTGAGTACCCCACGTACTTAATTATAATTCATGTTTTCTTGAGTACCCCACGTACTTCAAGTATTAATCAAGTTTTAGTATGGTATGAATTTTATGTAAATAAAGTATTCCTGTAAGTATCAAGATTGTTAATGGGTTGCAAAGACATTAACATGTGACATGACATAGGAAGTCACAAAACCTTAGGCATTTAATTGGTATATTCTAAGACACAAAAGCACTACTCGATTCTCGCCCTCACCGAGAGTGTGGCTGCCCGACACCCGTTAGATCTAACCTTTTGTTCTGCGATCTAGGTATATTGTTGATTAATGGTGCTTATGTACCCTATTCGTGACACGATTTCTCGTATCATTTCTCATAACGCATCATACTTGGTTCTCGTCCTCACCAAGTGCGTTTCTCGTATTCTTATATCTCGTCACACTTGGTTCTCGTTCTCACCAAGTGTGCTTCTTGTTATCATACCATTTGTAAACATAGTAATATTTGTACATGTATTTCACCCCCGAAGTTATAAAACTGAAAACAGTTAAGCGAAAAGGGGGAGCATGAACTCACAACTTTGCGTTCCTTGCGTCGTAAACTTCACCGGATTTCCTTAATTAACGTCGTAACCTATACGCGTTTTCTTAACATTAGTCACTAGACTTGTGTTGCACAAGTACAGTCACTCTCTTTTGTGTATATATTCTTGTGTTAAAAATATTTTATATTTTTAACTAAGTATCTTACGTATATTATTTTCTCAAAAATTAATATAAGTATCTCGTGTTTTGCACTTTGCACCCGAATTATGTATCTTGTATGTTGTATGTGTATTTTTATGTTTATACTCCTCATGAGTATTTAGTGTATTTTTAAGTCTTAATACACTAGCACGTATAACACATACTATATACACTTAGCACAAAAGTTGGTGATCAAATAATATATATTTTTATCTCAAAAATATATATACTTAATATCCATTTTTATTTTTGAAGAAATCCTTATTTCTTATCACCAAAAATTAGGGAAACCTTGGTAATATTTTTAGATACATTTTTAGGGAATAAGTTTCTCAAAAACTTATATTTTTTTCTAAGTGTCAAAATTTATAAAAATTTTGACAGAGTTTCCCCTAAAAATGGAGGTTTCCCATGTTTTCAAAACATGTGTTTATTTTCTTTTAAATCATCAACAATCATCAACAACAATTATCAACAATAATCATCAACAATAATCACTAGTTTCTCCATTTCATGAACTTGAATATTTACAAAAATGTGTAGTAACTTACTAGCACATTTAGTAAGTCTTGTTATCTTTAAAAATAAGTTTAATTTCTTAGAAACTTTATTTTTAAAGATCTTGAAGTTTCACAACTTCTAGTCATGATTTACCAAACATATTTCTTGTTAAATTTTTCTTGTGATACAAGTGTTTACACACTTGTTTATTTACTAAAATGCTTTTAGTTTATGTAAGGTCCGGGTTTTAACAAAACTAGCATTCTCCGCTTGGTTCTTCCGAAAAACCACTTGTAGATCTTTAGATCTGCATGTTTAGAGTCTTATTTTACAAGAAAATTTATATTTCAACAAGTTCATGTTTCATGGATGGAAAGTTTCATCATCTTCCATAACTTTAGCACTAACATACTACTAGTTCATGTTCTTGAACATGATCTAGTATGGTTAGATGATGATCTATCCCACTTCTAGTGACAAACAACATTAAATAATAACAACCATACAAGATTCACATGATTTACACACATATCTACTCTTTATCCAACTAGTTTATCTTTCTTTCAAGACCTTTAGTTTTGATCTTGTGTGTTCTTGAGTTTTAACCGTTAAATCACCTATTAACCACTTTAAACAAGAACAAGAGGATGTTTTAGAACACTTACTACTAGCTCAAGGCTAGGGAAGTTCAAGAGTGCAAATGAGGTGGATAAAAGCAATGTAATGAGGTTCTTGAGATTCCGAAAGCACCGGGCCTCCTTGTATGTCACCTTGCACCTTGGTATGTATGTGGAATAGCAAGATCAAAACTTGAAGATGGTGGTGGGTGTGTGTATGCTCTCGGCCGATCACACAAGGGAGGAAAAGGAAGATGGTTGTTTGGTGTAGTGTTGGAAGTGAGAGGTTGAAGAACTTACATGTAATTATATAACCCAATTTCTCTAAAATCCATTGTATATAGTGTCTTTAAGATATTAGACAATAGGGATTAAATTAATCAAAAGTGAGTGGTGTGTCCCCACATGGGGAACCGATCGGTTGAGGGGGGGGGGGTTATGGTTGGATTTCAACCAACTAGTTAAGTGATTAGTTATGTTAGGAATCTAAGGTAGTTACTAGTGTGTTATGTAATATACCGGTTGTTCGGTTAGATACCGATTCGTTAAAGTGCTAAATTACACTTTTTAGTGTCTTTTAAGTAACTTTCTTGTATCCTTTCAATTCCCAACACTTGGGGAAGTAGTTTGGATAATAAAACGTAATTTATGCATAATATTTCAGCGCCAAAATGCTGATCATAGCTGAATTATATAAAATTCTGCACTGAAAGTGCGTTTCGGGTGCTTTTTAGTGCTTATTTTTGCTTCCGTGAGGTATATATGTAAACCCTTGTATATACTCTTGGGTTTTATTGTATTCTTGTTGTTGGACCTACACCTAGGCTCCAATTTTATTGACTGACTGCTTTCTGCAGTTCTGTTGACACATAGTGTCTTACCGGTGAGTTTGCTTAGTATTTTTGACGCAACGCTCTCGTTTATGCATAAAGCAATATTTTGTAGTATACAACGTGCATGAATTCACTTTTTTAGTATGTGTTCAGACATTGCTAACAATTAAGCACATAATTGCAATCATTAAATAATGATTAAAGTGTACGGAAATTACCGGTTTAGTTCCAGTTGTCACAGTCTCCCCCCGTTAAAAGAATTTTGTCCCGAAATTCAGGCTGAACTAACCCTCGCTGGAGTCTTCTTGAATAGGTGGGGATACTTTTCCTTGAACTGGTCTTCACGTTCCCATGTGTACTCGGGTCCGTGCTTAGAGCTCCAACGTACTTTGACAAGTTTTACGCTGCTCCTCCTGGTCTTGTTGACTTTCCAGTCGGTAACCTTAACGGGTTGTTCTGTAAATCAGAGGGCGTCATCAATATGCACTTCATCCATCGGGATGATCACGTTTTCTTATGTTGGACTCTTATTCAGGTTGGATACATGAAACGTATCATGTACTCCATTAAGTTCTTCCGGTAACTCCAACTTGTATGCCACAGTACCAATTCTTTCCAATATTCTGAATGGTCCGATGTATCGTGGATTCAGCTTTCCACGCTTTCCAAATCTGACTACGCCCTTCCAAGGTGAGACTTTTAACAACACTTTGTCTCCCACCTCGAATTCTACTGATTTTCTTTTTGGATCAGCGTAGCTCTTTTGTCGATCTCGAGTCGTCTTAATGCGCTCTCGGATCTGCGCAATCTTGTCGGTTGTCTCTTGTACAAGTTCAGGACCAACCATACGTTTATCTCCAGCGTCTGCCCAACATAAGGGCGATCGGCATTTGTGGCCATACAGAGCTTCGAACGGCGCGACTTTTATGCTCGTATGATAACTGTTATTGTAGGAAAACTCAACTAAAGGTAGATGAGTATCCCAGCTGCCGCCTAGATCCATGACACATGCGCGAAGCATATCTTCTAACGTTTGTATAGTCCGTTCGCTCTGGCCGTCTGTTTGCGGATGGAATGCTGTGCTCAGATCTAACTGAGATCCAAAGGCTTCCTGAAATGATTGCCAGATTCTTGAGACAAAGCGTCCATCTCTGTCTGAAATGATTGAGATTGGCACTCCATGACGTGCCACAATTTCTCTTAAGTATATTTCTGCAAGCTTTCCAGTGCTGTCTTTTTCTCGGATCGGTAGGAAGTGCGCAGACTTCGTTAATCGATCAACTATTACCCATATCATATTGTGCCCTCTCGGGGTCGTGGGTAATTTCGTTATGAAGTCCATCGAGATTTGTTCCCACTTCCACACGGGAATCTCTGGTTGTTGTAGTAGGCCGGACGGTTTCTGATATTCGGCCTTAACCTTAGCACAGGTTAGGCATTTTCCAACATAGACAGCAACGTCGCTCTTGAGTCTCGGCCACCAATAATATTCTTTCATGTTTTGATACATTTTGTCCGATCCTGGATGGATCGAATATCTTGATTTGTGGGCTTCATCAAGGATGACTTCTCGTATGCCACCATAGAGTGGAACCCAAATACGCTTCTTGAAGTATAAGGCCCCCTCTTCGTTTGGCACCATGTATTTCAGCATACCCCGGAGGTATTCAGCTTTACGGTTTTCTCCTTTAAGAGCTTCTTGTTGTGCATCACGAATGCGTGCAGTGAGGTTCGTTCGAATCGTCATTTCCAATGCTCGAACCCTCAGGGTCTTAACCCTTTCTTTTTGACTCAGCGCATCCGCTACAACGTTTGCCTTCCCAGGATGGTACTTGATCTCACAGTCGTAATCATTCAGCAGCTCGACCCATCGCCGCTGGCGCATATTTAATTCCTTCTGATCAAATATGTGTTGTAAGCTTTTGTGATCTGTGAAAATTGTACATCGAGTACCATATAAATAATGTCGCCAGATCTTCAAGGCGAATACCACTGCGCCCAGGTCCAGGTCGTGAGTGGTATAGTTTCTTTCATGTACCTTCAGTTGTCTTGAAGCGTAAGTGATGAATTTTTGGCGTTGCATGAGCACGCAGCCCAAGCCTTGTCGTGAGGTGTCGCAGTATACCACGAAGTCTTCAGTGCCTTCGGGTAATGATAGTATTGGTGCATCGCATAACTTGTTCTTAAGTAGCTGGAAGGCTTCTTCTTGTTTAACACCCCAGTCGTATTTCTTTTCTTTTTGTGTAAGGGCAGTTAGCGGTTGAGCTATCTTTGAGAAATTCTCAATAAACCGTCGATAATAGCCCGCTAAGCCCAAAAATTGTCGAACTTCGGTTGGGGTCTTGGGAGCTTCCCAATTCTTTATTGCTTCTATCTTGGACGGGTCTACATGAATGCCCTTCTCATTCACAACGTGACTAAGAAATTGTACTTCGCGAATCCAGAATTCGCATTTCGAGAACTTTGCATAAAGCTTCTCTTTTTTCAGTAATTCCAGAATAGTTCTGAGATGTTGCTCGTGCTCTTCTTTCATTCGCGAGTAAATCAGGATATCGTCGATAAATACAATCACGAATTTATCGAGATATGGTTTGCATACGCGGTTCATCAGATCCATAAAGACCGCTGGTGCATTCGTCAGCCCGAACGGCATCACAAGAAATTCGTAGTGCCCATATCGCATTCTGAAAGCAATCTTTGGCACGCTTTCTTCTTGGATTCTTAGCTGATGGTATCCAGATCGAAGGTCGATCTTGGAATAGTAGCTTGATCCTTGCAATTGATCAAATAAGTCATCAATCCTCGGTAGTGGGTACTGATTCTTGATAGTGAGCTTGTTCAGTTCCCTGTAATAGATACACATCCGCAGTGTTCCATCCTTCTTCTTCACGAACAATACCGGAGCTCCCCAGGGTGAGAAGCTTGGCCTTATAAATCCTTTATCCAACAACTCCTGAAGTTGTGTAGATAATTCTTGCATTTCGAATGGCGCAAGTCGATAGGGTGCCTTGGCTACAGGAGCAGCTCCTGGAACCAAGTCTATACGGAATTCAACTTGTCGTTGCGGTGGTAGTCCTGGCAGATCTTCGGGAAAAACATCAGGGAATTCCTTCACCACAGGAATGTCTTCGAGTTTTGGCTCCACAGCCTTCTTGTCTATAACGTGTGTTAGGAAAGCGACACATCCTTTCCTCAAGCACTTCTGTGCCTTCATACAACTGATGATTCGAAGAGGCGCGTCTCGTTTTTCTCCATGCACGATGAGAGTTTCATCATTCGCCAAAGGGATGCGAATGATTTTCTCATGACATACAATTTCAGCTTTGTTCTTGGACAGCCAGTCCATTCCGACCACTACATCGAAGCTACCCAATTGAATAGGTAAGAGGTCGATGCTAAATCTTCGTTCACCAAGTTCTAGTGCGCAGCCTCTAAAGACTTCGCCCGATTCAACAAGTTTACCATTGGCTAGTTCTATGGAATAAGGAATTTCTAATCTACTAGATTCTATTCCAAGTATGCGTTTAAATTCCACATACAAGAAGCTATAATCGGCGCCAGTGTCAAATAATATGGATGCAAAGTGATTGTTAATGAGAAACGTACCGGTGACCACGTTAAGGTCCTCGCGTGCGTTCTTTGCTCCAATCACAAATGCTCGAGCCTGAGCATTGTTTCCCTCTGGGTAGTCCTTCATGAAATGATCATTGCTTCCACACTTGAAGCATCCTTGGTTCCGCCCTTTCCCGTTACCATTCTTGTTACCAGCACCATTTCCATTCCGATTCTTTCCTTTTCCCCAACAATCTTCTGTTTGATGACCCAATTTACCACATTTGTCGCACCTTGGAATGCGACAAGCTCCTTCATGATGATACTTACACTTTTGGCATTTAGGCATGGAGCCTTGGTATGCTTTGTTTGAAACCCTTGTTGTTGCGAGTTGCTTGGTTCAAACTTGTATGCTTTCTCTTTTTGTCACCGGACGACTCAGCATGTGTCTCGGTCTTCTCTGTTGGGTTCAACGATAACTTCTTCATGCGAACACAATCTTCAGTAAGGCTGACAGCCAGAGTTACAGCCTCAATGATTGTTTGAGGTTTGGCCGAAGTTACCATGCCGTGAAACTCTGGGGCCAGTCCCCAAATGTAGCGTTCAACACGCTGAATTCGGGAGTCACCATGTAGGGAAGCACTCTAGACAGATCGTGGAACCTTCGAGTATAGCCATTGATGTCAGCACCTTCCATGGTCAAGTGCCAGAACTCCTTTTCCAGCCTTTGGAGTTCTGCACGAGAGCAGTACTTCTCTCATCCTTTCCTTCAGTTCTTCCCAAGTTAGGCCATAAGCGACATCATCACCCAAAGTTTGGGCTTGCAGGTTCCACCAAGTCAGAGCTTCATCGACAAACAATCCGGTAGCAAAAGTGACTTGCTGATCCGTGGTACACTTGCTCATGCGGATAGTAGCTTCAGTCTTCTCCGTCCAGTGTACAAACGCCACTGCACCTCCTGTGCCATCATAGTTCATCGGCTTGCAGTCGAGGAACTGCTTGAAAGTGCAGCCTGGAATTGATTCAACCAATTCACATGTGAGCAATCGAAGAAATAATGAAACAAGGACCATTCATAAATTTCTCCATGCTTAGCAAATCGTCTTAAGATTACCTTGAGCTACGTTGCCTCCAGATGAATCTCCGTGCCCGTTACGTCTAGCGTTGCTTGGTCCTCCACTGTCTTGAGTACGGTTTGCCTCGTATTGGGCGATAGCAGCGGAGATCCTTTCTTCCAGTAAAGCGTTCAGCTCTTCAGCCGTTCTTGGCAGTGGGGGAGGAGGAGGTTGATCATCATTGCGAGCATTCACAGCTTTCCTGGGTGCCATGTTCTGACAGAACATAACACAACATGTCACACCCCGAATTATCAGAGCGTTGGCGTGACTGGACTGGTATCTTCATTGCACAGCGGAAGCAAATAAGCTAAGTCTTTTAGTATGTGAACGCCCACTAAGTACTCGACTCTTCATGGTTCTCCTATTCCAACCGTGCCATAATTTCTGATATGCAACCTGAGAAAGAAACATGCGAAAAATCAACATAAAGTTGAGCGAGTTCATAGTTTGTTTGTAAAAGATTTGAAATAAATCTTTTTGAATAACCGGTTTTTGAAGTATTGTTGAGAAAACGAATTTAAAATCATTTTCTTGTCAAGTTATATAGAAACTTTGTATGAAAACATGGTATGTATCTTGTATAATTCAAGTATTTCTGTATGTGTCATGTATTCTTGTATAAATCACGTATTCTTGTATGTATCATGCATTCTTGTATGTATCATGTATTCTTGTATGTATCATGTATTCTTGTATATATCATGTTTTCTTGTATAAATCAAGTCTTTCTGTATGTATCTTGTTGTTAATGGGTTGCAAGGCCATTAACATGTGACACGACATAGGAAGTCACCAAACCATAGGCATTTTTCTATAGTCGATTCACGACTGAGACACAAAAACACTACTTGGTTCTAGTTGTCACCAAGAGTGGGGCTGCCCTGACACCCGTTAGATCTAACCTTTTGTTCTGTGGTCTAAGTATGTACACGATTAATGGTGCTTATGGTACCCTATTCGTGACACGATTTCTCGTATCATTCCTCAAAACGCATCATACTTGGTACTAGTTATCACCAAGAGTGCTTCTTGTTTTTGTATTCATCATATCAAGTATCAATTTTCAGTTCTTGTATTCATTATATCAAGTATCAATTCTCATGTATTTGTATACTCTTGTATTTGTATTTTCTCGTAGTTTAGAAAACTAGAATTCGTGTGTAAATGCTTGTTTGAAAAACTGGTATAAAACATAAGCTTTTCGTAAACCATTTGTGTCAGTTAAAACTTGCTGGTAAAATGGTTTAGAAATATGTAATTCTTGTATGCTTTGCAAAAAGTGCATGTCTTTCCACCCCGAAAACATTTAGAAAAATGTAAAACCGTAAAAAGGTTGGGGTTATGAACTCACCTGAATATTCCTGTGCAAAGCTAGCTAATTACGACTTCGCGATTTCGTTTCCAAGACGTGACTCGCTATCGTGCAATCTACAATATTCCTAACACGGAATATCTAATAAGTTTCTAAATAACGTAGTAACTAACTACGTGTAATCGAGCTCTACCGAATCGTTGATCGAACGATTTGACGGTAAATAGTTAACTTAATGAAAATGACTAAGTTAAACTGCCGTGAGAAGTTGTTTGTGTATGTAGGAATATTCGTATGAAAGGAATATATAATAAACTTGTATTATATATATTGCGTCTTGTTTATATTTGCCAAAAATATACATATGTGCCGTCTAGGCGTATAAAATAAATATAACAGTTATATTTATTTTGTAAAAGAATCGTCGACTTTTATTGGAAAATAAATATATAACTATATTTATTTATAAAAGGATTCGAGTTCGTTTGAAATAAATATAATAATAACTATATTTATTTTTGTTGTCGAAATAATTTACGTATCGTTGTTTTTGTAAGTTGTAAGTTGTTGTCGAAAGAACTTTGTATTCGTATCTTTTTTTCAAAAGTCGCTTTGTATCAAAAGCACGTTTTGTTTTATAATAAAACTCGCTTTATTTTATGGATTTCTCGAAAAACGGGCAGAGTTTCCTCTGTTTTTGGACGCCCCGACAACACAAGTTGTCGTTATTTTTCAAGATTCAACAATTGTCAACAAACAATATATGTGAAATTTTCGTCAAGTGCCAAAATGTAAATAATAACTAATGTATATACGTTAATGAATCGGGTCGAGCTCACTTATCACGTAATAATTAAAATTATAAAGATAGCATAACGAAATAAATACGCCGCTAATTTTTACCAAGTCTTCGCGTCGGGTTGTTGACCGAGTCGACTCGCTGAGTTGACCGAGTCAACTGAGTTGACTCGGTTTGACCGAGTCGGACGCACCACTTCAGAATCTGTCCCGTAACCCGAGACCCGAACCGAAATCTGAACCGCGCTGTTAACTGCTGTTGACCCGAGTTGACTCGAACAAAAGTTGATGTTGCCTGTGGTTGACCTATCTGTACTGAGTTGACCGAACACTTCAACCAATCTGGCCCGAGTGGATCCGAACCTAACCTGGATCAATCTTGAGCCGAAAAGGAGTTGTACAGGAACTAAACCCGAATCAAAAACTGAACATCACTTCTCGGTGAACGAAAGAGAAGAATGATTAGACGGAATAGATAATAAAACTCACCGGAAAAGTAACGGTTGTAGCCGTTCGTCTTCATCATCATCGGCTTATCACCATCACCACCACGTTCATCATCATCAACGGGAAACTCGAAGGTCCGAAGCAAGAACCGCCGGATAAAAGTCCCAACCACTGGATAAATGGACCGACCGGCGGTCCGAGACTCCGACCGCCGGTTCCCTATCTCACTCGGTCTCTCTCTTTCGGTCTCTCTCTCTTCGTTTGCTGCCTTGCCGCCGCCCTTCCTCTATGTCCTAGATCTGCAAGTGAGGGGGGGGGGGGGTGTCGCGGGTTTGTGAGTGTTATCGGGGGAGGAGGGTGGCGCCGGAGCTCGGTTGGAACTCCGACTCTGGTCGCCGCTGAATATGCCGGGAGAGAGAAAGGAGACATGTTGGTGTATGTCTGCATTAGGTATCGAGAGAGAGGAGGTGGTGTTTAGATCTAGTGGTGTTATCTTGAAAGTTGAAGAAATGGGGGCTCATATATGTGTGGGTGTAATTGAGAAAGAGAGAAAAGGCAGACATAAAGTCTGTGAGTTTCTTTGTGTGTCTATACAATTGTGAGTATGGAAATGGTGTGGGTGAAAACCCCTTATTTATAGAGTTAATAGAGATCTTAGGTGATCTTGTAGAGATTTTTTTTTTTAAATCTTGTGAATCTATTGCATAGATTTTCTGGGATTTTGTAAATCTTGCTTAGATTATGCAAATCTTGTTGAGATCTTCTAGAGATCTAATATATTATGCAGGTTTAGGCTTGTGGGTTTTGGGCTTGGGCCCAGGGCCCACAAGCCCATCTCCTGTGTAAGTGGCTCGTAATCCCTACGAGACCCGATATCGCGACCCATACTCCATAAGTGTCGATAGCATAAAAATATTCGTGTAACATCCATATTTGTCGGTGTCGTCAGTATTTCGTACGGTTTCAGTCCGTTGTCATTTGATGTTTTGCAGATTCCATGCGAATCCTCATACGCGTACTGTAGAGTTGGATAAGCGTTCCTAGGCACTCCAAAGGCCTAATTAAGTTAATTTGTGCTGTAAACACTATTTATTATCGCGTTAATCACCTGTTAATCACGTAATTAAGAGCCGTAAATCACCGGTTGTCACACAACAGGGTTAAACATTTGTTTGATATCATCATACTAGACAGCAGTAGTATATATATTCACAAGTATATACAACAATTATTACTCTAGCAGAGTACTTAGTAGGCTTCCACTGAGGGAATCTACACGTGACAAGACTTGCTGTGGTTTCTGTGCACTGAATTCCATAATTATGTATGCATCCATAATTACGTAACTCCTTGCACAGTCCACACAGTTCGTTTCATCCTCGCATTTCTTCCTTCAGATGGGCCATCGCTTTCAGATAAAGTCACGTATATTTGTGACATTCCACTTATATGCCGATTATCACACATAATTGCAAGTAATCTCTAGTCAATAACAGGTGCTACTCCAGTGCACTCTAAGTCTCATAGGAAGTCACCAAACCTTAGGCATTTAATTGGTATATTCTGAGACACAAAAGCACTACTCGATTCTCGCCCTCACCGAGAGTGTGGCTGCCCGGCACCCATTAGATCTAACCTTTTGTTCTGCGGTCTAGGTATATTGTTGATTAATGGTGCTTATGTACCCTATTCGTGACACGATTTCTCGTATCATTTCTCATAACGCATCATACTTGGTTCTCGTCCTCACCAAGTGCGTTTCTCGTATTCTTATATCTCGTCACACTTGGTTCTCGTTCTCACCAAGTGTGCTTCTTGTTATCATACCATTTGTAAACATAGTAATATTTGTACATGTATTTCACCCCCGAAGTTATAAAACTGAAAACAGTTAAGAGAAAAAGGGGAGCATGAACTCACAACTTTGCGTTCCTTGTGTCGTAAACTTCACCGGATTTACTTAATTAACGTCGTAACCTATACGTGTTTTCTTAACGTTAGTCACTAGACTTGTGTCGCACAAGAAGCTGAAAGACGCAACGTGCTACCGTTGCAATGAAAAGGGGCACATTAAGACCAACTGCCCTAAATATGCCAAGAAGCATGAAGAGGCCAAGAAGACCAATGCTAGAGTCTTCAGAATGGATGCCAAAGAAGCGGTTCTAGACGACAATGTGATTACAGGTACTTTCCTTGTAAATGATGTCCATGCTAGAGTACTTTTTGATCCAGGCGCTCATAAGTCTTTCATTGATAATAAGTTTTGTGAATTGCTGAAATTACCTGTCAAAACCTTGAATGTGAATTATGAGGTGGAGTTAGCAGATGGCACTCTAGAAAACGTCTCTACTGTGTTAGATGGGTGTGTTATATCCATTAAGAACCACTCGTTTCCTCTGTCCCTACTTCCATTTAAGTTAGCCGGTTTTGACATGGTCTTGGGTATGGACTGGTTATCTGACAACCAGGCCCAAATCGTCTGCAACAGAAAGCAAGTGGTGATTAAGACTCCGTCTGGTGAATCACTTACCATTCGGGGAGATACCCAATATGGGCTACCTGAGCAAGTGACTATGCTCAAGGCTTCAAAATGTTTAAAGAAGGGTTGTATCATCTACATGGCACAAGGGATTATTGATGAGCCTAAACCGAAGATAGAAGACATCCCCGTCATTTCTGAATACCCTGAAGTTTTTCCTAAAGAACTACCTGGTTTACCACCAAATAGACAAGTCGAATTCAGAATTGACATCATCCCTGGAGCAGCACCAGTTGCTAGAGCACCTTATTGGTTGGCACCCACAGAAATGAAGGAATTAAGAACACAACTGGATGAATTGCTAGCAAAGGTTTCATAAAACCTAGTTCGTCTCCTTGGGGAGCACCGGTCCTGTTTGTCAAGAAGAAGGACGGATCGATGCGTCTGTGCATCGATTATCGTGAGCTTAATAAGGTCACGATCAAGAATAGGTATCCTTTACCCAGGATCGACGATTTGTTCGATCAATTGCAAGGAGCAAGTTATTTCTCGAAGATTGACTTAAGGTCAGGCTACCATCAACTGAAGGTTAGAGATGAAGACGTACACAAAACTGCATTTAGGACTCGTTATGGTCATTACGAGTTCCTAGTGATGCCTTTTGGGCTCACTAATGCACCTGCCGCATTCATGGATCTCATGAATCGCGTTTGCAAGCCTTACTTAGATAAATTCGTCATCGTTTTCATCGACGACATTCTTATCTACTCGAAGAACCAAGCTGACCATGAGAAACACCTTCGCTGTATTCTCAAACTCCTGCATCAGGAGAAGCTCTATGCCAAATTCTCTAAATGTGAATTTTGGCTTCGAGAAGTCCAATTCCTTGGACATGTGGTGAGTGAGCGTGGTATCCAAGTGGATCCCGCTAAGGTCGAAGCAGTTATGAACTGGCAAGAGCCAAAGACGCCTACTGAGATTCGTAGCTTCCTGGGAATGGCAGGATATTACAGGCGTTTTATCGAAAAATTTTCAAGGATTGCTGCACCCCTAACTTCCTTGACTAAGAAGAAAGTAAAGTTCGTTTGGGGCCCTAAGCAGCAAGAGTCCTTTGATGTCCTTAAACAAAAGTTGAGCAACGCCCCAGTACTGACATTGCCAGATGGAACAGAAGATTTTGTGGTTTACTGCGATGCATCGCACACTGGCATGGGGTGTGTGCTTATGCAGAAAGGCAAAGTTATTGCCTACGCATCACGACAGTTAAAGGTGCATGAAAAGAATTACACCACCCACGACTTGGATTTGGGTGCCGTTGTGTTCGCACTAAAACTGTGGAGGCATTATCTTTATGGAATCAAGTGTGTGATCTATTCTGATCACAAGAGCCTCCAACATCTGTTTAATCAGAAGGATTTAAACATGAGGCAACGCCGTTGGATGGAAACTTTAAATGATTATGATTGTGAAATCAGATACCATCCCGGCAAGGCGAATGTAGTCGTCGATGCCTTGAGTCGAAAGGAGAGGGTGAAACCCATCCGAATCAATGCCAAGCGCATGGAGATAAAGAACAGTTTGACTGAAAGGTTGTTAGCCGCACAAAAGGAAGCTGTGCTGGAAGCTAACTATCCTAATGAAAAGCTAGGGGTAACTGAGGAGCAGTTAACTCTTAGCAAGGACAGAATTCTAAGATTAAATGGACGAATATGGGGTTCCAATTCATGGAGGACTTCGAGATGTCATCCTCCAGGAAGCCCATAGTTCCAAATACTCCGTTCATCCTGGAGCTGATAAGATGTACCAGGATCTAAGGGCAAATTATTGGTGGATAGGCTTGAAAAAGTCTGTAGCTGCCTATGTAGCTAAGTGCTTGACTTGTGCGCAAGTCAAAGCAGAACATCAAAAGCCGTCAGGCTTGCTACAACAGCCTGAACTTCCTACGTGGAAGTGGGAAATGGTAACGATGGATTTTATCACCAAGTTACCTAAGACAAGGAAAGGCAATGATACAATATGGGTGATAGTCGACAGACAGACTAAGTCAGCACATTTCTTACCCATCAAGGAGACTTATAGCTCCGACATGTTAGCCCAGTTATACGTGGATAAGATTGTAGCCTTACACGGCATACCTGTGTCTATTCAAACTTTGGAAGACATGCTACGTGCATGTGTAATTCATTTAGGGGGTAGTTGGGATAACCACCTACCCTTGATTGAGTTCTCCTACAACAATAGCTACCACACCAGCATTAAGGCTGCGCCTTTCGAGGCCTTATACGGTAGAAAGTGTCGAACGCCCGTTTGTTGGGCGGAAGTTGGAGATGTCCAATTATCAGGACCAGAGATAGTCTTTGAAACAACGGACAAGATTGTCCAGATTCGTGACCGTCTCAAAGCTGCCCGAGATGAGCAGAAGAGTTATGCAGATCCAAAGCGTAAGGCTTTTCACTTCGAAGTAGGTGACAAAGTGTTGCTTAAAGTATCACCCTGGAAGGGGGTGATGCGATTTGGTAAGAGAGGCAAGCTAAGCCCGAGATACATAGGACATTTCGAAGTTATCGAACATGTCGGGTCAGTTGCCTATAAGTTAAACTTACTGGAAGAGCTCAGTGGAATTCACAATGTGTTCCACATCTGCAATCTGAAGAAGTGCTTCGCTGATGAATCACTGGTTATACCACATACAGATGTGCATATAGATGAGAGCTTAAAATTTGTGGAAAAACCATTGTCGATTGAGGATCGACAGGTTAAGAAGCTTCGAAGGAAGCATGTACCTATTGTAAAGGTCAAATGGGATGCCCGTAGAGGTCCCGAATATACGTGGGAGGTTGAATCCACAATGAAAGAAAAGTACCCTAATTTATTTCAGTAAATCTCGGGTCGAGATTTATTTTAAGGGGGTGAGGATGTAACACCTCGAAAATTCACGTCCTATAATAAGTTGACACGTGTCACATGTTTGAACGTGTGTAAGAATGTTCTGAAAGGACTAAAGTTGACAATCATGAAAAGTATGTGAATATACGAGTTCTAAATGCCAACAGTTAATAAATATATTGTACATTAACCCTACATGATGTTTATAACATCAAACGAGTAAATCATGGATCATGCGAAGCTAAAAGTGAGAGATTACAAACTACAGGGGTTAAATGTGTCAACATGTTTAAAGTTATACCTCTGAGTGACCTTTTGACAAACCCGAAGCTTTGTAACTGTTAATTATGCTCACTAGAATGCACGATATAAATTTCGTAAAGTTTCGTTATCGTATGAGAAAGTTATGATCAAATTCGTGTGCCAAGGGTTAAAGCGTCAATGTTGAAAGTTAGGACTTTTCGAGTAACAATAAAGTTAATCGGGGAATTAACAAAGTGGGTATATGTTTTAAAGCCCTTATAAATCAATTTGGAGGGTTCAAGATGCAAGAAACAAAAGTCTAATCGAAGTTTGAAGAGCCAAGGATCAAAACATAAAAATCTAAAGTTCTAATTTGCTGCAGGAGGGCCTCGCGCCACGCGAAGCCCAAGGGGGGGTCCTTCGCGTCACGCGAGGGTCTGTCTGATCCGATTTTCTTGGGTATTTGCCTGCTAAGTGCTTTCAAATTGACTTTTATCCGATTTTCCACATAATGGGCGACCCCTAAATGCCTCCTAGAACCTTAGGGACATGTGTTGATGATTCATGGTCAGTGGTAGACTTGTGTGTCAACTTTTTGTGGTGATTAAATCATTATATAAAGGACCCTTGTTGCAACAAGTTCTTCACACCATTCTCTTGCACTTCTGATCATTCTTGGAGCTCCAAAGCAGACTCAAGTGGTTATAATTCGTTCATAGGACTCTTGTAAGTTTGCTTAACCTTCTTTAATTGAGTTTAGCTTAGTTATTTAGCTAAAAGTCAAACCGTCGTAATTACCGTTTGACTTCGAGATTAATTAATAATGGCTCAGTCAAATCTCGAATTAAAAGTAGTTATAAGTTGGTAATTATGTGGGTAATAAACCCTTAAATGGGTTCCCCCTAATTCCCACTCTAACTAGGTTAAATGTCGGGTCAAACTTATAATTAAAAAGTCAACAGAATGTTTAAATTCTAATTTATGCATAATTAGCAATGTAGAACCTATACAACCTGTTTGATCATGAATATAACTTGGTAATTAGTGTAAGGACATGTCAAAACATGTTCAACCCGACAATTTCCTATTTAGACCGGTTCGGAACCGAAAGTCACAAAGCTTTGACTTTTGCTTTGACTTCAGTTCTGACCCGTTTTGGTATGATTTAGAAACACCTTAGAGCTTTATTTGGACCAGGTTACATGCTAGTATAACCCTCTGTGATTATACACCTCGGATCATTAGTCATCCAATTAATATGCATGATTCCGTTAATTGCTCATATGTTGACCATTATGCCCTTTTCACCTTAAAACGTGATTTTTGGAAATGTAAAAGAGTAGAAACATTAATTACTAATAAATAAACTTGTATGCAAAATTTGACATCAGTTTGAGGTGTAGATAAAGAGTTATGCTCGTTTGCGTAAAATGAAAGCTTTATGCTAATTAAATGGCGTAATTAGCGTATAGCCTAGTTAAGCCTACTTTTTGATATCAAACTTATTACCCACTGATGTAACATATTATTTTGGGATTTTTGAAGATTTTTAATTAATTTTAGGCGGAGCATAACTTGTAGTCGTAGGCTTAATCCGGTAATTGTCGGTTTTGCCCTTACGGGCCATAAAATGAGTTTCACATATCTAAACGACCCCAAACCTTTTGCTACTGATTAGATATGATAAATAAATTATTTTAAGTCTTCTAGAATAATAAAAATATCAGCTTTATGTATCGAACCCGTAAATGGCTTCTAATCGCCTTATTAAGCGTTTTAGCGCATAGTATGTACTAAGACTATTTTAAACCTACAAAGGGTGATACCTACTGATATTTGAGCTAAATTATAATATTTTAATAGTGAGCAAAAGTTGTTAAACTCAGACTTCGGTTTTGAGCTTTTCGGCTTATGTGAAATTACCAAAATGCCCCTACGGTGCATAGTTTGGTTAAAATTGATAAATTTCACATATATACTTTAACCTACTGATATAACTTAGCAAATTGAGTATTTTTGCTGATTACATCAGACCTGTAACTCAGGTTAACACTTAAACTCTTTTATAACCTTTTAAATGACCAAACTACCCCTACGGGGCATAGTTTGCGCTTAAATTCGTTTCGAGCATAATGAAAGACATCTTACTGATGTCACAACATATTTGAAGCATATTAACTTAGGAAACCTGTATATGGCTCTTACGGATACCCGTTACGCTTATTACACGTTCGGTTCAGTTTATGTAACAAGTTTACATAAATTAGCCGAAACGGGTCAAACCTTATCGGTTTTATCTCAAAATTCAGAATGTGTATGAAATACCCATATTAAGCAAGTCTTCAAACTTGTCGGGTCTAAATCACATTCTATCCGGTCTTCGCTAAATCGTGCGTACGAACCGTATCTTTGAAACTAACCGGTCTAAGCTTAAGCTTAACTAAAGACCCGTTAGGATTCTAATAGGTTATTATAAAACCTTCGTTCCAGATTAGGAGGACCAGTAAAAGTTACTTGCATTTGCTTATTGTGATTATTACATTGCTCAGCTAAATACTTTTAACTTATTTTCCCTATACGGGCTTGGGTTACGGTATATAGAATACCGCTTGATCGGGCAATAAATCTTCCATCGTTGGGTGGTTAATTGAATAATTTGATCGGCTCGTTTAAACAGTCTTGTTACTTAAATCCTTTGGAGGTTAATGACCATGTCCCGGATATCCTTGGCATCATTTTACGAAATGGCCACGACTTAAGCGCGGGGTGTAGGCGTACACCCGTCAGTGCGCAAAAGAATAATGTGGTGTGTCTATTGATCTTTAACCCGGACACGATCCGGGCTACTGAACGCACAAGGAACATGTAATTCGTTCACAAGATTATATATTTAAATAATTCTCCCAAGTTAAATAAAATGTTTATGCCACGTGCATCCGAAACAATTTTCAATCATTTTCCAAAATGAGTCAGTTGATTGTATTTACCAGTGTAAACTGACGTATTTTCCCAAAAAGATTAAATGCAGGTACTAAGCGTAATTGGCTGGGATTTCTCCTTAGCATCAATAGAAGTCTTGCAAGCTTAAGATGCCTAAAGTCTGTTGAACTATTGTTTCCATTTTTATTTTCGATCCGTCGGTGGATAAACTTCCGAATATTGTGACATTTGATATTACAATATTAAATTCGGTTGAATTATATCTTACAATTTGCTTCCGCTGTGCATATTAAATATTGTGTTGTTTGACTATTATGTTGCCAACCACGTCACGATACTCCCCACCGGGCCCACCGGTGACACGTGGAAATCGGGGTGTGACAGGTTGGTATCAGAGCCAACATTGAGTGAATTAAACACTATCCTTTTGTGTTTAATCTCAATGACACAATTACACATGACAAATTCTATTTTGTTTTGTTTTGTCCTTTACTTTATTTTACATATATTTTTGTTGTTATCTCATGTTATATTGACATGATTGAAAATGCCACCAAGATTCTTTAGAAGAAGAGGACGAGGAAAGGGGCCAGTCACCGCCCCCAATGATAATGAAGCTGGACCTTCGCATATGCGGGCTCCATCTACCACGGAGAGTGACGATCCTCGGCAGAACCGGAGGAACCTTTTCGAGCCGGCTAGACGGTCGGTCTCACACAGTTCAACACCGCCAGTTCAAAACCCTTATGGGCCACAGCCGGATTATGAACCCAATAACCCTCAACCCTCCTACATACCGTTACAGCGATCCTTATCGCATCATTCTTTTGAAGACCCTACACCTGTCTTCAGGGGCCGGTTTAACCCGGCCAATTACGTACCAGAACCAGCGGGTTTTAACCCATTGGGGCCGGAGGATCATTTCTCGGGAGATCACGCGGACGATATGGACGAGGATACGGATCCCGTCGAGCCAGCAAGCGGTACGCCGAACCATCCGATCAAGATCTCCGACGGATCTTCTTTCCACGGATCACCCTATGGTGGTCCAGATAGCTTTCAAGCTATGTTTACCGGGCACGAATGGTATTATACACCTCCTCGCCATTCACCGCCTCAGCAGCAGCAGCAACAGGATCCCTCTGTAGATTCATGGTTTGTGGCAGTCACGCCACCGCCTCCACCGCCACCAGTTCAGCCGGCAGCTCCGCAACCGCCGAGGCGTAGGAGAACCGGAGCGCGGATGTCACACCCCTTTCTACGGCGGAAGCACGAGGTGTGATCATGAAAGGTTCTCATTGCATACGAAGAGTAAACATGCTACATGCTCGTAAAATAACATCAAATACCATAATTTGAAAACATAAGTTTAGCGTTTACATCGCTAGACAGCTTAAAACATTGTCTTAAGAGTTTACAACTTTATTTAAAGTTAAACACAAGCGACATCCACGAGCATAAGCAAGACCACGCGCACATCCATCCTAGTTACCTGAAATACATGTGAGTTTTTGGAAAAACGTCAACATAAAGTTGGTGTGAATTCATGCAGTTTTGTATTTCACGTTTGTATACTTTGTATAAAAACATAGTTTGTGAATAAATCAAGTTTTTCTCGAGTACTCCACGTACTTCAAGTTATATATCAATCCTCTTGATTACCCCACGTACTTCAAGTTATATATCAATCCTCTTGAGTACCCCACGTACTTCAAGTTATATATCAATTTTAGTATGGTATGAATTTTATGTAAATACAGTATTTCTGTAATTATCCGATTGTTAATGGGTTGCAAAGCCATTAACATGTGGCACGACATAGGAAGTCACCAAACCTAAGGCATTTAATTGGTATATTCTGAGACACAAAATCACTACTCGATTCTCGCCCCGACCGAGTGTGTGGCTGCCAGGAACCCGTTAGATCTAACCTTTTGTTCTGCGGTCTAAGTATGTACACGATTAATGGTGCTTCTGTACCCTATTCGTGACACTATTTCTCATAACGCATCCTACTTGGTTCTCGTTCTCACCAAGCGCGTTTCTTGTTATCATTTCTCATAGCGCCTTATACTTGGTTCTCGTTCTCACCAAGTGCGCTTCTCATATTCTTATATTTCATCACACTTGGTTCTCGTTCTCACCAAGTGTACTTCTTGTATTCTTATATTTCGTCACACTTGGTTCTCGTTCTCACCAAGTGTACTTCTTGTATTTATATCATACCAATTATAAATTTTGTACATTTGTACATGTATTTCACCCCCGAAGTTATAAAAACTGAAAACAGTTAAAGAGAAAAGGGGGAGCATGAACTCACAACTTTGCGTTCCTAGCGTCGTAAACTCCACCGGATTTGCTTAATTAACGTCGTAACCTATACGCGTTTTCTTAACGTTAGTTACTAGACTTGCGTCGCACAAGTACAGTCACTCTCTTTTGTATATATTCTTGTGTTAAAAATATTCTATATTTTTAACTACGTATCTCACTTATATTATTTTCTCCAAAAATAAATATAAGTCTTTTGTGTTTTGCACTTTGCACCCGAATTATGTATTTTGTATTTTGTATGTGCATTTTTATGTTTACACTCCTCATGAGCATTTAGTGTATTTTTAAGTCTTAATACACTAGCACGTATAACACATACTATATACACTTAGCACAATAGTTGGTGATCAAATAATATATATTTTTCTTTCAAAAATATATACTTAATATCCATTTTTATTCTCGAAAAATCACCATTTCTTATCACCAAAAATTAGGGAAACCTTGGTAATACTTTTAAATACATTTTTAGGGAATAAGTTTCTCAAAAACTTATATTTTTCTAAGTGTCAAAATTTATAAAAATTTTGACAGAGTTTCCCCTAAAAATGGACGTTTCCCATGTTTTCAAAACATGTGTTTATTTTCTTTTAAATCATTATCAATCATCAACAACAATTATCAACAATACTTAGGGCTGTAAACGAACCGAACGAACACGAACAAGGCCTTGTTCGTGTTCGTTCGTTAAGGAAATAAATGTGTTCACGAACGGTTCATGAACACTTACCGAACGAGATTTTATGTTCGTGTTCGTTCATTAAGGAAATAAGCGTGTTCGCGAACGGTTCACGAACACAAACAAACACAAATAAATTTGGCGAATGCGGCGAAGGATAAAGATAGATGGCCCAGAGAGTAGCACTCGAACTTGAATCCCTTATTGTGGAACAGAGGTCGATCGTATTCGCCGATGTAAACAATGAGAAATGAAAGGGAAATGGTGCATAAACAAGGTGAAAGAGGGTTTCCTATTTTCATTGTTAGGGTAATAAAATAAATAAAAGTTTAATAATATAAAAAGCATACATAAAATATATGTAAGTACAAAGATCTTCAATTAAAACACAAACATACGAACAAAAATGAACGAAATCAACGAATGTTTACGAACACGTTCACGAACACCTTACCGAACGTTCACGAACACAATCGAACGAACGAGACCCTTGTTCATGTTCGTTCATTTAACTAATCGAACGAAATTTCTTGTTCATGTTCGTTCGTTTATTAAACGAACGAACATAAACGAACTTCCCGCCGAACGGTTCACGAACTGTTCGCTGAACGTTCGGTTCGTTTACAGCCCTAACAATACTCATCAGCAATAATCACTAGTTTCTCCATTTCATGAACTTGAATATTTACAAAAATGTGTAGTAACTTGCTAGCACATTTAGTAAGTCTTGTTATCTTTAAAAATAAGTTTAATTTCTTAAAAACTTTATTTTTAAAGAATATGAAGTTTCACAACTTCTAGTCGGGATTTACAAAAATATTTCTTTGTTAAATTTTCTTGTGACACATGTGTCTACACACTTGTTTATTTACTAAAAATGCTTTTAGTTCGGATAAGATCCGGGTTTTAACAAAACTAATATTTTTGCTTGGTTCTTCCGAAAAACCACTTGTAGATCTTTAGATCTACTAGTTTTGAACAATATTTTGCAAGTAAAAATACTTTTACACAAGTTCATGTTTCATGTGTGGTAGAGTTTCACCTTTTAACCCTTATATCTTCTAACATAACCTTATGTCATGATCCAAGAACATGACTACATCGGGTTAAATGGTGGTCCGAGCTACCACAATCATAGATCGGGTCTCAATAATCATACATTTCGAATACTACATCATTTACACAACTTATGTGCTATTAACCACCATTTTTAGTGTTTTAAGTAGGCTTTAAAGCATCATCTTGCATGTTAACGAGTTTTATCCGATAAAAATCCTTTTAACCACTTTAGATTAGTTCAAATATGAGTTTTAAGCATTATACCTCTAGCTCAAGGCTAGGGAAGAATCTATACGCAAAAGAGGTGGATAAAAGCTAGAGAAGGAGGTCCTTCGCGTTCCGTTTGCTCCAAGGCTCCTAATACGTGACCCTTGATGTTTGTATGATCTTGGAATGGCAAGAACCAAACTCGAAAATGGATGGTTGAAGGAGGGATGTTTGGCCGTGAGCTAGGTAGAGAGAAAGAGAGAGTTTGAGTTGGTGTTGTGTTATGTAATGATCTCTTGTGTTTAGGTTAGAACTTATAGACAAGTTTAGTGGGTTTAACCAATGGATTACATGCCCCCTAGATATTAAGCATGTTGATTATAATATTCATCACAAGGACAAGGGTGTCTTTCCTTAGTTAGGGCCGGTTTGGATGGGGGGGGGGGTACTAGTTCGATCTCAACTAGTAATTAGGTAGTTAGTTAGGTTAAACTAAGGGTTTAACTTGGTTATTAGTGTGTAGCGTGTTATAACGGGTGTTAGGGTAATCAGGAACCCTAACTAGCTCAGAAAAAGATAAATAATGAAAATAACAATATTTTCATGTTCCGGGTATAGTCCGGTCGTTCGGTTACATACCGATTCGTTAAAGCGCTAAATTACACTTTTTAGTGTCGTTTAAGTACCTCTCTTGTACTCTTTCAATTCCCAACACTTAGGGAAATATTCTGGATAATAAAACGACATTTCTGCATAATATTTATATGTCTAAATGCTGATTTATTGCTGAATTATATAAATTCTGCACTTAAAGTTTGTTTCGGGTGCTTTTTAGTGCTTATTTTTGCTTTCGCAATGTCTATAAATTAAACCCTTACATATACTCTAGGGTTTTAATGTATTTTTGTTGTCGGACCTACACCTAGGCCTCAGTTCTAATGTCTGACTGCTTTCTGCAGTTCAGTCGACACAGTGTGTCTTACCGGTGAGTTTACTATTATTCTGACGCAACGCTCTCGTTTACGCATAAAGCAATATTTTGTAGTATACAACATGCATGAATTCACTTGTTTAATCATGTGTTCAGACATTGCTGACAATTAAACTCATAATTGCAGTCATTAAGCAATAATTAATGTGTACGAAAATTACCGGTTTGGGCCAGTTGTCACAGTCTCCCCCCGTTAAAAGAATTTCGTCCCGAAATTCAGACTGAACTCACTCTCGCTGGAGTCTTCTTGAATAGGTGGGGATACTTTTTCTTGAACTGGTCTTCACGTTCCCATGTGTACTCGGGTCCGTGCTTAGAGCTCCAACGTACTTTGACAAGCTTCACACTGCTCCTCCTGGTCTTGTTGACTTTCCAGTCAGTAACCTCAACGGGTTGCTCTGTAAATCGGAGGGCTTCATCAATATGCACTTCATCCATCGGGATGATCACGTTTTCTTGTGTTGGACTCTTCTTCAGGTTGGATACATGAAACGTATCATGTACTCCATTAAGTTCTTCCGGCAACTCCAACTTGTATGCCACGGTACCAATTCTCTTCAAAATTCTGAATGGTCCGATGTATCATGGATTCAGCTTTCCACGCTTTCCAAACCTGACTACGCCCTTCCATGGTGAGACTTTTAACAACACTTTGTCTCCCACCTTGAAATCTACCGATTTTCTATTTGGATCAGCGTAGCTCTTTTGTCGCTCTCGAGCCGCCTTAATGCGCTCTCGGATCTGCGCAATCTTGTCGGTTGTCTCTTGTACAAGTTCAGGACCAACCATACGTTTATCTCCGGCATCTGCCCAACATAAGGGTGATCGGCATTTGCGGCCATACAGAGCTTCGAACGGCGCGGCTTTTATGCTCGTATGATAACTGTTATTGTAGGAAAACTCAACTAGAGCTAGATGAGTATCCCAGCTGCCGCCTAGGTCCATGACACATGCGCGAAGCATATCTTCTAACGTTTGTATAGTCCGTTCGCTCTGGCCGTCTGTTTGCGGATGGAATGCCGTGCTCAGATCTAACTGGGATCCAAAGGCTTCCTGAAATGATTGCCAGATTCTTGAGACAAAGCGTCCATCTCTGTCTGAAATGATTGAGATTGGCACTCCATGACGTGCCACAATTTCTCTTAAGTATATTTCAGCAAGCTTTCCAGTGCTGTCTTTTTCTCGGATCGGTAGGAAGTGCGCAGACTTCGTTAATCGATCAACTATTACCCATATCATATCGTGCCCTCTCGGGGTCCTGGGTAATTTCGTTATGAAGTCCATCGAGATTTGTTCCCACTTCCACACGGGAATCTCTGGTTGTTGTAGTAGGCCGGACGGTTTCTGATATTCTGCCTTAACCTTAGCACAGGTTAGGCATTTTCCAACATAGACAGCAACGTTGCTTTTGAGTCTCGGCCACCAATAATATTCTTTCAAGTCTTGATACATCTTGTCCGACCCTGGGTGGATCGAGTATCTTGACTTGTGCGCTTCATCAAGGATGACTTCTCGTAGGCCACCATAGAGCGGAACCCAAATGCGCTTTTTAAAGTATAAGGCTCCCTCTTCATTTGGTGCCATGTACTTCAATGCACCCCGGAGGTATTCAGCTTTACGATTCTCTTCTTTGAGAGCTTCTTGTTGTGCATCTCGAATGCGTGCAGTGAGGTTCGTTCGAATCGTCATTTCCAATGCTCGAACCCTTAGGGTCTTAACCCTTTCTTTTCGGCTCAACGCGTCCGCTACAACGTTTGCCTTTCCAGGATGGTACTTAATCTCACAGTCATAATCGTTCAGCAGCTCGACCCAACGTCGCTGGCGCATATTCAATTCCTTCTGATCAAATATGTGTTGTAAGCTTTTATGATCTGTGAAGATTGTACATCGAGTACCATATAGATAATGTCGCCAAATCTTCAAGGCGAATACCACTGCGCCCAGCTCCAGGTCGTGAGTGGTATAATTTCTCTCGTGAACCTTCAGCTGTCTTGAAGCGTAAGCGATGACTTTTTGGCGTTGCATGAGCACGCAACCCAAGCCTTGTCGTGAGGGGTCGCAGTATACCACGAAGTCTTCAGTGCCTTCGGGTAATGATAGTATGGGTGCATCGCATAGCTTGTTCTTCAGTAACTGGAAGGCTTCTTCTTGTTTGTGACCCCAGTCGTACTTCTTGTCTTTCTGTGTAAGGGTCGTTAGCGGTTGAGCTATCTTTGAGAAATTCTCGATGAATCGCCGATAATAGCCCGCTAAGCCCAAAAATTGTCGAACTTCAGTTGGGGTCTTGGGAGCTTCCCAATTCTTTATCGCTTCAATCTTGGATGGGTCTACATGAATGCCCTTCTCATTCACCACGTGACCAAGAAATTGTACTTCGCGAATCCAGAATTCGCATTTCGAGAACTTTGCATAAAGTTTCTCTTTCTTCAGTAGCTCCAAGATGGTTCTGAGATGTTGTTCGTGCTCTTCTTTCGTTTGCGAGTAAATCAGGATATCATCGATAAATACAATCACGAATTTATCAAGATATGGTTTGCATACGCGGTTCATTAGGTCCATAAAGACTGTTGGCGCGTTCGTTAATCCAAACGGCATCACAAGAAATTCGTAGTGCCCATAGCGTGTTCTGAATGCAGTCTTTGGCACACTTTCATCTTGGATTTTCAGCTGATGGTATCCAGATCGAAGGTCGATCTTGGAATAGTAGCTTGATCCTTGTAGTTGATCAAACAAGTCATCGATCCTCGGTAGCAGATACCGATTCTTGATAGTGAGCTTGTTCAGTTCCCTGTAATCGATACACATCCGCAGTGTTCCATCCTTCTTCTTCACGAATAATACTGGAGCTCCCCAGGGTGAGAAGCTTGGCCTTATGAATCCTTTATCCAACAACTCCTGAAGTTGTGTAGATAATTCTTGCATTTCGGATGGTGCAAGTCGATAGGGTGCCTTGGCTACAGGAGCAGCTCCTGGAACCAAGTCTATACGGAATTCAACTTGTCGTTGCGGAGGTAGTCCTGGCAGATCTTCAGGAAACACATCAGGAAATTCCTTCACCACAGGAATGTCTTCGAGTTTCGGCTCCTCAGCCTTCTTGTCTATAACGTGTGCTAGGAAAGCAACACATCCTTTCCTTAGGCACTTCTGTGCCTTCATACAACTGATGATTCGTAGAGGCGCGTTTCGTCTTTCTCCATGCACGATGAGAGTTTCACCATTCGCTAAAGGGATGCGAATGATTTTCTCATGGCAAATAACTTCAGCTTTGTTCTTGGACAACTAGTCCATCCCGACTACTACATCGAAGCTACCCAATTGAATAGGTAGGAGGTCGATGCTAAATCTTCGTTCCCCAAGTTCTAGTGTGCAGCCTCTAACAACTTCGCCCGATTCAACAAGTTTACCATTGGCTAGTTCTATGGAATAAGGAATTTCTAATCTACTAGATTCTATTCCGAGTATGCGTTTAAATTCCACCGACATGAAGCTATAATCGGCGCCAGTGTCGAATAATATGGATGCAAAGTGATTGTTAATGAGAAACGTACCGGTGACCACGTTAGGGTCCTCGCGTGCGTCTCTTGCTCCAATCACAAATGCTCGAGCCGGAGCGTTGTTTCTCTCTGGGCAGTTCTTCATGAAATGATCATTGCTTCCACACTTGAAGCATCCTTGCCCTTTCCCGTTGCCATTCTTGTTACCAGCACCGTTCCCATTTCGGTTCTTTCCTTTTCCCCAACAGTCTTCTGTTTGATGACCCAATTTACCACATTTGTCGCACCTTGGAATGCGACAAGCTCCATCATGATGATACTTACATTTTTGGCATCTAGGCATGGAGCCTTGGTATGCTTTGGTTGCATGGGTTTTCATCTCCTGAGGTGGATTAGTGTCGCGCTTCTTGCTGGAACCCTTGTTGTTGCGAGTAGCTTGGTTCAAACTTGCATGCTTTCTCTTTTTGTCACCGGACGACTCAGCATGTGTCTCGGTCTTTTCTGTTGGGTTTAGTGATAACTTCTTCATACGAACACAATCTTCAGTCAGGCTGACAGCCAGAGTTACAGCCTCTGTGATTGTTTGTGGTTTGGCCGACGTCACCATGCCACGAAACTCTGAGGCCAGTCCCCAAATGTAGCGTTCCACACGCTTAAATTCAGGAGTCACCATGTAGGGAAGCACTCTCGACAGGTCGTGGAACCTTCGAGTGTAACCATTGATGTCAGCACCTTCCATAGTCAAGTGCCAGAACTCTGTTTCCAGCCTTTGGAGTTCCGCACGAGAGCAGTACTTCTCTCTCATTCTTTCCTTCAGTTCCTCCCAAGTGAGGCCATAAGCGGCGTCATCACCCAAGGTTTGGGCTTGCAGGTTCCACCAAGTCAGAGCTTCATCGACGAATAACCCAGTAGCAAAAGTGACTTGTTGATCCGCGGTACACTTGCTCATGCGGAAAGTAGCTTCAGTCTTCTCCGTCCAGCGCACAAATGCTACTGCACCTCCTGTGCCGTCATAGTTCATCGGCTTGCAGTCGAGGAACTGCTTGAAAGTGCAGCCTTGAGCTGCGTTTCCTCCAGACGAATCTCCATTCCCATTACGCCTAGCGTTGCTTGGTCCTCCACTGTCTTGAGTACGGTTCGCCTCGTACTGGGCGATAGCAGCGGAGATTCTCTCCTCCAGTAGAGCGTTCAGCTCATCAGCAGTTCTTGGCAGTGGGGGAGGAGGAGGTTGATCGTCATTGCGAGCATTCACAGCTTTCCTGGGTGCCATGTTCTGACAGAACATAACACAACAGGGTTAGGCATTTGTTTGATATCGTCCTACTAGGCAGTAGTAGTATATATATATTCACAGGTATATATCACATAAGTGACATCAAACAATTATTACTCTAGCAGAGTACTTTAGTAGGCTTGCACTGAGGGAATCCACACGTGACAAGACTTGATGTGGTTTCTGTGCACTAAATTCCATAATTATGTATGCATCCATAATTACGTAACTCCTTGCACAGTCCGCACAGTTCGTTTCATCCTCGTATCTCTTCCTTCAGATAGGCCATCACTTTCAGGTAAAGTCACATATACTTGTGACATTCTACTTCTAGTACATGCTAATTATCACACATAATTGCAAGTAGTTTCTAGTCAAGGACAAGTGCTACTCAAGTGCACTCTAAGTCTCGTAGTGTCTTTTCTAGACTCATGTATACAGTTTCAGGCAGTGGATGTCGCGGGACGTTTTATTAAATGAAAACTCTTTGAAAATTGTTTTCGTGAATGGATCCTAGAGATTGTAGACTAGACTCGAGAAGGAATCCTGGTTCACTACAATCGCAGCTCTGATACCAATCTGTCACACCCCTTTCTACGGCGGAAGCACGAGGTGTGATCATGAAAGGTTCTCATTGCATACGAAGAGTAAACATGCTACATGCTCGTAAAATAACATCAAATACCATAATTTGAAAACATAAGTTTAGCGTTTACATCGCTAGACAGCTTAAAACATTGTCTTAAGAGTTTACAACTTTATTTAAAGTTAAACACAAGCGACATCCACGAGCATAAGCAAGACCACGCGCACATCCATCCTAGTTACCTGAAATACATGTGAGTTTTTGGAAAAACGTCAACATAAAGTTGGTGTGAATTCATGCAGTTTTGTATTTCACGTTTGTATACTTTGTATAAAAACATAGTTTGTGAATAAATCAAGTGTTTCTCGAGTACTCCCCGTACTTCAAGTTATATATCAATCCTCTTGAGTACCCCACGTACTTCAAGTTATATATCAATCCTCTTGAGTACCCCACGTACTTCAAGTTATATATCAATTTTAGTATGGTATGAATTTTATGTAAATACAGTATTTCTGTAATTATCCGATTGTTAATGGGTTGCAAAGCCATTAACATGTGGCACGACATAGGAAGTCACCAAACCTAAGGCATTTAATTGGTATATTCTGAGACACAAAAGCACTACTCGATTCTCGCCCCGACCGAGTGTGTGGCTGCCAGGCACCCGTTAGATCTAACCTTTTGTTCTGCGGTCTAAGTATGTACACGATTAATGGTGCTTCTGTACCCTATTCGTGACACTATTTCTCATAACGCATCCTACTTGGTTCTCGTTCTCACCAAGCGCGTTTCTTGTTATCATTTCTCATAGCGCCTTATACTTGGTTCTCGTTCTCACCAAGTGCGCTTCTCATATTCTTATATTTCATCACACTTGGTTCTCGTTCTCACCAAGTGTACTTCTTGTATTCTTATATTTCGTCACACTTGGTTCTCGTTCTCACAAAGTGTACTTCTTGTATTTATATCATACCAATTATAAATTTTGTACATTTGTACATGTATTTCACCCCCGAAGTTATAAAAACTGAAAACAGTTAAAGAGAAAAGGGGGAGCATGAACTCACAACTTTGCGTTCCTAGCGTCGTAAACTCCACCGGATTTGCTTAATTAACGTCGTAACCTATACGCGTTTTCTTAACGTTAGTCACTAGACTTGCGTCGCACAAGTACAGTCACTCTCTTTTGTATATATTCTTGTGTTAAAAATATTCTATATTTTTAACTACGTATCTCACTTATATTATTTTCTCCAAAAATAAATATAAGTCTTTTGTGTTTTGCACCCGAATTATGTATTTTGTATTTTGTATGTGCATTTTTATGTTTACACTCCTCATGAGCATTTAGTGTATTTTTAAGTCTTAATACACTAGCACGTATAACACATACTATATACACTTAGCACAATAGTTGGTGATCAAATAATATATATTTTTCTTTCAAAAATATATACTTAATATCCATTTTTATTCTCGAAAAATCACCATTTCTTATCACCAAAAATTAGGGAAACCTTGGTAATACTTTTAAATACATTTTTAGGTAATAAGTTTCTCAAAAACTTATATTTTTCTAAGTGTCAAAATTTATAAAAATTTTGACAGAGTTTCCCCTAAAATGGACGTTTCCCATGTTTTCAAAACATGTGTTTATTTTCTTTTAAATCATTATCAATCATCAACAACAATTATCAACAATACTCATCAGCAATAATCACTAGTTTCTCCATTTCATGAACTTGAATATTTACAAAAATGTGTAGTAACTTGCTAGCACATTTAGTAAGTCTTGTTATCTTTAAAAATAAGTTTAATTTCTTAAAAACTTTATTTTTAAAGAATATGAAGTTTCACAACTTCTAGTCGGGATTTACAAAAATATTTCTTTGTTAAATTTTCTTGTGACACATGTGTCTACACACTTGTTTATTTACTAAAAATGCTTTTAGTTCGGATAAGATCCGGGTTTTAACAAAACTAATATTTTTGCTTGGTTCTTCCGAAAAACCACTTGTAGATCTTTAGATCTACTAGTTTTGAACAATATTTTGCAAGTAAAAATACTTTTACACAAGTTCATGTTTCATGTGTGGTAGAGTTTCACCTTTTAACCCTTATATCTTCTAACATAACCTTATGTCATGATCCAAGAACATGACTACATCGGGTTAAATGGTGGTCCGAGCTACCACAATCATAGATCGGGTCTCAATAATCATACATTTCGAATACTACATCATTTACACAACTTATGTGCTATTAACCACCATTTTTAGTGTTTTAAGTAGGCTTTAAAGCATCATCTTGCATGTTAACGAGTTTTATCCGATAAAAATCCTTTTAACCACTTTAGATTAGTTCAAATATGAGTTTTAAGCATTATACCTCTAGCTCAAGGCTAGGGAAGAATCTATACGCAAAAGAGGTGGATAAAAGCTAGAGAAGGAGGTCCTTCGCGTTCCGTTTGCTCCAAGGCTCCTAATACGTGACCCTTGATGTTTGTATGATCTTGGAATGGCAAGAACTAAACTCGAAAATGGATGGTTGAAGGAGGGATGTTTGGCCGTGAGCTAGGTAGAGAGAAAGAGAGGGTTTGAGTTGGTGTTGTGTTATGTAATGATCTCTTGTGTTTAGGTTAGAACTTATAGACAAGTTTAGTGGGTTTAACCAATGGATTACATGCCCCCTAGATATTAAGCATGTTGATTATAATATTCATCACAAGGACAAGGGTGTCCTTCCTTAGTTAGGGCCGGTTTGGATGGGGGGGGGGTACTAGTTCGATCTCAACTAGTAATTAGGTAGTTAGTTAGGTTAAACTAAGGGTTTAACTTGGTTATTAGTGTGTAGCGTGTTATAACGGGTGTTAGGGTAATCAGGAACCCTAACTAGCTCAGAAAAAGATAAATAATGAAAATAACAATATTTTCATGTTCCGGGTATAGTCCGGTCGTTCGGTTACATACCGATTCGTTAAAGCGCTAAATTACACTTTTTAGTGTCGTTTAAGTACCTTTCTTGTACTCTTTCAATTCCCAACACTTAGGGAAATATTCTGGATAATAAAACGACATTTCTGCATAATATTTATATGTCTAAATGCTGATTTATTGCTGAATTATATAAATTCTGCACTTAAAGTTTGTTTCGGGTGCTTTTTAGTGCTTATTTTTGCTTTCGCAATGTCTATAAATTAAACCCTTACATATACTCTAGGGTTTTAATGTATTTTTGTTGTCGGACCTACACCTAGGCCTCAGTTCTAATGTCTGACTGCTTTCTGCAGTTCAGTCGACACAGTGTGTCTTACCGGTGAGTTTACTATTATTCTGACGCAACGCTCTCGTTTACGCATAAAGCAATATTTTGTAGTATACAACATGCATGAATTCACTTGTTTAATCATGTGTTCAGACATTGCTGACAATTAAACTCATAATTGCAGTCATTAAGCAATAATTAATGTGTACGAAATTACCGGTTTGGGCCAGTTGTCACAGCGGATGTCTGCGCGAGGAGGAGATTTCCATTTCAGCTCTCCTCGGCAATCAAGTGGCAGCCATTACCCGCCACATCAAGAAGATCCACAAATGGGTGGACCTTCACACCCAGTTGCACCGCAACCACCGCCGATGGGTTTTGATAACCCAATTCCAGCATACACGGGTTCCATGGCGTATAACCCGTTTGAACAGCCAGTGCACACCAACTACAACTACGCCAAAGCCGACCCATACATGGTAGCGGCTAACTATAACACCCAAGGACCGTATGGAGATCCATGGGGAGTAGGGTACCCAACACATGGGTACCAAATACCTCCAAGACCTATTATCAGGCAGCAATCGCAACCACCAAGGTTCTCCCCACCGGAGCGTGAAGAAATTCTGCAAAGGTTGGACCATGTAGAGCGAGAATTTCACAGGGAACGAAGGGAGCGACAAACTTTCTTCCAAGGATTAACGAGCCTAATTAAAGGGAAGAGCAAGAAGGACCACTGAATCCTTCCATTGTTGTTGTAACCTCCTTGTATCAGTTAAAGCCACTGCGAGGGCATATCTTGCTGTAAACCCCTGCGTGGGTATGCTTGTTTGTTTTGACCCCTGCGTGGGTCTATCTTTCTGTTAACCCCTACGAGGGTATGTTATTGTTTAAGTCCTTGCGTGGACTATTATGTTATTGTTTAAGTCCCTGCGTGGACTATTATGTTATTTGTGTAAGTCCATGCGTGGACTATTATGATGTTGTTGTTAAACCCCTGCATGGGCAAGTTTGTTTATTAAAAGTCCCGTTTAGGGCAACGTGTAACCTTTTAATAAATTAATGGAATGTGAGTTTATAAATTTCATTTTGCTATTATCTGCATAAATATATTATATGAAATAAATAAATCAAAATCATTCCTTTTTAATAATAATCTGCCTAAGTAAATTTTTAAATAAGAATCTTAAAGTGTGAAACCTAGCCTGAGTGTCATTTATGAAGACATGTCCATGATGGTAAGACCTGTTTAAAAGATTCGTACCCCTGTTAACATCTGAAATTATGTTAACACTCCTGGCAGACGTGATTCATTAAAATCACACACGTCATTCTTATTATTTTTATTCTTCAAAAGATTCCTAACCCAATTTTATGATCTCTGAATCATGGGTTTAGGTCATCAATTAAGATGATCATATATTGACCATACGTGGTAATATAGCGCCTACGGGCCCTGCTCATTTCCATATGAGCCAAAAAACAGTGGTAGCGATGACTCCCTGTCAGAAAAAGGTAATGAACTAGGTTCAAACCTTCATCCTTTGATTCTCTGAAATCATAATTTATAATTTATAAACGTCCTTGTGACTAGGCTTATTGTGCCAATATACCTCCATGTTTTGATTCTCTGAAATCATAGCTTATAAATTAATATGTCCTTGTGACTAGGCCTTTTGTGCCACAAATAAAACTGTTATTGTTTTATAATTAGGATAAATTATGATAAAAATCCTAAATAAATATGATTAATAAATTAACCAAATATGGTCTCCGTTTACCATGGTTAATGAATTACCCTAAGGGGCAATTCCATAATAAACTCCCAAATAAACTATTGTCCTTGTTTTCTGTAACAGTTCAATTAAAATGGCTAATTCAGATGAAATTAATAGCCATCCAGTGGAGAACATTGATAACACCCGGATTAATTTAACGGGTGCTGAATTGAAAGCGTTGGTCGACGACGCAGTTACAAAGGCATTGGAACGGCAGTACGAAGAGTATAGTGGGACTCGAAGTAGGACCCTATCTACGCCGCATTCAAAGACACCTTCCAAGAAGGATGAACCCAAGAAAGATGATGATAGACTTTCCTCAAACCACCACAGTGCTCCATCTCAGCAGGTTGTACTTAATCAAGGACCCCGTGACAAGGGTTGCTCTTATAAATATTTTGTTTCTTGCAAACCCCGGGATTTCACTGGGGAGAAGGGAGCCATTGACTATATGACGTGGCTGGATGAGATGGACACGGTTGTGGATATCAGCGGATGCGCTGAGAAGGATATAGTCAAGTTTGTATCGCAATCATTTAAAGGGGAAGCCTTAGCCTGGTGGAGATCACTGATTCAAGCCACCGGGAAAATCCCATTGTACAACATGTCTTGGGATCAATTTGTTGCCCTTATTAGGGAAAATTACTGCCCTCAGCATGAGGTGGAGAAGATAGAGTCTGATTTTCTATCATTGGTGATGACAAACCTTGACTGTCAAGCTTACCTAACGAGCTTCAACACAATGTCCCGGTTGGTTCCGTATCTGGTAACCCCGGAACCAAAAAGAATAGCTCATTTTATCGGTGGTTTAGCCCCGGAAATCAAGGCAAGCGTGAAGGCCTCTCGGCCAGCTACTTTTAGATCTGTAGCTGACATATCCTTGTCCCTCACTTTGGATGCGGTCAGGCAGAGATCGCTGAGGAATAAGGAGGCTGCGAAGAGAAAACGTGAAGATGATAGTTCACGGAGATCGAACAAGAAGCACCGAGGGAACGGTGACAACAAGAAAGGATCTGAGTCAAGGAAAGATGGGCATCATTCTGGTGAGAAGCCCAAGTGCAAGATTTGCAAGAAACAGCACTATGGAAAGTGCATACTCGAGTCGAACTCGCAGACTCAGTCAAAAACCTATGCTTGTGGTATATGCAAGTCCACGGATCACAAAACCTTGGATTGCAAGAAGCTGAAGACGCAACGTGCTACCGTTGCAATGAAAAGGGGCACATTAAGACCAACTGCCCTAAATACGCCAAGAAGCCTGAAGAGGCCAAGAAGACCAATGCTAGAGTCTTCAGAATGGATGCCAAAGAAGCGGTTCTAGACGACAATGTGATTCCAGGTACTTTCCTTGTAAATGATGTCCATGCTAGAGTACTTTTTGATTCAGGCACTGATAAGTCTTTCGTTGATAATAAGTTTTGTGAATTGCTGAAATTACCTGTCAAAACCTTGAATGTGAATTATGAGGTGGAGTTAGCAGATGGCACTCAAGAAACCGTCTCTACTGTGTTAGATGGGTGTGTTATATCTATTAAGAACCACTCTTTTCCTCTGTCCCTACTTCCATTTAAGTTAGCCGGTTTTGACATAGTCTTGGGTATGGACTGGTTATCTCACAACCAGGCCCAAATCGTCTGCAACAGAAAGCAAGTATTGATTAAGACTCTATCTGGTGAATCACTTACCATTCGGGGAGATACCCAATATGGGCTACCTGAGCAAGCGACTATGCTCAAGGCTTCAAAATGTTTAAAGAAGGGTTGTATCATCTACATGGCACAAGTGATTATTGATGAGCCTAAACCGAAGATAGAAGACATCCCCGTCATTTCTGAATACCCTGAAGTTTTTCCTGAAGAACTACCTGGTTTACCACCAAATAGACAAGTCGAATTCAGAATTGACATCATCCCTGGAGCAGCACCAGTTGCTAGAGCACCTTATAGGTTGGCGCCCACGGAAATGAAGGAATTAAGAACACAACTGGATGAATTGCTAGCTAAAGGTTTCATAAAACCTAGTTCGTCTCCTTGGGGAGCACCGGTCCTGTTTGTCAAGAAGAAGGACGGATCGATGCGTCTGTGCATCGATTATCGTGAGCTTAATAAGGTCACGATCAAGAATAGGTATCCTTTACCCAGGATCGACGATTTGTTCGATCAATTGCAAGGAGCAAGTTATTTCTCGAAGATTGACTTATGGTCAGGCTACCATCAACTGAAGGTTAGAGATGAAGACGTACACAAAACTGCATTTAGGACTCGTTATGGTCATTACGAGTTCCTAGTGATGCCTTTTGGGCTCACTAATGCACCTGCCGCGTTCATGGATCTCATGAATCGCGTTTGCAAGCCTTACTTAGATAAATTCGTCATCGTTTTCATCGACGACATTCTTATCTACTCGAAGAACCAAGCTGACCATGAGAAACACCTTCGTTGTATTCTCAAACTCCTGCATCAGGAGAAGCTCTATGCCAAATTCTCTAAATGTGAATTTTGGCTTCGAGAAGTCCAATTCCTTGGACATGTGGTGAGTGAGCGTGGTATCCAAGTGGATCCCGCTAAGGTCGAAGCAGTTATGAACTGGCAAGAGCCAAAGACGCCTACAGAGATTCGTAGCTTCCTGGGATTGGCAGGATATTACAGGCGTTTTATCGAAAATTTTTCATGGATTGCTGCACCCCTAACTTCCTTGACTAAGAAGAAAGTAAAGTTCGTTTGGGGCCCTAAGCAGCAAGAGTCCTTTGATGTCCTTAAACAAAAGTTGAGCAACGCCCCAGTACTGACATTGCCAGATGGAACAGAAGATTTTGTGGTTTACTGCGATGCATCGCACACTGGCATGGGGTGTGTGCTTATGCAGAAAGGCAAAGTTATTGCCTACGCATCACGACAGTTAAAGGTGCATGAAAAGAATTACACCACCCACGACTTGGATTTGGGTGCCGTTGTGTTCGCACTAAAACTGTGGAGGCATTATCTTTATGGAATCAAGTGTGTGATCTATTCTGATCACAAGAGCCTCCAGCATCTGTTTAATCAGAAGGATTTAAACATGAGGCAACGCCGTTGGATGGAAACTTTAAATGATTATGATTGTGAAATCAGATACCATCCCGGCAAGGCGAATGTAGTCGCCGATGCCTTGAGTCGAAAGGAGAGGGTGAAACCCATCCGAATCAATGCCAAGCGCATGGAGATAAAGAACAGTTTGACTGAAAGGTTGTTAGCCACACAGAAGGAAGCTGTGTTGGAAGCTAACTATCCTAATGAAAAGCTAAGGGTAACTGAGGAGCAGTTAACTCTTAGCAAGGACGGAATACTAAGATTAAATGGACGAATATGGGTTCCAATTCATGGAGGACTTCGAGATGTCATCCTCCAGGAAGTCCATAGTTCCAAATACTCCGTTCAACCTGGAGCTGATAAGATGTACCAGGATCTAAGGGCAAATTATTGGTGGATAGGCTTGAAAAAGTCTGTAGCTGCCTATGTAGCTAAGTGCTTGACTTGTGCGCAAGTCAAAGCAGAACATCAAAAGCCGTCAGGCTTGCTACAACAGCCTGAACTTCCTACGTGGAAGTGGGAAATGGTAACGATGGATTTTATCACCAAGTTACCTAAGACAAGGAAAGGCAATGATACAATATGGGTGATAGTCGACAGACAAACTAAGTCAGCACATTTCTTACCCATCAAGGAGACTTATAGCTCCGACATGTTAGCCCAGTTATACGTGGATAAGATTGTAGCCTTACACGGCATACCTGTGTCTATTATCTCTGACAGAGATACTAGATACACGTCACATTTTTGGAAGAGTTTCCAACAATCTTTGGGCACGCGTTTGAATTTTAGTACAGCTTACCATCCTCAGACAGACGGTCAGAGTGAGCGTACTATTCAAACTTTGGAAGACATGCTACGTGCATGTGTAATTGATTTAGGGGGTAGTTGGGATAACCACCTATCCTTGATTGAGTTCTCCTACAACAATAGCTACCACACCAGCATTAAGGCTGCGCCTTTCGAGGCCTTATACGGTAGAAAGTGTCGAACGCCCGTTTGTTGGGCGGAAGTTGGAGATGTCCAATTATCAGGACCAGAGATAGTCTTTGAAACAACGGACAAGATTGTCCAGATTCATGACTGTCTCAAAGCTGCCCGAGATAGGCAGAAGAGTTACGCAGATCCAAAGCGTAAGGCTTTTCACTTCAAAGTAGGTGACAAAGTGTTGCTTAAAGTATCACCCTGGAAGGGGGTGATGCGATTTGGTAAGAAAGGTAAGCTAAGCCCGAGATACATAGGACCTTTCGAGGTTATCAAACGTGTCAGGTCAGTTGCCTATAAGTTAAACTTACCGGAAGAGCTCAGTGGAATTCACAATTTGTTCCACATCTGCAATCTGAAGAAGTGCTTCGCTGATGAATCACTGGTTATACCACATACAGATGTGCATATAGATGAGAGCTTAAAATTTGTGGAAAAACCATTGCCGATTGAGGATCGACAGGTTAAGAAGCTTCAAAGGAAGCATGTACCTATTGTAAAGGTTAAATGGGATGCCCGTAGAGGTCCCGAATATACGTGGGAGGTTGAATCCACAATAAAAGAAAAGTACCCTAATTTATTTCAGTAAATCTCGGGTCGAGATTTATTTTAAGGGGGTGAGGATGTAACACCTCGAAAATTCACGTCCTATAATAAGTTGACACGTGTCACATGTTTGAACGTGTGTAAGAATGTTCTGAAAGGACTAAAGTTGACAATCATAAAAAGTATGTGAATATACGAGTTCTAAATGTCAACAGTGAATAAATATATTGTACATTAACCCTACATGATGTTTATAACATCAAACGAGTAAATCGTGGATCATGCGAAGCTAAAAGTGAGAGATTACAAACTATAGGGGTTAAATGTGTCAACATGTTTAAAGTTATACCTCTGAGTGACCTTTTGACAAACCCAAAGCTTTGTAACTGTTAATTATGCTCACTAGAATACACGGTATAAATTTCGTAAAGTTTCGTTATCGTATGAGAAAGTTATGATCAAATTCGTGTGCGAAGGGTTAAAGCGTCAACGTTGAAAGTTAGGACTTTTCGAGTAACAATAAAGTTAACCGGGGACTTAACAAAGTGGGTATATGTTTTAAAGCCCTTATAAATCAATTTGGAGGGTTCAAGATGCAAGAAACAAAAGTCTAATCGAAGTTTGAAGAGCCAAGGATCAAAACATAAAAATCTAAAGTTCTGATTTGCTACAGGAGGGCCTCGCGCCACGCGAAGCCCAAGGGGGGGTCCCTCGCGTCACGCGAGGGTCTGTCTGATCCGATTTTCTTGGGTTTTTGCCTGCTAAGTGCTTTCTACTCGACTTTTATCCGATTTTCCACATAATGGGCGACCCCTAAATGCCTCCTAGAACCTTAGGGACATGTGTTGATGATTCATGGTCAGTGGTAGACTTGTGTGTCAACTTTTTGTGGTGATTAAATCACTATATAAAGGACCCTTGTTGCAACAAGTTCTTCACACCATTCTCTTGCACTTCTGATCATTCTTGGAGCTCCAAAGCAGACTCAAGTGGTCATAATTCGTTCATAGGACTCTTGTAAGTTTGCTTAACCTTTATTTAGCTAAAAGTCAAACCGTCGTAATTACCGTTTGACTTCGAGATTAATTAATAATGGCTCAGTCAAATCTCGAATTAAAAGTAGTTATAAGTTGGTAATTATGTGGCTAATAAACCCTTAAATGGGTTCCCCCTGATTCCCACTCTAACTAGGTCAAATGTCGGGTCAAACTTATAATTAAAAAGTCAACAGAATGTTTAAATTCTAATTTATTCATAATTAGCAATGTAGAACCTATACAACCTGTTTGATCATGAATATAACTTGGTAATTAGTGTAAGGACATGTCAAAACATGTTCAACCCGACAATTTCCTATTTAGACCGGTTCGGAACCGAAAGTCGCAAAGCTTTGACTTTTGCTTTGACTTCAGTTCTGACCCGTTTTGGTATGATTTAGAAACACCTTAGAGCTTTATTTGGACCAGGTTACATGCTAGTATAACCCTCTGTGATTATACACCTCGGATCATTAGTCATCCAATTAATATGCATGATTCCGTTAATTGCTCATATGTTGACCATTATGCCCTTTTCACCTTAAAACGTGATTTTTGGAAATGTAAAAGAGTAGAAACTTCAATTACTAATATATAAAATTGTATGCAAAATTTGACATCAGTTTGAGGTGTAGATAAAGAGTTATGCTCGTTAGCGTAAAATGAAAGCTTTATGCTAATTAAATGGCGTAATTAGCGTATAGCCTAGTTAAGCCTACTTTTTGATATCAAACTTATTACCCACTGATGTAACATATTATTTTGGGATTTTTGAAGATTTTTAATTAATTTTAGGCTGAGCATAACTTGTAGTCGTAGGCTTAATCCGGTAATTGTCGGTTTTGCCCTTACGGGCCATAAAATGAGTTTTACATATCTAAACGACCCCAAACCTTTTGCTACTGATTAGATATGATAAATAAATTATTTTAAGTCTTCTGGAATAATAAAAATATCAGCTTTATGTATCGAACCCGTAAATGGCTTCTAATCGCCTTATTAAGCGTTTTAGCGCATAGTATGTACTAAGACTATTTTAAACATACAAAGGGTGATGCCTTCTGATATTTGAGGTAAATTATAATATTTTAATAGTAAGCAAAATTTGTTAAACTCAGAATTCGGTTTTGAGCTTTTCGGCTTATGTGAAATTACCAAAATGCCCCTACGGTGCATAGTTTGGTTAAAATTGATAAATTTCACATATATACTTTAACCTACTGATATAACTTATCAAATTGAGTATTTTTGCTGATTACATCAGACCTGTAACTCAGGTTAACACTTAAACTCTTTTATAACCTTTTAAATGACCAAACTACCCCTACGGGGCATAGTTTGCGTTTAAATTCGTTTCGAGCATAATGAAAGACATATTACTGATGTCACAACATATTTGAAGCATATTAACTTAGGAAACCTGTATATGGCTCTTACGGATACCCGTTACGCTTATTACGCGTTCGGTTCAGTTTATGTAACAAGTTTACATAAATTAGCCGAAACGGGTCAAACCTTATCGGTTTTATCTCAAAATTCAGAATGTGTATGAAATACCCATATTAAGAAAGTCTTCAAACTTGTTGGGTCTAAATCACATTCTATCCGGTCTTCGCTAAATCGTGCGTACGAACCGTATCTTTGAAACTAACCGGTCTAAGCTTAAGCTTAACTAAAGACCCGTTAGGATTCTAATAGGTTATTATAAAACCTTCAGTCTAGATTAGGAGGACCAGTAAAAGCTACTTGCATTTGCTTATTGTGATTATTACATTGCTCAGGTAAATACTTTTAACTTATTTTCCCTATACGGGCTTGGGTTACGGTATATAGAATACCGCTTGATCGGGCATCAAATCTTCCATCGTTGGGTGGTTAATTGAATAATTTGATCGGCTCGTTAAAACAGTCTTGTTACTTAAAGCCTTTGGGGGGTTAATGACCATGTCCCGGATATCCTTGGCATAATTTTACGAAATGGCCACGACTTAAGCGCAGGGTGTAGGCGTACACCCGTCAGTGCACAAAAGAATAATGTGGTGTGTCTATTGATCTTTAACCCGGACATGATCCGGGCTACTGAACGCACAAGGAACATGTAATTCGTTCACAAGATTATATATTTAAATAATTCTCCCAAGTTAAATAAAATGTTTATGCCACGTGCATCCAAATCAATTTTCAATCATTTTCCAAAATGAGTCAGTTGATTGTATTTACCAGTGTAAACTGACGTATTTTCCCAAAAAGATTAAATGTAGGTACTAAGCGTAATTGGCTGGGATTTCTCCTTAGCATCAATAGATGTCTCGCAAGCTTAAGATGCCTAAAGTCTGTTGAACAATTGTTTCCATTTTTATTTTCGATCCCTCTGTGGATAAACTTCCGAATATTGTGACATTTGATATTACAATATTAAATTCGGTTGAATTATATCTTACAATTTGCTTCCGCTGTGCATATTAAATATTGTGCTGTTTGACTATTATGTTGCCAACCACGTCACGATACTCCCCACCGGTGACACGTGGAAATCGGGGTGTGACACTAAGTATCTTACTTATATTATTTTCTCAAAAATTAATATAAGTATCTCGTGTTTTGCACTTTGCACCCGAATTATGTATCTTGTATGTTGTATGTGTATTTTTATGTTTATACTCCTCATGAGTATTTAGTGTATTTTTAAGTCTTAATACACTAGCACGTATAACACATACTATATACACTTAGCACAAAAGTTGGTGATCAAATAATATATATTTTTCTCTCAAAAATATATATACTTAATATCCATTTTTATTTTTGAAGAAATCCTTATTTCTTGTAACCAAAAATTAGGGAAACCTTGGTAATATTTTTAGATACATTTTTAGGGAATAAGTTTCTCAAAAACTTATATTTTTTTCTAAGTGTCAAAATTTATAAAAATTTTAACAGAGTTTCCCCTAAAAATGGAGGTTTCCCAGGTTTTCAAAACATGTGTTTATTTTGTTTTACATCGTCAACAATCATCAACAACAATAATCATCAACAATAATCACTAGTTTCTCAATTTCATGAACTTGAATATTTACAAAAATGTGTAGCAACTTACTAGCACATTTAGTAAGTCTTGTTATCTTTAAAAATAAGTTTAATTTCTTAAAAACTTTATTTTTAAAGATCTTGAAGTTTCACAACTTCTAGTCATGATTTACCAAACATATTTCTTGTTAAATTTTTCTTGTGACACAAGTGTTTACACACTTGTTTATTTACTAAAATGCTTTTAGTTTCTGTAAGGTCCGGGTTTTAACAAAACTAGCATTCTCCGCTTGGTTCTTCCGAAAAAACACTTGTAGATCTTTAGATCTACATGTTTAGAGTCTTATTTTACAAGAAAATTTATATTTACACAAGTTCATGTTTCATGGATGGAAAGTTTCATCATCTTCCATAACTTTAGCACTAACATACTACTAGTTCATGTTCTTGAACATGATCTAGTATGGTTAGATGATGATCTATCCCACTTCTAGTGACAAACAACATTAAATAATAACAACCATACAAGATTCACATGATTTACACACATATCTACTCTTTATCCAACTAGTTTATCTTTCTTTCAAGACTTTTAGTTTTGATCTTGTGTGTTCTTGAGTTTTAACCGTTAAATCACCTATTAACCACTTTAAACAAGAACAAGAGGATGTTTTAGAACACTTACTACTAGATCAAGGCTAGGGAAGTTCAAGAGTGCAAATGATGTGGATAAAAGCAATGTAATGAGGTTCTTGAGATTCCGAAAGCATGGGGCCTCCTTGTATATCACCTTGCACCTTGGTATGTATGTGGAATAGCAAGATCAAAACTTGAAGATGGTGGTGGGTGTGTGTATGCTCTCGGCCGATAACACAAGGGAGGAAAAGGAAGATGGTTGTTTGGTGTAGTGTTGGAAGTGAGAGGTTGAAGAACTTACATGTAATTATATAACCCAATTTCTCTAAAATCCATTGTATATAGTGTCTTTAAGAGTGGTGTGTCCCAGATGGGGAACCGATCGGTTGAGAGGGGGGGGGGGTTATGGTTGGATTTCAACCAACTAGTTAAGTGATTAGTTATGTTAGTTAGGAATCTAAGTTAGTTACTAGTGTGTTATGTAATATAACGGGTGTTTGGGTGTTCGGGGACCCTAACTAGCTTAGAAAAATAAAGACAATGCTCCTAGCATTATTTTGGTGTTCCGGGTAATGTTCGGTTGTTCGGTTAGATACCGATTCGTTAAAGTGCTAAATTACACTTTTTAGTGTCTTTCAAGTAACTTTCTTGTATCCTTTCAATTCCCAACACTTGGGGAAGTATTTTGGATAATAAAACATAATTTCTGCATAATATTTCAGCGCCAAAATGCTGATCATAGCTGAATTATATAAAATTCTGCACTCAAAGTGCGTTTCGGGTGCTTTTTAGTGCTTATTTTTTGCTTCTGTGAGGTATATATGTAAACCCTTGTATATACTCTTGGGTTTTATTGTATTCTTGTTGTTGGACCTAGACCTAGGCTCCAATTTTATTGACTGACTGCTTTCTGCAGTTCTGTTGACACATAGTGTCTTACCGGTGAGTTTACTTAGTATTTTTGACGCAACGCTCTCGTTTATGCATAAAGCAATATTTTGTAGTATACAACGTGCATGAATTCACTTGTTTAGTATGTGTTCAGACATTGCTGACAATTAAGCACATAATTGTAGTCATTAAATAATGATTAAAGTGTACGGAAACTACCGGTTTGGTGCCAGTTGTCACATTTGAAATAAATAAAAAAAGTTATATTTATTTTATAAGAGAATCCTTGAGTTGTTGTGTTTGAAATAAAAATAAAAACTATATTTATTTTATAAGACGAAATCGTGTTGTTTGATATTTCAAATAAATATACAAACTATATTTATTTTTTTACAAAACGAAATCATGTCATTTGATATTTGAAATAAACATCTAAATTATATTTATTTTAGAAAAGAATTCGAGTCGTTTGATGTTTGAAACAGACATATAAAGTATTTTTATTTTTATAAAAGAATCGTCGTTTCGTACGTGATAAAGCGTCGTCGAAAGTAATTATATGTTTGTATTTGTTTTTATAAAGATTATTTCAATTCGATGATTCCGTTTTATAATAAAACACGTTATGTTTACGGATTTTCTTGGAAAACAGGCAGAGTTTCCTCTGTTTTTGGACGCTCCCGACAACTAAGGTGTCGTTAAATCACAAAATTCAGTCACTTTACTCAACAATATTTACGTATCATCAGTTTATATAAACGAAATAATAAATCAAAGTATTCTTTAACTATCACTTTCGTTATTTTGTTCGGTTCGAGCTCGTTTGTCACGAAATATATAAAACTAGAAAATAACGCAATAAACCGCTGTAAAATATTTACCAATCTTCGCGTGTCGAAACGCCGAAAAGTTGGCTGAGTTGACCGGGTCAACTGAGTTCGCTGAGTGAACTCGTTGTGTTGGCCAGGGCTGACCGAGTCAACTGGATTGACTCGGGTTGACCGAGTTGACTCAGTTTGATCGAGTCGACCGGAACCGAAATCTGAACCGAAACGCACCAAATCTGAACCGTGTTAGAATCGTTGACCAGCTGACCTGAACCTTTGACTGCTGTTGACCCGAAGCTCGAGACTCGACCAGCTGACCGTCTTTGACCAGGTTTAACCGCACTCGAAACCACTCAAAAACATAACCCGAATTGAACCAAAACAACCATTTGGTCCGAGTCGTCACCCAAACCATAACCAAAGCTTTGAACCAAACTAAAACTCTAATAAATCGAGTCACCAGAATTGACTTGTGTCCACGAAACAAACAAAACCCAACTTGACCTGAACTTGTTGTCGGTGAAGGTCAGACCGGAGCTTCGAAATCGAACCAAGACCTGAAAACCACCACCGCCGCTGTCGGATTGGTCGCCGGCGAAGTCAACCGGATACAAAACCACCGCCACGCCGCCCCTGCCGCCGCCGTGAGCGGCGGCGCCGCTCCTCCGCCATCGTTTCTTTCTCTCTTCTCGATCTCTCTCATTCTGTCTCTCTATTCGCCTGATTCATCATCGTGCCACCACCAGACGGTGGTGGTGTCGGACGTCACACAGATCGCAGAGGGGGGGGGGGGGGGGTTCACCTGCACCGCCTGACCAGCCGGAGCTCCGTCGGCGGTCTTGCTGATCGACCATTGGTCTTCACCGAGAAGGGAGAGGGAAAGGGGTAAGGGATTCGAGAGGGAGGGTGTAGAGGTGAGGTAGATGCACAGGGTATGGGTGTTTGTCTGTTGTATGTAGCTGAGATGAAGGAGTAGAGATTTGAGAAGATGAATGTCTGTGTTCTCAATTGTGGTTGTGTGGATAAAGGTTTTTATAAGGATCTTGTAAGATCTTGTTGAGATCTTGTGGTTTCAATCTTTTGAGACAAATATCCTTTGTAGGGATTTTGTAAGATCTTACAAAATATTGTAGAGATCTTGTGAATCTTGTGAAGATTTTATAGAGATCCTCAAACTCCCAGGTCGTCATACGTGTGACAACCCTCAAACTCCCATGTATTCCGTACAATTCATTAATGATAATTAAAGTGCTTGACGACTGTGTGGAATTACTTCACTGCTTTCTGATATATGTGTTATACTTACATGTATTTGTTAACATACTAGTAGGATACAGAAAAGTTACTAAATAGTCCGGTATGCCTTCCTGAGTGTTAAAAATTAAAAACGTTGCAAAAATAGATATGTAGGACGCTTTACGGATTAATTAAGCAGTTTAACTGAACAGTGACGAACCAAACAACCGGACTTTACCCGGAACATAAGAGTATTGACATTGACATTGTTTTTCTTTTTCTGAGCCAGTTAGGATCCCCGAATACCCTAACACCCGTTATAAATTACAACACACATAATAAACTAATTTAAACTTCTAACTAAGCATGACTAAACACTATCTCCACAATTGAAATCCAACCATAAAACCCCCATCCCCAACCGATCGGTTCCCTCTAGGGAACACCCTCCATACACTTTTGAATATTTTATTTTTAGTTGCCTAATATCTAGTTTACATATTGACTAATGGATCTTAGGAAATTATGGTTTATAATGAGGTATGAGGGATAAGCACTTCTTTCATTCAAAACACTTAAACAAAAAAAATTGCCTTCTCTCCCTCTTGCTTGGTGTTCGGCCGAGAGCACACCCACACCTCCCATCACTTTCAATTTTCCATCTTGCTAAACCACATACACTCAAGTGTAAAGGATCATGTATAAGGAGGCTCGGTGCTTACGGATTGCCAAGGACCTCACCACAACGCTATTAACCACCCATTTTTCGTCTAGTTTCTTCCCTAGCCACGAGCTAGTAGTAAGTGACTCTAAACACCCTATTGATCTTGTCTAAAGTGGTTAATAAGAGATTTGTCGGATAAAAATCATGAACATATAAGATCAAAGTTTAAAGTCTACTAAAAATGATGAACATGGTGGTTAATGAGCAAATATTAGTGTAAAACTCTTGGATCTTGTTTAGTTATGATTCTTGGTTGATTATCTGATGTGTTGCTGGCTAATATTGATGTTTGATGATGTTACGATCACTAATCATGCTAACGGAATCAATCGAACGCGTCTTAGAAGATTAAAGAATGAAAACAGAATCTGTCCAAGTTTTACAGCCAACTTCAGTTGGCTGTAAACAAGTCATAAACTCTACAAAAAACTGATATTTTGAGTCTAAAACGTGTTATTATGAAATACGGTTCTAATGGCACCAGAATTGTAATTTTTGGACTTCGTTTACTATTTTTAAAGCGTCATTTCGTAACAGCAGCTAGAGCTGCATTTTTCTGCTGAAAATATATGTTCTTTTTTCTGTCATAACTTGGGTTCTGTGTAGAGTTGGATCATGAAACTTGTACTGTAGATGACCACCGATGTACTTGTAATTACCCCACTGGAATTTCGTAAATCGGACGCTCGATGAATTTTAAATAAATTATCCCGTGGACTGTGGTCAGAAAAATATGAATCTGAGTTCAGTCCGGCAAATGAATTTTTGTAAAATATTGGTAATGAATCGGACCCCCATATTTTTAGAAAATAAAATTTGGAACGTTTAAGACATTTTGTAAAAATTTGGGAATTTCTAGAATAATTTAACTATTTTATTAAAATGTCCGAAAACAGCCCGATTTTGAATATTAATGCGGAAATGACATAAGTTGTGATTGGCGTGTCTAAATGTCGAGTATGCTATCTGTGAATGATCTAACATGTTATATGTGTTACGTGCACTATCGTATGGTTGCTTATGAGTGGGGAATGGATGGGAAGTATATATGGGCATAAACAGTTAAAGTAATGCATGCAATGTGATAGATACGTGTAGAAACTTTGTGCTCTATTTGAAAATCACTAAATGACTAACTGGTAAATCATACTAGGACGTGATTGACCGACCTTGACTGTTAGCTATATTTGAGAATCTAACCGAGCAAACCGAGGTGAGTTCACACACTTTCTAAGGCTTGGGATTCCCGGTGGTTTGGGAATGGGTTAAAGAATTTAAAACTAAATCTACATATCCTCCTTGAGTAGGATATGTACGGCCATCCTCCATAGATTGGATGCCATTATTAATCCTACGAATTCTCCTGGTGCAGAATACGTACGTTCGTCCTCCTGGTGCAGGACAACAACCTTAAAACTAGCTAGACAAAACTCTATCATGAAGTCCCTCAATTTATATCGACTTAATCGCCGAGGCCAATGGCGAGCGGGTCATTAGTTAATAGCGCTATTAGGTTTAACAAACCTCACACCGTGCCGTTCGGACGGGCGTGTACTAATGGACTATGGCAAACTGTCAGTGATGATAGACACTGATGTAGGGCACAACTATTGTTCGTAGTAGTCGATATCATTGTAACACCTGTGTCATTTCAACTATCAAACAAATGCCAAACCAATGAAATATTGTATTTCATACTTTGGACTTGTATAAATATGTGTATCTTTTGCACATATCAACTCTTGTTCGATTTCAAGCTCTAAATCGCTTTCTGGAAGGTTATACGCGCACTGATGCGTAAATATAACCAGTTTAATGCAACAAACACTCCGGAATAGTGAAATAGGCTTAACATACCTTAAATAACCTTTACATAACTTAGATATAAGTTTTGGAAGGTTTGGTGTGGTGAAATCAAAGTTTAATCGCTTACAGGGACTAAAGTTGACAAACTGCGAAAGTATGCCAATTTGAACTGTAACAGACCTTCCGGGACATGACCATAAGTTAAACATACCATAAATATCCTTTACATATCTTAGAAATAGGCTTTGAGGGGTTCGGTGTGCTAAAATAAACTTTTGGGTCATTCAGGGACTAAAAGTGTCAAAAAGTGCACAAGTTTGCATTTTCGCGCATAACTTACGTTCTGAATACATCCGGACATCCAAAAATTTATGTAAGCACTAAAATATTTTATTTTAGTGTTCGCCATAAGAAAAATCCATTCGTCACGTCATTTGGATCGTTTTTCGCATTCGGGACCAGATTCGATGTATTAGCCGTTGTTTAATTCACAACCACACATTCTAAACTTGCTTAGTCAGCGGATAAGGATGGAATCTAAGCACCATAACTTTGCAACACATGTATGGATGGAATTTAAACACCTAAACACCATAACTTTGCAACACATGTATGGATGGAATTTAAACACCTAAACACCATAACTTTGCAACACATGTACGGATGGGATTAAGGCACGTTTTCCATGAAACGATCTTAACGGTTCGGGTATTCCTATAAATACCCCATACCCCCCATTGCTAAAATCACTAGAATTCTGATTTGAGAACCTCTAAGTTGAAACCATTGTTTCATACCTGAGATTCTTGAATCAGGATTAGCATTCGGGGACCCTTCGTAAGTATTCTTTCGTTCTTTTCCTTATTTTACTGCTTTTCGAGTCAGAAAGTCAAACTTTGTTTGACTTTCAGCGTTGACCAGTAATGGTCAATGCGAAGTTCGTTTGAACTTCGCAACGTGAGTGTAATCACGTTGGTCATAGTCCCTTGGGACTATGCCCACTGATTATCATGTTGTCTAGGGTCGTAGGGTAAGCGATCTAATAAATCGCTTATACCTCGAACCCGACCCATTTGGTCGATCATTAGGATCCGACCAAACACAGATAGGTGACCATAGTAGGTAGGGAATAACCTTCCGAGGTTATACCCTATGGTCACATCGTTTAAGTAGTTGTATGATAGGTAGTTTATATGCCTTAGGTAAATTACCAGAATACCCTTTTCATGTATAATTGGTAATTAAGCATATGTAACCTAAACCTTTGTCACATAACTGATTATGTAATATGTTTAGGCATATAACACTTGTCATAGGGCTAGTTAGGCGGTCCGAACGCGTTTCACGCGAACGACGCGTTAAAGTAGCATAAGCTACCTAAACGGGTCGTAATGGGTCGTAGACACTTAGGTTAAGTTTCATTTAGTATGTAGGCTTTGTTAAACCAAATGACACGAGTCTCTACACTCGTTTGGTTTACAAACCCTAATGCTACCCGATCTTCCGATTTAGGTCCGGTTTATTAATGTAGCTACCTATACTAGGTGCCGTTTGATATCCGCGATCTCTAGCATTGTTTGGTTGTTACTCAAGGACTACTGAGCAATCTCAAGTGAGTACATAGACCCCTCTTTTACTGTTTTCCAAACTGTTTTGGGGTGGAACACATGTGCCTACTTGTTACTTTCCTGCTTTCCTGTTTTCACATCATATACTGCTATGTTCGTTAGTACATTATAGTACATGATTTCATTACATTTCATGCTATGTATTGCCATTGTGGGCATTACTTAGTACATCGTTTTACATGACATTTTGACATAGACATTTGACATAGACATTTCGACATAGACATTTTAACATGATTGACATTTGATCATGCATTTTCCCACAAAACATAACTTTGATTTAAACCAAGTTTTATTTCAATACTTTGTTTTTGTGCATATGGTTTAGTTGAGACATTTCACTTGCCATACATGACATCTTGACATAGACATTTGACATGGATATTTGACATAGACATTTGACATGGATATTTGACATAGACATTTTGACATGATTTACATCTTGACATGAATACTTTGACATATTATTCAATACATTTGACAATTGATTTAAACATAGACATTTTACATTGTTTGGTTTGATTAAGTGATTAAGTAACGATGTGTGTGTAATATGATACAAGCATGGTGGATACGCCGCTGGTACTTCCTATATATAAGTGTTTGTATGGTATTACATATCGTAGCGTTATTTGAATCATTTCAGTTTGATACATATAACATTTTATACAAATAACATACTTTTCACAAGACATTGTTTTACAAACAACTTATCTTATACAAACCCATTTTACTATGGTTATTCATTTAACCATACATTATTCACTTATTTATACATATCATCGGAACTCATTGTTTTTCAAATGATTTACAAGACAAAGCAAATTATAAGGTTCATGACTAAACATTTTCTCAAACATAAGTCATGAATCTCATTTTCACAAAACCTATGTATCTCACAGGCATTTTTATGCTGACGTACCTATTTTCACATGTGTTTTTCAGGAGCTGTTGCATAAGATGATCAAGATACACATAGGCAGACTTGGGCTTTAGTGACAATAAAAGATACAAGACTAGTTAATTATGTTGTATTTCCTTGTTTGTTAAGACATTGTAACACTTTTAATCAATAAAACGAAACTTCAATTGCCATGGATTTGACACAATTAATTCTGTTACAACACTCCCCGATGTTTCCGCCACGTTTCGTATGTTCTACGTGGTCGGGGTGTGACAATCATACCGTCTAGTAGTTCACACGGGGAAAGCCTCCACTGATTATGGTTATGGATTGGGTAATGAAAAAGGAACTGGTTAGACATACTTTCAACTACGGGGTAACCCCCACGGCAATTAAGACAACGAAAGTCAAACCACGTTTTTCAGAAACAACTTAAAACTAAACAACCAAACGTGAACTCACTCAACTTTGTTGTTGACTCGTTGTTACATGCCTTACAGGTCGTTAAATGCTTGGAGCTTGCACGAGGAAGGAGTCGTTGTGGTGTACGGACTGTTATGTTCTGTGCTTACTATTTAAATCCTTATGAACTTATTAAACTTGCGTTTTCAACTTTAACTTATAAACTATGGACTTATGCTTTTGGATTTACTTTTATGCTTCCGTTGTTTAAACTAAACATGGTTAACTAGCTTTGGTCACCAATCGTATTGTGGTTGGTCTTATTTACTTAATTACGATGTTCAATATGATTGGTGGCTCGATCCTGGTCACGTCACGCCTCCAAGCGGTGGTACTCTGCATGGTGGATTTTGGGGGTGTGACAGATTGGTATTAGAGCCATTGGTTATAGTGAACTTGGTTTTAAAAGGGAAAAGTTTTTGATAAAACCATACTATAACCATTACAGTGCACAACTATCCACAACGACGCTTCGCTCCACGTGCAAGACTCGACACCATAAGTGGTATGATTTATGTTATATTGTCGGTTAGATAGTTCTCACAGTGCATTAGATAATGTGATAATTGTTATTTGAACCTTGTGTGCTTACTCTCTAATGTCGTCCCACACTTACGCACTTTCGCGACACTTTCCTCACTTACGTTGCTTCGTTATGAAGATCATGAGCGGAAGCGGAGGACGTATCAACCTCACTCAAGCCCAGTTGACGGCTTTGATCAACGAACGAGTCGCTGAGGTACTCGCAGCTAACCCAACAGGAGGTCAACATGCTCAACCTCCTGTGTGCATATTCAAAACGTTCATGGACTGCCGACCTACTACTTTCAGTGGCACCGAAGGAGCAGTGGGCCTTCTTCACTGGTTTGAAAAGCTTGAGTCTGTTTTCAAGATGTGCGAATGCCCCGAAGACCGTAGGGTGAAATATGCTACCGGAACACTTGAAGGAGCTGCGTTAACCTGGTGGAAGGCACAGGTTCAACTACTAGGACTGGCAGTTGCTAATGCCACACCCTGGAATGGTTTCAAAGAGCTGATCAAAGAGGAGTATTGCAGTCGGGATGACATCCACAAGCTAGAAGTATAATTTTTCAATCTGAAGATGATGGGGTCTGAGATTGAGGCGTATACTAAGAGGTCAAATGAGCTGGCCATCTTGTGCCCTACCATGGTGGACCCTCCCATCAAACGTATTAAGCTGTACCTCAAGGGCCTTGTACCAGAGATTCAAAGTCACGTAACTTCAGCCAACCTGGGTACCATTCAGCAAATTATCAAGTTGGCTCATCGTCTCACCGATCAGGCGGTGGAGCAAAACAGGCTACCCAAACGTATCAGTGCCACAGCTACTTCTGATGCACCTACCGACAACAAGCGAAAATGGGATGGGAACTCTGGAAAGGGTTCTACTTCAGTTCAGTCTCAGCAGCGAAAGACTAATGACTACCAGAGTCCTGGTCAGCAATCTTCTGGTAACCAAGGACATGGTGGATACCGAGGGAACCACCCCAAGTGCAACCGGTGCAACAAACATCACAGCGGGCAGTGCAATAAAGGTCGTTGCCTGAGGTGTAACAAGTTTGGTTGTGAAGCAAAGGATTGCAGGAGCGCCCGACCAGTAAATCAAAATCGCCAACAACAACAACAACAAGCTCCACAGAACCACCAGCAGCAACAAAAACATGGCAATAAAGGATGCTTTCAGTGTGGCGCTGAAGGCCATTTTAAGAGGAACTGCCCCCAACTGAACCAGAATCAGAACAACAACAACCAAGGAAACGGGAACCACAATGGGCACAACAATGGAGGCAACAATGGAGGCGGCAATGGGGGAAACAACAATGGCAATGGGGCAAGGGGTCGTGTTTTCGTGCTAGGTCAAGGTGATGCAAGGAACGATCCCAATGTTGTGATGGGTAAGTTTCTTCTGGACGACTTCTTTGTTACTGTTTTATTCGATTCGGGTGCCGATACTAGTTATGTGTCCCTAAAAGTTAGCAAAATGCTTAAGCGCACTCCAACACTTCTGAACACCAAACACAAGGTAGAACTAGCTAACGGTAAAAGCCTTGAGGCCACGCACGTAGTTAAAGGTTGTAACCTCGTCTTAGCTGGTCAAACTTTCTCTATCGATCTTATTCCTATCACACTGGGGAGTTTCGACGTCGTTATTGGGATGGATTGGCTATCTCATCATCAAGCAGAGATTGTTTAAAAGGAGAAAATCGTCCGCATTCCTCGTTCTGGTAAAGAGCCTCTCGTGATTCGTGGCGACAAGAGTGGTGCTGTCGAAGGCATCATCTCTTTCCTTAAGGCCCAGAAGTGTTTGCGAAAGGGCCACACTACCATTTTAGCACTCGTTACTGACACATCAATGGAAGAAAAGAGAATTGAAGACATCCCTATTGTGCGCGATTTTCCTGAGGTATTTCCTGAGGAATTGCCTGGTCTTCCGCCTCATCGTCAAGTTGAGTTTCAAATCGAGCTAGCTCCTGGAGCAGCACCAGTAGCTCGAGCACCTTATCGTCTAGCTCCATCAGAACTTGAAGAACTGTCCACGCAATTACAAGAACTCTTGGAAAAGGGCTTAATACGTCCTAGCTCTTCGCCCTGGGGAGCTCCAGTCTTGTTCGTAAAGAAGAAAGATGGTACTTTCAGAATGTGTATTGACTACCGTGAACTCAACAAGGTGACTGTGAAGAATCGTTATCCTCTTCCATGTATTGACGACTTATTCGACCAGCTGCAAGGGTCGAGCTATTACTCTAAGATTGATTTGAGATCGGGATACCATCAGCTAAGAGTGCGAGATGAGGACGTCTCCAAAATAGCATTCAAAACTCATTACGGCCATTACGAGTTTCTGGTTATGCCATTCGGGCTGACGAATGCACCAGCGGTCTTCATGGATCTCATGAACCAAGTGTGCAAGCCTTACCTGGATAAGTTCGTTATTGTATTCATCGACGATATCCTGATCTATTCAAAGAGTCAGGAAGAACACGAGCAGCACTACGACTTATGCTGGAACTTCTTCGAAAAGAGCAGTTGTATGCCAACTTTTTAAAATGTGACTTCTGGCTTCGCGAAGTCCACTTTCTAGGCCATGTGGTAAACAAGGATGGGATTCATGTGGATCCATCTTAGGTTGAATCGATTAAGAACTGGCCTGCACCCCGTACACCAACAGAAATCCACCAATTCTTGGGTTTGGCCGGATATTACAGAAGGTTTATAAAGGATTTCTCCAAGATTGCGCAACCCCTCACTTCACTGACTCAGAAGGGTGTCACCTATCGCTGGGGTGATGCATAGGAATCTACGTTTCAGCACTTGAAGGATAGACTTTGTAGCGCACCTATCATCTCATTGCCTGAAGGCACAGATGATTTTGTGGTTTACTGCGACGCTTCCATCCAAGGACTTGGTTGCGTATTGATGCAACGTGACAAGGTCATTGCCTACGCATCACGCCAACTCAAAGTTCACGAAAGGAATTACACTACTCACGATCTGGAGCTGGGAGCAGTTGTTTTCGCGCTTAAGATATGGAGACATTACCTGTATGGTACCAAGTCCACCATTTACACCGATCACAGGAGTCTCGAGCATATCTTTAAGCAAAATGAGTTAAACATGCGTCAACGCCGATGGGTCGAACTCTTGAACGATTATGAATGCGCTATCAAATACCATCCAGGCAAGGCCAATGTTGTGGCCGACGCCCTCAGTCGAAAGGATACTATACCTAAGCGTGTACATACGTTACAGCTTACCATTCACTCTAGCCTTCCTGCTGAGATTCGCGATGCTCAGGTTGAAGCATTGAAAGCAGAAAACATCAGGGCTGAGTCCTTACGAGGATTGAGGCAACAACTGGAACAAAAGGAAGACGGCGCCTACTATGTTAACGGACGCATCTGGATTCCACTTTATGGAAACTTACTCGAGCTTGTGATGGACGAAGCGCACAAGTCTCGTTATTCGCTACATCCTGGTTCGGATAAAATGTACCACGATCTCAAGACTACGTATTGGTGGCCTGGCATGAAAGCCCACATAGCAACCTACGTCAGTAAGTGCTTGACTTGTGCGAGAGTCAAGACTGAATATTAGAAACCATCAGGCCTACTTCAACAACCGGAGATCCCGAAATGGAAATGGGAGCAAATTTCCATGGATTTCGTTACCGGCCTGCCCAGATCTCAATGCGGAAACGATACCATTTGGGTGATCGTAGATCGACTGACCAAGTCTGCACATTTTCTGGCCATCAAAGAAACGGATAAGTTTTCTACTCTTGCAGACATTTATCTAAAGGAAGTAGTGTCAAGGCACGGAGTGCCAACCTCTATCATTTCTGATCGTGACGCGCGTTTTACTTCTGAACTGTGGCAAGCAATGCACAAGTCTTTTGGCTCACGTTTAGGTATGAGCACCGCTTATCACCCACAGACGGATGGGCAATCTGAACGCACCATCCAAACCCTTGAAGACATGCTTAGGGCATGTGTAATCGATTTTGGTAATGGCTGGGAAAAGCACCTCCCGCTAGTGGAGTTTTCGTACAACAACAGCTACCACACCAGCATCCAGGCTGCTCCGTTCGAGGCATTGTACGGACTCAAATGCCGATCACCTCTCTGTTGGGAAGAAGTTGGTGACAGCCAAATCACTGGCCCAGAACTTGTGGTAGATACCACCGAGAGAATTGCTCAGATACGACAGCGAATGGCGGCAACTCCTGACCGTCAGAAAAGCTATGCTGATAAGGGAAGAAAACCACTCGAGCTCCAGGTTGGGGATCGAGTGCTACTCAAAGTCTCACCTTGGAAAGGTGTATTCCGCTTTGGCAAACGAGGCAAACTCAATCCGCGTTATGTTGGACCATTCGAAGTCACCGAGAAAATTGGCAAAGTCGCCTACAGGTTGAACCTACCTGAAGAACTTAGCGGAGTTCACAATGTTTTCCATGTGTTGAATCTGAAGAAGTGTCTGTCAGATGAGACCCTCATAGTTCCTCTCAAGGAACTCACAATCGACAACCACCTGCGATTCGTCGAGGAACCAGTAGAGATTACGGATCGAGATGTTAAAATCCTCAAGCGTACCAGGATACCTCTAGTCCGAGTTCGTTGGAATGCTCGTCGTGGCCCAGAGTATACCTGGGAACGAGAAGACCAAATGAAACTCAAGTATCCCCAACTGTTTAAGAAAAACGCAACCGCTACTGAGGCTGAAGCTACTACAGAATTTCGGGACGAAATTCCAAATCAACGGGGGGATGATGTGACACCCCAGGAAAATCAGGAAAACAACGCAACTTAGCTAGCTTCCTCAGTAACCACGCGCTAAATTTCGGGACGAAATTCTCTTAACAGGGGGAGAATGTGACAACCCTCAAACTCCCATGTATTCCGTACGATTCATCAATGATAATTAAAGTGCTTGACGACTGTGTGGAATTACTTAATTGCTTTCTAATATCTGTGTTATACTTACATGTATTTGTTGACATACTAGTAGGATACAGAAAAGTTACTAAATAGTCCGGTATGCCTTCTTGAGTGTTAAAAATAAAAAACGTTGCAAAAATATATATGTAGGACGCTTTACGGATTAATTAAGCAGTGTAACGGAACAGTGTCGAACCAAACAACCGGACTTTACCCGGAACATAAGAGTATTGACATTGACATTGTTTTTCTTTTTCTGAGCCAGTTAGGGTCCCCGAATACCCTAACACCCGTTATAAATTACAACACACATAATAAACTAATTTAAACTTCTAACTAAGCATGACTAAACACTATCTACACAATTGAAATCCAACCATAAAACCCCCATCCCCAACCGATCGGTTCCCTCTAGGGAACACCCTCCATACACTTTTGAATATTTTATTTTTAGTTGCCTAATATCTAGTTTACATATTGACTAATGGATCTTAGGAAATTATGGTTTATAATGAGGTATGAGGGATAAGCACTTCTTTCATTCAAAACACTTAAACAAAAAAAAATTGCCTTCTCTCCCTCTTGCTTGGTGTTCTGCCGAGAGCACACCCACACCTCCCATCACTTTCAAATTTCCATCTTGCTAAACCACATACACTCAAGTGTGAAGGATCACGTATAAGGAGGCTCGGTGCTTACGGATTGCCAAGGACCTCACCACAACGCTATTAACCACCCATTTTTCGTCTAGTTTCTTCCCTAGCCACGAGCTAGTAGTAAGTGACTCTAAACACCCTATTGATCTTGTCTAAAGTGGTTAATAAGAGATTTGTCGGATAAAAATCATGAACATATAAGATCAAAGTTTAAAGTCTACTAAAAATGATGAACATGGTGGTTAATGAGCAAATATTAGTGTAAAACTCTTGGATCTTGTTTAGTTATGATTCTTGGTTGATTATCTGATGTGTTGCTGGTTAATATTGATGTTTTATGATGTTACGATCACTAATCATGCTAACGGAATCAATCGAACGCGTCTTAGAAGATTAAAGAATGAAAACAGAATCTGTCCAAGTTTTACAGCCAACTTCAGTTGGCTGTAAACAGGTCATAAACTCTACGAAAAACTGATATTTTGAGTCTAAAACGTGTTATTATGAAATGCGGTTCTAATGGAACCAGAATCGTAATTTTTGGACTTCGTTTACTATTTTTAAAGCGTCATTTCGTAACAACAGCTAGAGCTGCATTTTTCTGCTGAAAATATATGTTCTGTTTCTGTCATAACTTGGGTTCTGTGTAGAGTTGGATCATGAAACTTGTACTGTAGATGACCACCGATGTATTTGTAATTACCCCCTGGAATTTCATAAACCGGACGCTCGATGAATTTTAAATAAATTATCCCGTGGACTGTGGTCAGAAAAATATGAATCTGAGTTCAGTCCGAAAAATGAATTTTTGTAAAATATTGGTAATGAACTGGACCCCGATATTTTTACACAATAAAATTTGGAACGTTTAAGACATTCTGTAAAAATTTGGGAATTTTTGGAATAATTTAACTATTTTATTAAAATGTCCGAAAACAGCCCGGTTTTGAATATTAATGCAGACATAAGTTGTGATTGGCGTGTCTAAATGTCGAGTATGCTATCTGTGAATGATCTAACATGTTATATATGTTACGTGCACTATCGTATGTTTGCTTTTGAGTGGGGAATGGATGGGAAGTATATATGGGCATAAACAGTTAAAGTAATGCATGCTATGTGATAGATACGTGTAGAAACTTTGTGCTCTATTTGAAAATCACTAAATGACTAACTGGTAAATCATACTAGGACGTGATTGACTGACCTTGACTGTTAGCTATATTTGAGAATCTTACCGGGCAAACCGAGGTGAGTTCACACACATTCTTAGGCATGGGATTCCCGGTGGTTTGGGAATGGGTTAAAGAATTTAAAACTAAATCTACATATCATCCTTGAGTAGGATATGTACGGCCATCCTCCATAGATTGGATGCCATTATTAATCCTACGAATTCTCCTGGTGCAGAATACGTACGTTCGTCCTCCTGGTGCAGGACAACAACCTTAAAACTAGCTAGACAAAAGTCTATCATGAAGTCCCTCAATTTATATCGACTTAATCGCCGAGGCCAATGGCGAGCGGGTCATTAGTTAATAGCGCTATTAGGTTTAACAAACCTCACACCGTGCCGTTCGGACGGGCGTGTACTAATGGACTATGGCAAACTGTCAGTGATGATAGACACTGATGTAGGGCACAACTATTGTTCGTAGTAGTCGATATCATACCGTCTAGTAGTTCACACGGGGAAAGCCCCCACTAATTATGGTTATGGATTGGGTAATGAAAAAGGAACTGGTTAAACATACTTTCAACTACGGGGTAACCCCCACGGCAATTAAGCCAAAGAAAGTCAAACCACGTTTTTCAGAAACAACTTAAAACTAAACAACCAAACGTGAACTCACTCAACTTTGTTGTTGACTCGTTGTTACATGCCTTACAGGTCGTTAAATGCTTGGAGCTTGCACGAGGAAGGAGTCGTTGTGGTGTACGGACTGTTATGTTCCATGCTTGCTATTTAAATCCTTATGAACTTATTAAACTTGCGTTTTGAACTTTAACTTATAAACTATGGACTTATGCTTTTGGATTTACTTTTATGCTTCCGCTGTTTACACTAAACATCGTTAACTAGCTTTGGTCACCAATCGTATTGTGGTTGGTCTTATTTACTTAATTACGATGTTCAATATGATTGGTGGCTCGATCCTGGTCACGTCACGCCTCCAAGCGGTGGTACTCCGCATGGTGGATTTTGGGGGTGTGACAGATTGGTATCAGAGCCATTGGTTATAGTGAACTTGGTTTTAAAAGGGAAAAGTTTTTGATAAAACCATACTATAACCAGTACAGTGCACAACGATCCACAACGACGCTTCGCTCCACGTGCAAGACTCGACACCATTATTGGTATGATTTATGTTATATTGTCGGTTAGATAGTTCTCACTGTGCATTAGATAATGTGATAATTGCTATTTGAACCTTGTGTGCTTACTCTCTAATGTCGTCCCACACTTACGCACTTTCGCGACACTTTCCTCACTTACGTTGCTTCGTTATGAAGATCATGAGCGGACGCAGAGAACGTATCAACCTCACTCAAGCCCAGTTGACGACTTTGATCAACGAACGAGTCGCTGAGGCACTCACAGCTAACCCAGCATGAGGTCAACATGCTCAACCTCCTGTATGCATATTCAAAACGTTCATGGACTGCCGACCAACTACTTTCAATGGCACCGAAGGAGCAGTGGGCCTTCTTCACTGGTTTGAAAAGCTTGAGTATGTTTTCGAGATGTGCGAATGCCCCGAAGACTGTAGGGTGAAATATGCTACCGGAACACTTGAAGGAGCTGCGTTAACCTGGTGGAAGGCACAGGTTCAACTACTAGGACTGGCAGTTGCTAATGCCACACCCTGGAATGGTTTCAAAGAGCTGATCAAAGAGGAGTACTGCAGTCGAGATGACATCCACAAGCTAGAAGTGGAATTTTTCAATCTGAAGATGACGGGGTCTGAGATTGAGGCGTATACTAAGAGGTCAAATGAGCTGGCCATCTTGTGCTCTACCATGGTGGACCCTCCCATCAAACGTATTAAGCTGTACCTCAAGGGCCTTGTACCAGAGATTCAAAGTCACGTAACTTCAGCCAACCTGGGTACCATTCAGCAAATTATCAAGTTGGCTCATCGTCACACCGACCAGGCGGTGGAGCAAAACAGGCTTCCCAAACGTATCAGTGCCACAGCTACTTCTGATGCACCTACCGACAACAAGCGAAAATGGGATGGGAACTCCAGAAAGGGTTCTACTTCCGTTCAGTCTCAGCAGCGAATGACTGATGATTACCAGAGTCCTGGTCAGCAATCTTCTGGTAACCAAGGACAGGGTGGATACCGAGGGAACCACCCTAAGTGCAACCGATGCAACAAACATCACAGCGGGCAGTGCAACAAAGGTCGTTGCCTGAGGTGTAACAAGTTTGGTCATGAAGCAAAGGATTGTAGGAGCGCCCGACCAGCAAATCAAAATCGCCAACAACAACAACAAGCTCCACAGAACCACCAGCAGCAACAACAACAGGGCAATAAAGGATGCTTTCAGTGTGGCGCTGAAGGCCATTTTAAGAGGAACTGCCCCCAACTGAACCAGAATCAAAACAACAACAACCAAGGAAACGGGAACCACAATGGGCACAACAATGGAGGCAATAATGGAGGCGGCAATGGGGAATTTCAAGCAATAGAACAACCAATAAAAGAGGAATTTCAAGCAATAGAATTCCAAACGAACATTCACAATATGCACATGAATTCTAGAAATGATAACATCCACTAAATGGAACTTAGAATCAACAAGTTTAATGAAATAGTTTTGCATGAAACGCTCGATCATGATCAGCCCAAGCTGCAAGTTATACCGACGTCACAAGGTGTCGTAGTGAATGAAACAATTCAATAATTGCGGTGATCAAACAAATTCACCGAGTTTGAAGTCAAGCGAAAGTACAATGAAGAAAATTTGAAAATTTGATTCAAACGACATCATAAGATTTTCAATTGAAGATGGGACATCAAAGAATTAATGTTTTCGATCGAAGATGAAGAAACAATAAATATCGCAAAATATTCGATCGATGTTGAAAGAACCGTTAGTAGGTAGACTAGAATATGAACTAAATTTTATGTACCATTGTCTTATCACATGATTGTGTTAAGACTGTTGTGACATGATAAATCAAAGCGGATTTAAAGCAAATCAGTAAATGATTTATTGGAGTCGTAGACCAAGCAAGTATACTACGACTCGGAACAAATGAAGCGCTTATTAAAACGAATTTGAATATGATGTGTTCAATACATCATATGGTGTTTTGAATTGAATAAGCGTAATGAACAAGTTTCAAACAATTGAATATTGGTTTTGGTGTAAGCCGACAATAAATACATGTATCGTCAAGAAAACTTTCGACATGGTCACAACGAAAAACCATGTATGTAACTTGAAAAGAAAAGAAATTTCAAGAAAATGTGTTGGCTTGGTAACAAAGGAGCCAACAATTACAATAATGCGGGTCATTCGAATCACGAATCAATAATTAGATTTAGCGAAATAATATTTGAACTTTAATGAAACGCTTTATTCGAAACGAAACCACATGCGTAACAAACGATGCATGCGTAACATATGAATTTTCAAGAAATGAAGCAATGATTATTCGCTATAATGAAAGAAATGATTGTGATACAATGACCATTAAGAGGAGTAGAGATGTGAAAATCTACTGTGACAACTCGAAATTTAGAACCTTTCGTTGTGTGCTTGAACGTTTAGTGACTAACTGATTTGATGATTTAATGAATGTTACATGTGAACTTATATGATTATGTGTTATGTTATGTGTATGCTTGTGCGTATGTATGCGGGTATGTATATGAACTGAGTGAACCGTAACATATGGGCCGGTTGGTCACACACACCCCTAGCCCATTCGAAGACCCATTAGGGTGCACCCATGTGGAACAACTATATAACCTTAGTGACCATCCATGCTTACCATTTTGGACAACACACTCACTCACACACACACTCTCCACTCTCCCTCACCAAAACCCTAAACCACAACATCACCTCTCCTCCCTCGCTCTCGGATTCAAACCGGAGACATTAGGGGCTCTCGGATCAACTCGCACACACACCATTTGGAAGCTTCACTCACACCTTTGAACCCACACTTGAACCGGTTAGTGATCTCTTGGTAAATACATGTCTATACATGATTAAAGGTGTTAATGTGTGGTATTCGGTTTGATAATGATGTGCGATGAAAATTATGTGATGATATGTCTACTTGTTAAGTGTTATACAAGAGGAATACACCCTTCTTGAGTAATCGGTTCATAAATGTTTCATGTAGTGTGTTTATATTCGGTTAAAGATGCTTATAGGTTAATGTATTGATGATGTTGGGATGAACAATGTATGCTTGACTAGGATTGAATGCTATCGGTTCCACATAGGCTTAAATCCGAGTGGCTTGATTATGTTAGAAGGTTTATTACTCATGAAAAATCGGATGTGTATATGTGGGTTAGATGAATATGTTCAAGAGTTTTGATGGTTGTTCATGTTATGATTATGTTTGTGATTGATGCCGAAAACTCTAAAATATGATGAACAAGTTTGAATAATCATGATGAACTATTTGAATGTATGATGAACAACTTGAATGTGATATGAACATGCTTGAATATTTGAAATCTGATATGTTTGATCCAATTTAGTAAATTACCAGACAAACAAACATGTTTAAGTAGATAGTACAAACCATTTCATGAAACCAAATTTCCATTGGATAGTACACTGTGCAGAATCAGCTCCTGTCCAACCGAAACCTCCAGTTGCGACTCGAAACCAGTGCATGATGAGTCGAAATCTCCCGGTTGCGACATCGGTTGCGAGTCGCAAACACCTGGTTGCGACTCGAAACCACACGAGATCAGCATATAAACCGTTTGACTCGAAACCACAGTTACGAGTCCGGTTGCGACTCGAGACCAAAGCAGCACGAACCGAGACCATGATTGCGACTCAGGTTGCGAGTCGCAAACGCCTAGTTGCGACTCGAGACCATACGCAGATACACGCGGTTTGGGCTTGCACCTCATTTCGGACTTAATTGTTTGGGCCGGACTCTTGGGCCTAATGCTCAGACCTGATATGTTACTGTTGAACGTGAATATTGTTGAACTGCTATGATCAAACGTGTATGCCATGAACGGTACTTGAATGCATTATGCTAGAAACATACGTGTACTGCTTGAATACGAACCTGATTGGTATGGTACAACTATGATAGGACGCGAGTAGCCACAATATTGCTTGATTGAATTTTCTGTGTACCTACCGAGCAAACCAAGGTGAGTTCACACCCTCTACAAAGCATGGGATTCCCAGGGGTCGGGAATTGGGGTTAAGGAACATGGGTTCCTCGTCCTCCTTGGGTAGGACAGCAAAGGTTCAGGAATGTAATTCCTCGTCCTCACGGACAGATAACTCGTACTAGACCAAAACTCTATCACGAAGTCCCTCATTTTTATATCGACTTAATCGCCGGGCCAATGGCGAGCGGGTCATTAGTTAGATAGCGCTATTTAGGTCTGACAAACCTCACACCGTGCCGCAGAGGACGGGCGTGAACTAATGGATCTGGGGCACGTCAATGATGATAGACATTGACAGTTTCAGGGCACATAAACATGACTACAGTCAGCAGTCGATATGGTAACAAGTCTAGTATATACATGGGGTAGCCCCCACGGCCGAAATGCCAGATAACTAACACGGGGTAGCCCCCACGGCTGGATTGCCAGAGTAACCGGGAATAAACAAGTCACGTTTTTAACTATGGGGTAACCCCCACGGCAGGATGCCAGATAAAGGAAACTGTTTTCGAAACAACTTAAAACGAACACCCAACCGTGAACTCACTCAACTTGTTGTTGACTCGTTACTGCATGCTTTGCAGGTCCTTAGGTTTCTTAGCTGGAGCTTGCATGGAGGAGGATCGTTGTGGGACATGGACGTTTGTGTGCCATGTTAAACTTTGAAACAATTAAACTTATGTTTTGATTTGAGACTTATGCTTCCGCTTGCAACTTAACTATGTTTGTTTGAGCACCAATTGTATTGGTTGGATTTTTATAACTACTTATATGCTTGTTCAATATGATTGGTGGCTGGATCCTGGTCAGTCACGCCTCCAAGCGGTAGTACTCCGCAGGTGGATTTTGGGGGTGTGACAGATTGGTATCAGAGCCATTGGTTATAGAGAACTTGGTTTTAATAAAGGGAAAAACGTTTTTGTTAAAACCAGACTATAACCTGTACAGTGCTCAACGGTCCACAACGATGCTTCGCTCCACATGCAAGGCTCGACATTCTAGGTGATATGATCTGTGTATATATTGCCTACTTGTTAGTTACATAGTACATTGCTTATGGTATGCTTGGCTAGTATAACTACTGTTGCTTGAACACGTGCGTGCTTGCTCTATTTTGTCGTCGTACTTTCGCGAACCCCTCTCACTCACGTTCTTCTTGATATGAAGATCATGTCTGGACGTGTTAACCTGACACAAGCCCAGTTGACGGCTCTGATCAACGAACGAGTTGCCGCAGCAGTTGCAGCTGCACACGCAGGAGGTATATCCTGCAGTCCGAACTCGTTCTAGGATCTTTAGGATCCTACTCTCGTGAACCAACCTTTGTGTTAAACTCTGTCTTTTCTTTCACCCATGATAGGTCATCATGTTCAGCCACCCGTGTGCACTTTTAAGACTTTCATGGACTGCCGACCAACTACTTTTAGCGGCACTGAAGGAGCAGTAGGTCTCCTACACTGGTTTGAGAAACTAGAATCTGTCTTCGAAATGTGTGAATGCCCGGAGGCGCGCAGGGTGAAGTATGCTACCGGTACTCTCGAGGGTTTAGCCCTCACATGGTGGAACGCTCAAGTTCAAATGCTAGGGTTGGTTGCTGCCAACGCCACCCCATGGGAGAATTTTAAAGAGATGATCAAGGAGGAATACTGCAGTCGTGATGAGATTCACAAACTCGAAGTGGAGTTCTTCAACCTCAAGATGACGGGGTCCGAAATTGAAGCTTATGTGAAAAGGTCGAACGAACTGGCAATTCTGTGCCCTACTATGGTGGATCCTCCCATCAAACGCATCGAACTATTTCTTCAGGGCTTAGTGCCAGAAATCCAAAGTCATGTGACTTCAGCGAACCTCGCCACCTACCAGCAAGCCGTTCAGTTGGCTCACCGTCTCACGGATCAGGCGGTGGAGCAGAACAAGTTACCAAAACGCATAGGCGCTGCAACTACTTCTGGTACCTCTGGTGACAACAAACGGAAATGGGATGGAACTTCGAGTAAGGGTTCGACTTCTGTTCATTCTCAGTCTTAGCAGAGAAAGACTGAGGACTACAAGAGCCCTAATCAGCAATCGTCTGGTGGTCAAGGTCATGGTGGGTACAAAGGAAATCACCCCAAATGCAATCGCTGCAGCCTGCACCACAGCGGGCCATGCACCAGGGGCAACTGTCATCGGTGCAACAAGCCTGGTCACGCTGCAAAGGATTGCAGGAGCTTATACCCCGCCAATCAGAATCGTCATCAAGCTCAACAGAACCAGCGCCAGCAGCAGCAGCAAGGTGATAACAAAGGGTGCTTTCAGTGTGGAGCTGAGGGCCACTTTAAGAGAGACTGTCCCCAACTGAACAGGAACCAGAACAACAACAACAACAATAACAACAATCAGGGGAATGGTAACAATGGGAACAACAACAACAATGGTGCCAGGGGGCGGGTGTTTGTGATTGGCCAAGGTGAAGCAAGGAATGACCCCAATGTTGTGGCGGGTAAGTTCCTTCTCGACGACTTTTATGTTTCAGTTTTATTTGATTCGGGTGCCGATACTAGCTACATGTCACTAGAAGTTAGTCGAATGCTTAAGCGTATTCCAACACCTTTGAACAACAAGCACACCGTAGAGCTAGCAAATGGTAAGAGTTTAGAAGCCACGCACATAGTCAAGGGTTGTAAACTTATTCTCGCTGACCAGACCTTCTCTATCGACCTCATTCCTATTGTCTTGGGTAGTTTCGACGTTGTCATTGGGATGGATTGGTTGTCCCAACACCGAGCAGAGATTCTTTGCAACGAGAAGGTTGTCCGTATTCCAGGTTCCGGTGGTGAACCTCTCATGATTCATGGCGACAAGAGGAGTGCTGTTGAGAACGTCATTTCTCTCCTTAAGGCCCAAAAGTGCTTGCGAAAGGGCCATACTGCCATTTTGGCTCTCGTTACTGACACCTCAGAGAAAGAGAAGAAGATAGAAGATTTTCCTGTTGTACGCGATTATCCAGAGGTATTTCCTGAGGAATTACCTGGTCTTCCGCCTCATCGCCAAGTCGAGTTTCAGATTGAACTAGCTCCTGGAGCTGCGCCTATAGCTCGTGCACCTTATCGATTGGCTCCATCAGAGTTGAAAGAACTCTCCACGCAACTACAAGAGCTCCTGGATAAGGGTTTTATTCATCCTAGCTCATCGCCCTGGGGAGCTCCAGTGCTATTTGTGAAGAAGAAAGACGGTACTTTCAGAATGTGCATCGATTACCGGGAACTCAACAAGGTGACGGTGAAGAACCGTTATCCTCTACCGCGTATCGACGACTTATTCGACCAGCTGCAAGGATCGAGCTACTATTCGAAGATCGATTTGAGATCGGGTTATCACCAGCTGAGAGTCCGGGAAGAGGACGTCTCCAAAACAGCTTTCAGAACGTGATACGGGCATTATGAGTTTCTGGTCATGCCTTTTGGGATGACAAACGCACCTGCGGTTTTCATGGATTTGATGAATCGAGTGTGCAAGCCTTACCTGGACAAGTTTGTTATAGTCTTCATCGACGACATCTTGATCTATTCCAAGAGTCGGGAGGAACACGAGCAGCATCTGCGACTTATTCTGGAACTCCTTCGAACAGAACAGCTTTATGCAAAGTTCTCGAAATGCGACTTCTGGCTTCGAGAAGTCCGTTTCCTAGGCCACGTGGTAAACAAGGATGGGATTCACGTTGATCCATCCAAGATAGACTCGATTAAGAACTGGCCTGCACCTCGTACACCAAAGGAAATTCGCCAATTCTTGGGTTTGGCGGGATACTACCGGAGATTCATAAAGGATTTTTCTAAGATTGCACAGCCTCTCACCTCACTAACGCAGAAGGGCGTTGTTTATCGCTGGGGAAACGCACAGGAGTTGGCATTTCAGCACCTAAAGGATAGACTTTGTAGCGCACCTATCCTTTCCTTGCCGGAGGGCACAGACGACTTTGTGGTTTACTGTGACGCATCAATTCAAGGTCTTGGTTGCGTGTTGATGCAACGAGACAAAGTTATAGCCTACGCCTCACGCCAACTCAAAGTTCATGAAAAGAACTACACTACGCACGACTTAGAGCTGGGAGCTGTTGTTTTTGCACTTAAGTTATGGCGGCATTACCTGTATGGTACGAAGTGCGCCATCTACACCGACCACAGAAGCCTCGAGCATATCTTCAAGCAGAAGGAACTGAATATGCGGCAACGACGATGGGTCGAGCTACTAAATGACTACGAGTGCTCAATCAGGTATCACCCGGGCAAGGCCAATGTTGTGGCTGACGCCCTCAGTCGAAAGGACACTGCGCCTAAGCGCGTGCGAGCTTTACAACTCACGATCCACTCTAGTCTCCCTTCCCAGATACGAGCAGCTCAGATAGAAGCACTGAAACCAGAAAACGTCAGGGCTGAAGCCCTACGCGGATCAAGGCAACGATTAGAACAAAAGGAAGACGATGCTTACTACGTAACGGGACGCATTTGGGTCCCACTCTATGGCAACCTACGAGAGCTTGTGATGGATGAAGCACATAAGTCTCGCTACTCGGTACATCCTGGTTCGGATAAAATGTACCACGATATCAAAACCACGTATTGGTGGCCTAGCATGAAGGCCCACATAGCAACTTACGTCAGCAAGTGTTTGACTTGTGCGAGAGTCAAGTCCGAATACCAGAAACCCTCAGGCCTGCTCCAACAACCGGAGATACCCCAATGGAAATGGGAGCAAATTTCCATGGATTTTGTTACTGGCCTACCTAGATCCCAGCGCGGGAACGATACTATTTGGGTGATCGTGGATCGACTCACAAAGTCTGCACACTTTCTGGCCATCAAGGAAACGGACAAATTCTCCACTCTTGCAGAAATATACCTCAAGGAAGTTGTCTCGAGGCACGGGGTGCCCACCTCCATTATCTCGGATCGAGATGCACGTTTTACTTCAGAGCTGTGGCAAGCAATGCACAAATCCTTCGGCTCACGATTAGACATGAGCACAGCATACCACCCTCAGACGGACGGGCAGTCCGAGCGCACTATTCAAACCTTAGAAGACATGCTTCGTGCATGTGTAATCGACTTTGGCAACCGCTGGGAAAAGCATCTGCCACTTGTGGAATTCTCGTACAATAACAGCTACCACACCAGCATTAAAGCTGCTCCGTTTGAGGCATTGTACGGACGTAAATGCCGGTCACCTCTTTGCTGGGCAGAGGTGGGAGATAGTCAGATCACTGGTCCAGAATATGTGGTAGATACAACCGAGCAAATCGCTCAGATACGAAAACGCATGACGGCAGCTCGCGAACGTCAGAAAGTTTACGCCGACATGGGCAGGAAACCGCTTGAGCTCCAGGTTGGGGAGCGGGTACTACTCAAAGTTTCACCCTGGAAGGGTGTGGTTCGTTTTGGTAAACGCGGCAAACTTAACCCACGATACGTTGGACCCTTCGAAGTCATTGAGAAAATAGGCAGGGTGGCCTACAGACTCAACTTACCAGCGGAACTCGGTGCAGTTCACAACGTTTTTCACGTGTCGAATCTGAGAAGTGTCCGTCAGATGAGACCCACGTAGTTCCTTTGAAGGAACTTGGTTTTGGTGTAAGCCGACAATAAATACATGTATCGTCAAGAAAACTTTCGACATGGTCACAACGAAAAACCATGTATGTAACTTGAAAAGAAAAGAAATTTCAAGAAAATGTGTTGGCTTGGTAACAAAGGAGCCAACAATTACAATAATGCGGGTCATTCGAATCACGAATCAATAATTAGATTTAGCGAAATAATATTTGAACTTTAATGAAACGCTTTATTCGAAACGAAACCACATGCGTAACAAACGATGCATGCGTAACATATGAATTTTCAAGAAATGAAGCAATGATTATTCGCTATAATGAAAGAAATGATTGTGATACAATGACCATTAAGAGGAGTAGAGATGTGAAAATCTACTGTGACAACTCGAAATTTAGAACCTTTCGTTGTGTGCTTGAACGTTTAGTGACTAACTGATTTGATGATTTAATGAATGTTACATGTGAACTTATATGATTATGTGTTATGTTATGTGTATGCTTGTGCGTATGTATGCGGGTATGTATATGAACCGAGTGAACCGTAACATATGGGCCGGTTGGTAACACACACCCCTAGCCCATTCGAAGACCCATTAGGGTGCACCCATGTGGAACAACTATATAACCTTAGTGACCATCCATGCTTACCATTTTGGACAACACACTCACTCACACACACACTCTCCACTCTCCCTCACCAAAACCCTAAACCACAACATCACCTCTCCTCCCTCGCTCTCGGATTCAAACCGGAGACATTAGGGGCTCTCGGATCAACTCGCACACACACCATTTGGAAGCTTCACTCACACCTTTGAACCCACACTTGAACCGGTTAGTGATCTCTTGGTAAATACATGTCTATACATGATTAAAGGTGTTAATGTGTGGTATTCGGTTTGATAATGATGTGCGATGAAAATTATGTGATGATATGTCTACTTGTTAAGTGTTATACAAGAGGAATACACCCTTCTTGAGTAATCGGTTCATAAATGTTTCATGTAGTGTGTTTATATTCGGTTAAAGATGATTATAGGTTAATGTATTGATGATGTTGGGATGAACAATGTATGCTTGACTAGGATTGAATGCTATCGGTTCCACATAGGCTTAAATCCGAGTGGCTTGATTATGTTAGAAGGTTTATTACTCATGAAAAATCGGATGTGTATATGTGGGTTAGATGAATATGTTCAAGAGTTTTGATGGTTGTTCATGTTATGATTATGTTTGTGATTGATGCCGAAAACTCTAAAATATGATGAACAAGTTTGAATAATCATGATGAACTATTTGAATGTATGATGAACAACTTGAATGTGATATGAACATGCTTGAATATTTGAAATCTGATATGTTTGATCCAATTTAGTAAATTACTAGACAAACAAACATGTTTAAGTAGATAGTACAAACCATTTCATGAAACCAAATTTCCATTGGATAGTACACTGTGCAGAATCAGCTCCTGTCCAACCGAAACCTCCAGTTGCGACTCGAAACCAGTGCATGATGAGTCGAAATCTCTCGGTTGCGACATCGGTTGCGAGTCGCAAACACCTGGTTGCGACTCGAAACCACACGAGATCAGCATATAAACCGTTTAACTCGAAACCACAGTTACGAGTCCGGTTGCGACTCGAGACCAAAGCAGCACGAACCGAGACCATGATTGCGACTCAGGTTGCGAGTCGCAAACGCCTAGTTGCGACTCGAGACCATACGCAGATACACGCGGTTTGGGCTTGCACCTCATTTCGGACTTAATTTTTTTTGCCGGACTCTTGGGCCTAATGCTCAGACCTGATATGTTACTGTTGAACGTGAATATTGTTGAACTGCTATGATCAAACGTGTATGCCATGAACGGTACTTGAATGCATTATGCTAGAAACATACGTGTACTGCTTGAATACGAACCTGATTGGTATGGTACAACTATGATAGGACGCGAGTAGCCACAATATTGCTTGATTGACTTTTCTGTGTACCTACCGAGCAAACCAAGGTGAGTTCACACCCTCTACAAAGCATGGGATTCCCAGGGGTCGGGAATTGGGGTTAAGGAACATGGGTTCCTCGTCCTCCTTGGGTAGGACATCAAAGGTTCAGGAATGTAATTCCTCATCCTCACGGACAGATAACTCGTACTAGACCAAAACTCTATCACGAAGTCCCTCATTTTTATATCGACTTAATCGCCGGGCCAATGGCGAGCGGGTCATTAGTTAGATAGCGTTATTTAGGTCTGACAAACCTCACACCGTGCCGCAGAGGACGGGCGTGAACTAATGGATCTGGGGCACGTCAATGATGATAGACATTGACAGTTTCAGGGCACATAAACATGACTACAGTCAGCAGTCGATATGGTAACGAGTCTAGTATATACATGGGGTAGCCCCCACGGCCGAAATGCCAGATAACTAACACGGGGTAGCCCCCACGGCTGGATTGCCAGAGTAACCGGGAATAAACAAGTCACGTTTTTAACTATGGGGTAACCCCCACGGCAGGATGCCAGATAAAGGAAACTGTTTTCGAAACAACTTAAAACGAACACCCAACCGTGAACTCACTCAACTTGTTGTTGACTCGTTACTACATGCTTTGCAGGTCCTTAGGTTTCTTAGCTGGAGCTTGCATGGAGGAGGATCGTTGTGGGACATGGACGTTTGTGTGCCATGTTAAACTTTGAAACAATTAAACTTATGTTTTGATTTGAGACTTATGCTTCCGCTTGCAACTTAACTATGTTTGTTTGAACACCAATTGTATTGGTTGGATTTTTATAACTACTTATATGCTTGTTCAATATGATTGGTGGCTGGATCCTGGTCAGTCACGCCTCCAAGCGGTAGTACTCCGCAGGTGGATTTTGGGGGTGTGACATCTACTCACTAGATGCAAAAGTCGGAATTTCTATAAAAGAAATTTAAGGTCTTTACCTAGGGTTTCATGTGATGACCGGTTGTTAGTTGACATTACCATGGAATGTCGAACATAGCGTATTAATCGTAATGAATTGGGGGAAATGCGGAGACATACGTCTTCTCCTTGGCGTGAATCGTGTCGTTTGCAGGACCGCGTGACAAGTTGCCGTTTCCTGATCGTTAGTTCTCCTGCTGACAGGAATCTAGCGTCGTCATTGAATTGCGCCATCGTGTCTTTTCAAAGGCCTCGCCTCGATAGTCGTATGTGACGTACTTCAACTTCCGTTGATGTATGGATTGCGTTTCATGTAATTTGCACGCCCATGTTTCGTTTTACGTAGTTTGCCTGCTCGGTTAAGTAAAATAGCATAGACGACATAATAATGGCGTTTACCCGAGTTAATAGACATGGTACCTATGTGACGACCTTTAATGAACTTCAACATGAGTTTCCGAAGGTCTTAAATTCATTTTTCCTAAACTCTCAGAGTTTTATGTACTGCATGTAATTGTTTTTGTTTACCGTGTGTAAAACACAACTTTAACGTATGTTTAAAAATCAAAATTCTAACCCTTTTCATTTTCGGAAATGGTTGGAGACCATATTCAAGTACTAGGCGTTCTGTACGTATTCAAAGTCTTAATGATCTAAGTCCCCAGAGAAAAATGAGGTTAGAGCCTAGGTGTTTCAACAGAAAACCCTATTCGCTGTAACCTATAGCTTTGATACCAATCTGTCACACCCCGAAATATCATAGCAATGGCGTGACTGGACAGGTATCTTCATTGCACAGCGGAAGCAAATAAGCTAAGACTTCTAGAAAATTGAACGCCCACTAAGTACTCGACTCCACATGATTCTCCTATTCCAACCGTGCCATAACTTTGAAAAGTAACCTGAGAAAGAAACATGCGAAAAATCAACATAAAGTTGAGCGAGTTCATAGTTTGTTTTGAAAAAGATTTGAAATAAATCTTTTGAATAACCAATTTTTGAAATAATGTTGAGAAAACGAGTTTCAAATCATTTTCTTGTCATGTTATATGGAAACTCTGTATTTGTAACGCATTATATTCGCAAAAACCTTGCTTTTGTAAACTCTTGCGTTTGTAAAACTTGTATAACCATCAATGTCCACCTCGACATTGACAACATGCATGCATAATCCTGTGCTTTGAATTTATATAGAACATAGTATGTAATTTGTAAAGGCGTATTGAAACTGAGTTCTGTATATGTAAGGAATACGAGATCGCTAATGGTTCGCGAGGCCACTAACATATGTAACGTCATAGGAAGCCACCAAACCTAGGCATTTTTATTTGTCGATTCACGACTTGAACACAAAAGCACTCCAGGTAGCATGTGGCCCAGAGTGTGGCTGCCTGAAACCCATTAGATCTAACCTTTTGTTATGCGGTCTAGGTATATTGTTGATTAATGGTGCTTATGTTACCCTATTCGTGATATGATCTATTGTGTTATTCCTTAGTTTAATGTACCTCTTGGTACTTGTATTTTCCCGTAGTTTAGAAAACTAGAATTCGTGTGTATGCACATTTCGAAAAATACGCTTGTTTGAAAAACTGGTATAAAACATAAGCTTTTCGTAAACCATTTGTGTCAGTGAAAACTTGCTTTTAAAATGGTTTAGAAATATGTAATTCTTGTTTATTGAAAACCTTGTATGCTTTGCAAAAAGTGCATGTCTTTCCACCCCGAAAACATTTAGAAAAATGTAAAACCGTAAAAGGTGGGGTTATGAACTCACCTGAATATTCCTGTGCAAAGCTAGCTATATACGACTTCGCAATGTCGTTTCCAAGACGTGACTCGCTAGCGTGCATTTCTACAATATTCCTAACACGGAATATCTTATAAGTTTCTAACCAAAAGCGGTAACTAAACTACGTGTTACCGAGCTCTACCGAATCGTTAACCGAACGATTCAACGGTAAGTTGTTAATTTAACGAAAATGACTAAGTTAAACTTTGTCGCCCCGAGAATTCGTTTGTGTATATAGGAATATTCGTATGACGGTAATATATAATAAACTTGTATTATATATATTGCGTCTTGTATATATTTTCCAAGACATATGAATATGCCGTTTCGGCATTTGAAATAAATATAAAAAGATATATTTATTTTATAAGAGAATCCTTGAGTTGTTGTGTTTGAAATAAATATAAAAACTATATTTATTTTATAAGACGAAATCGTATTGTTTGATATTTCAAATAAATATACAAACTATATTTATTTTTTTACAAACCGAAATCATGTCATTTGATATTTGAAATAAACATCTAAATTATATTTATTTTAGAAAAGAATTCGAGTCGTTTGATGTTTGAAACAGACATATAAACTATATTTATTTTTATAAAAGAATCGTCGTTTTCGTATGTGATAAAGCGTCGTCGAAAGTAATTATGTGTTTGTATTTGTTTTTATAAAGATTATTTCAATCCGATGATTCCGTTTTATAATAAAACACGTTATGTTTACGGATTTTCTTGGAAAACGGGCAGAGTTTCCTCTGTTTTTGGACGCCCCTGACAACTAAGGTGTCGTTCAATCACAAAATTCAGTCACTTTACTCAACAATATTTATGTATCATTAATTTATATAAACGAAATAATAAATCAAAGTATTCTTTAACCTTCACTTTCGTTATTTTGTTCGGTTCGAGCTCGTTTGTCACGAAATATATAAAACTAGAAAATAACGAAATAAACCGCCGTAAAATATTTACCAATCTTCGTGTGTCGAAACGCTGAAAAATTGGCTGAGTTGACGGGGTCAACTGAGTTGGCTGAGTCAACTCGCTGTGTTGGCCAGGGCTGACCGAGTCAACCGGGTTGGCTTGGGTTGACCGAGTTGACTCAGTTTGATCGAGTCGACCCGAACCAAAATCTGAACCGAAACGCACCAAATCTGAACCGTGTTGAAACCGTTGACCAGCTGACCCGAACCTTTGACTGCTGTTGACCCGAAGCTCGAGACTCGACCCGCTGACTGTCTTTGACCAGGTTTGACCGCACTCGAAACCACTCAAAAACATAACCCGAATTGAACCAAAACTACCATCTGGTCCGAGTCGTCACCCGAACCGTAACCAAAGCTTTGAACCAAACTGAAACTCTGGTAAATCGAGTCACCGGAATTGAGTTGTGTCCACGAAACAAACAAAGCCCAACCTGACCTGAACTTGTTGTCGATGAAGGTCGGACCGGAGCTTCGAAATCGAACCAAGACCTGAAAACCACCACCGCCGCTGTCGGATTGGTCACCGGCGAAGTCAACCGGATACAAAACCACCGCCATGCCGCCCCTGCCGCCGCCGTGACCGGCGGCGCCGCTCCTCCGCCATCCTTTCTCTCTCTCTTCTCGATCTCTCTCATTATGTCTCTCTCTTATCCTGATTCATCATCGTGCCACCACCAGACGGTGGTGGTGGTTTCGGACGTCACACAGATCGCAGAAGGGGGGGTTCACCTGCACCGCCTGACCAGCCGGAGCTCCGCCGGCTGTCTTGCTGATCGACCATTGGTCTTCACCGAGAAGGGAGAGGGGTAAGGGATTCGAGAGGGAGGGTGTAAAGGTGAGGTAGATGCACAGGGTGTGGGTGTGTGTCTATTGTATGTAGCCGAGATGAAGGAGTAGAAATTTGAGAAGATGATTATCTGTGTTCTCAATTGTGGTTGTGTGGATAAAGGTTTTTATAGGGACCTTGTAAGATCTTGTTGAGATCTTGTTGAGATCTTTTGAGACAAATATACTTTGTAGGGATTTTGTAAGATCTTACAAGATATTGTAGAGATCTTGTGAATCTTGTAAAGATTTTATAGGGATTTTGGAAAGATTTTATAGAGATCTTGCATATTATGTGCAGGTTTAGGCTTGTGGGTTTTGGGCTTAGGCCCAGGGCCCACAAGCCCATCTCATGTGTAAGTGGCCCGTAATTCCTACGAGACGCGATATCGCAATCCAAACTCCATAAGTGTCGTAAGCATAAAATTTATAAAATTAAAAGGCGTATAATAGTGGCGTTGTCAGTATTTTGTGTGGCTTTAGTTCGTTACCGTTTAATTTCCAGTAGTTTCTCCCAGGTCGTCATACGTGCACTTGTAGAGACGGTTAGCCGATCCTTGGCATTCCAAGAGACTAATTAAGTTATTCTACATCATAAACACTTTTTTATTATCGTTTTAAACATCTGTTAATCGCGTAATTAAAGCCGTAAATCACCGGTTGTCACATTCTCCCCCTGTTAATGAAATTTCGTCCTCGAAATTTAGACTACGTTAACTCCTTAGATTTACGTTATGCATAAGTAAATACGAATAATGTCAAAGGAAACGAGACATACTGACCAAGTTAACAGGGGTCCAATAAAAGAGGAATTTCGAGCAATAGAATTCCAAACGAACATTCACAATATGCAAATGAATTCTAGAAACGATAACATCCACTAAATGGAACTTAGAATCAACAAGTTTAATGAAATAGTTTTGCATGAAACGCTCGATCATGATCAGCCCAAGCTGCAAGTCATACCGACGCCACAAGGTGTCGTAGTGAATGAAACATTCAATAATAGCGGTGATCAAACAAATTCACCGTGTTTGGAGTCAAGCGAAAGTACAATGAAGCAAATTTGAAAATTTGATTCAAATGACATCATAAGATTTTCAATTGAAGATGGGACATCAAAGAATTAATGTTTTCGATCGAAGATGAAGAAACAATAAATATCGCAAAATATTCGATCGATGTTGAAAGAACCGTTAGTAGGTACACCAGAATATGAACTGAATTTTGTGTACCATTGTATTATCACACGATTGTGTTAAGACTGTTGTGACATGATAAATCAAAGCGGATTTAAAGCAAATCAATAAATGATTTATTGGAGTCGTAGAACAAGCAAGTATACTACGACTCGGAACAAATGAAGCGCTTATTAAAACGAATTTGAATTTGATGTATTCAATACATCATATAGTGTTTTGAATTGAATAAGCGTAATGAACAAGTTTCAAACAATTGAATCTTGGTTTTGGCTCAAGCCGACAATAAATACATGTATCATCAAGAAAACTTTCGGCATGGTCACAACGAAAAACCATGTATGTAACTTGAAAAGAAAAGAAATTTCAAGAATATGTGTTGGCTTGGTAACAAAGGAGCCAACAATTACAATAATGCAGGTCATTCGAATCACGAATCAATAATTAGATTTAGCGAAATAATATTTGAACTTTAATGAAACGCTTTATTCGAAACGAAACCACATGCGTAACAAACGATGCATGCGTAACATATGAATTTTCAAGAAATGAAGCAATGAGTATTCGCTATAATGAAAGAAATGATTGTGATACAATGACCATTAAGAGGAGTAGAGATGTGAAAATCTACTCACTAGATGCAAAAGTTGGAATTTCTATAAAAGAAATCTAAGGACTTTACCTGGGGTTTCATGTGATGACCGGTTGTTAGTTGACATTACCATGGAATGTTGAACATAGCGTATTCATCATAATGAATTGGGGGAAATGCGGAGACATACGTCTTCTCCTTGGCGTGAATCGTGTCGTTTGCAGGGCCGCGTGACATGTTGCCGCTTCTTGATCATTAGTTCTCCTGCTGACAGGAATCTAGCGTCGTCGTTGAATTGCGCCATCGTCTCTTTTCAAAGGCCTCGCCTCGATAGTCGTATGTGACGAACTTCAACTTCCGTTGATGTATGGATTGCGTTTCATGTAATTTGCACGCCCGTGTTTCGTTTTGCGTAGGTTTCCTGCTTGGTTAAGTAAAATAGCATAGACGACATAATAATGGCATTTACCCGAGTTAATAGACGTGGTACCTACGTGACGACCTTTAATAAACTTCAACATGAGTTTCCGAAGGTCTTAAATGCATGTTTCCTAAACTCTCAGAGTTTTATGTACTGCATGGAATTGTTTTTGTGTACCGTGTGTAAAACACAACTTTAGCGTATGTTTAAAAATCAAAATTCTAACCCTTTTCGTTTTCGGCAATGGTTGGAGACCATATTCGAGTACTAGGCGTTCTGTACGTATTCAAAGTCTTAATGATCTAAGTCCTCAGAGAAAAATGAGGTTAGAGCCTAGGTGTTTCTACAGAAAACCCTATTCGCTGTAACCTATAGCTCTGATACCAATCCGTCACACCCCGAAATATCAGAGCATTGGCGTGACTAGACTGGTATCTTCATTGCACAGCAGAAGCAAATAAGCTAAGACTTCCAGAAAATTGAACGCCCACTAAGTACTCGACTCCACATGGTTCTCCTATTCCAACCGTGCCATAACTTTGAAAAGTAACCTGAGAAAGAAACATGCGAAAAATCAACATAAAGTTGAGCGAGTTCATAGTTCGTTTTGAAAAAGATTTGAAATAAATCTTTTGAATAACCGGTTTTTGAAATAATGTTGAGAAAACGAGTTTAAAATTATTTTCTTGTCATGTTATATGGAAACTCTGTATTTGTAACGCATTATTTTCCCAAAAACCTTTCTTTTGTAAACTCTTGTGTTTGTAAAACTTGTAAAACCATCAATGTCCACCCCGACATTGACAACATGCATGCATAATCCTGTGCTTTGAATTTATATAGAACATAGTATGTAATTTGTAAAGGCGTATTGAAACTAAGTTCTGTATATGTAAGGAATACGAGATCGCTAATGGTTCGCGAGGCCACTAACATATGTAACGGCATAGGAAGCCACCAAACCTAGGCATTTTTACTTGTCGATTCACGACTTGAGACACAAAAGCACTCCAGGTAGCACGTGGCCCAGAGTGTGGCTGCCTGAAACCCATTAGATCTAACCTTTTGTTATGCGGTCTAGGTATATTGTTGATTAATGGTGCTTATGTTACCCTATTCGTGACATGATCTATTGTGTCATTCCTTCGTTTAATGTACCTCTTGGTACTTGTATTTTCCCGTAGTTTAGAAAACTAGAATTCATGTGTATTCACATTTCGAAAAATACGCTTGTTTGAAAAACTGGTATAAAACATAAGCTTTTCATAAACTATTTGTGTCAGTGAAAACTTGCTTGTAAAATGGTTTAGAAATATGTAATTCTTGTTTATTGAAAACCTTGTATGCTTTGCAAAAAGTGCATGTCTTTCCACCCCGAAAACATTTATAAAAACGTAAAACCGTAAAAGGTGGGGTTATGAACTCACCTGAATATTCCTGTGCAAAGCTAGCTATATACGATTTCGCAATGTCGTTTCCAAGACGTGACTCGCTAGCGTGCATTTCTACAATATTCCTAACACGAAATATCTTATAAGTTTCTAACCAAAAGCGGTAACTAAACTACGTGTTACCGAGCTCTACCGAATCGTTAACCGAACGATTCAACGGTAAGTTGTTAATTTAACGAAAATGACTAAGTTAAACTTTGTCGTCCCGAGAAGTCGTTTGTGTATATAGGAATATTCGTATGAAAGTAATATATACTAAACTTGTATTATATAGATATTGCATCTTGTATATATTTACCAAAACATATGAATATGCCATTTCGGCATTTGAAATAAATATAAAAAGTTATATTTATTTTATAAGAGAATCCCTGAGTTGTTGTGTTTGAAGGTCCCTTTGCACAGGATCTGATCGTAAGGAACTAGATGAATCGACTTTGTCTAATGTGCGGAATCCATTATGACAAATCTTAGATTGTTCAACACAGAATTCAACGATTAAACACGGTCTGTTCTTTCTATTAGACGTTCTGAAAGTACAAAGTTCCGGTAGAAGACAGACACTGATCAGTTTCTCTTCAAAGTCAAAAGTCTCAAAAGTAATACCCAGACGGGGTATATATAGGCAACTCAGGAAGTGGCAAGTGTTGTCCGCTCGGATAACAAGCTATCCGATTGGATGACATCCTGTCCGAACGGATAACATGCTGTCCGGTCGGATGAGTGCTATCCGATCGGATGGCAATCCGATCGGATGACATCAGTCAACCAAAGTCAACACTTTACAGTTATGCCCCGTTTCCTGAGTTGTCATTCTATCTACACAAACACATTACATAATTGTTTTCAAAGACACAAATACACAAAACATGACTAGATGCTGACGGAAGCTACAGACATATGAACTAACAGACTCCCCCTCGGATGTAGCTGTAGTTCCTTCCAGCATAGTCTTTAATTCCTCCTATTGCGTCTTTGATCTCGAGCTCTTTGTCTTCTCTTTTCTGCCTTTTCATCTAACATTCTTTTCCTGATATGTCTTCCTTCAGTCAACCACCATTTTCTATAAACTGGATCACCATCACGCTTCCGATCCCATTTGGGAATCTTGTTCTCTTCTGATTTAATAGGTGTTTGATCTGTTGGAGGCACTTTTCCCAACTTTCGTTTGCCCAATTCAGCAGCTCTTTCAGCAATCCTTTTAGATCTTTGTTCACGCTTATACTTTTTCAGGAACTCATCAATCTCCAGATCTCTCCATTTTGTCTTCCAGTATCTTCCTGAATTTATGTCTTGTGCAAAACATACATCCACAATTGTTTGGTATTGCATTGCTTGCTCTTTATCAGGCCTTTCATAGACTATCTTGTTGTAGAACAGGCAATCTATGTCTTTCTTTGAGCAATTTACAAGCCACATGGGATCTAACACACATATCCTTCTTGCTTCTCCAGTGGACTTGTTATTTAGAGAAATTATTGCCTCTGCAGTAGATTGATTATACAACCACCCTTCAAATTCCTCATAGAAATCTTGCTCCATTGCCCGTAAAGGCATATTCTTTAAATATCGAGGAGGCTTGATATCTAGAGTTATGTCTTTTTCACCATTCTCCAGATATGTAACAATCTGTTCTGGAAAGTGAGGTTGCCAATCAGGATACCTTTTCTTCGCTTGCAGCTTCACATAGTTCCATAGATGTTGATCGTGCTGCTTGACATCCAGACCATGATAAAATTCTTTAATGTTCTTTGTTTTCACCAACTCATCTATGTCCCACCATGGAAGAGTTTTTATACCTGCCAAAAATTCAAAATACTGCACTCCCTGTTCTCGTCTGATTGCATAAACTTGTAAATCTTCCAAATAACCCTAAGAAAGAATGTCACCCCAAGAAAGATCTTTGTTGTGTGTGAAGAATTGAAGTGCCCTAAGTTTATTTCTCTCCTTTGGCATGACTTTGAACCATTTCTTCCTTTCTTCAGCAAGATTTTCTCTAGGAATGGTTTCTGGAACACCTTCAGTAGATACCTTTTCAACAATCTTTCTTCTGATCTCGTCTACATTCCGATCTTTGAACATTTCCGCTAATGATGGAAACGTCTCATCAATACCAGAATAGTGGAAATCAGTTTCTTCATCTGATGAGTCTGAAGCTTCTTCAACTATAACATTATCGTAGTGATCAGCTTCTTGAGCATACCTCGGCTCAAATATATCTTCAGACGATTCAGGTATCTCTTCTTCAATATCAAACTTAAACTTTCCATCCTCTAAACCCAATTCTTCCAACATCTCAGCTCTTGTTTTCTGAACCTCAATCTCCCCTTCATGTTTGTCATGTAGGTAGATAACAGTAGGGTTTGTTAGGAATACCTGGTCTGCATGTTGTTTTCCAGATAATGAGGCTTCATGTTGTGTATCATCCTCCTATTCGTTGATTTCATCATTCAGCAACTCTTCAATCCTTTCTTGAACATTAGGATTATTAATTAACAAGCCATAAGACCCTTGATCATCATCTTCGTTCTTCTTGTCATCATCATCTTTCTTATCATCTTTCTTATCAGACTCGTCTTTATCATCATTTTCATCTTCATTATCTTCTTCATCATCAAGGATTTCTAGATCAGAATCACTAACAACTTCTCCACGTGCTTTCTTTGCTTCTTTTCTCCTTTCAATAATTTTCATTCTGCGAACAATCTCTGGTATGTTGTAAGGCACTGTAGAAGCTTTACCAACAAGAACGAATTGTTGTTTCTTCCATTCTAGCAACATCACTTCTTTGGCCTTTCTCTTCTTTTGAATAGCAGCAACTCTTCGAATAACTTCATCAGTATCAATGAATAGAGAAGACTCACCAACCAGCATAAAGTTTTGATTATGTTCATCTTCAACATCTTGTTCTAGAATATCTTCAACAACTTGCTCTTCAACTTGTTCTTGTATATTATCCACATCAACCATTTCAATGTCAACTTGACTAGAAGACCCACCAGCTTCTTGAACTTCTTCAATAATACTTTTGTTCTTTTGAGTGGCATCTTCAGCTAGTCGTCTTTCTCGTTTAATTCTTCTATCAACACCATTCTGATTTGATCATGAGCTTTCATCAGCTGATTAACTTGCTTCTTTAAAACATCATGTTCTGCTTCAGCTTTGTCTTTAGCTTTTTCAAGAGTAGCAACTTTCTTCAGTAATTCTTTTACAGCTTCATTATTGAACATGTCATAATCATCTTCTGGAATATCTTCACTAAAAACTCCAGTTGCAGGTGGAAGATTGCCAAAAAAATCATCTGTAACTTTTGGGCGTGAGGATTCTGGAATCTCAATATTTTCTGGAATTTGTGGAAATTTAGAAGAAAAGACTCCACCCTCAGTCACTTCAACATAATCATCGTAACCAACTTTCTTTTTAACCTCTGGTTCTTGAGCCTTTGATGATTCAGCATGCTTTTTGCCTTTGCCTCCTTGATCTTTTTGAGCTTTAGCTTCTCCTTTCTTTGCACGCACGCTTCTCGGAATAACTCCAGTTTGAACAGCTTTGCGCTTCTTTATTTGTTTCTTTGGTTGATCCGGTTCAAAAGAAGAGTCTTCTTCATCCGAAACTTTCTGTTTCTTCGAAGGCTTTTTCTTCAGTTGTACTTTGCCTCTGCCAAATGTAGTTGGATCAAGTTCTGATTCTGACTCTGTAGCTTCAGAATCTTCATCACTTGAGACATCTTGAACAACACCTTCAGGTTCTTTGCCTTTGAAACCTTTAGTTTGAACATTTGAACTTTTCTCTTTCTGAGCAGCAACATCCTCATTCTTTTTCAAAAAACTTTCAAGAGATTGTGACAGCAACTTAGCTCCTTCTTGAATAACTGCAGACGGTTCGAAAACTATGTCATCCACCAATTTATGTTGTGGTTCCTTAATTACAATCTTAGGAACTGGTTCCTTTGGAATCGGAACTGTAGGGGATGACTTGGGAGTTCTCTTTCTCTTCCCATCTTTTACACACCACCATCTAGTATTCTTTTCAGAAAACAAACTCATGTTCTCCTCTTCATTGTCAGAATCACTGTTTTGATGTCTCCAAGCATCATTCTCTGGAGCAACATAAGCTGGTCTACTAATTCTGCATATCAATCTTTTGGCTCCTGTGTTCGGACCCTTAGTAAGTCTACTTATTGTCTCTGCTGTCATGTGTCTTAGTCCCAAAATATCATCATCACTTTTCTCAAGATCCTTGAACTTATCATCAATCAACATCTGAACAAAGCGAGGATACATAATGTACTTCTTGTTTTCAGCTTTTGCATTTTCAGTCATGTAGTCAAAAATCACTTGAGAAACATTATATGGCCGGTTCAACACAAGGCAAGTAACAATGTTCATGATATAGTCTGAAGCTTCATCATAGGCACCCTTCCTGTGTGATAAAGCATGAATAACACAGTGTACCAAGAACTTGTAAGCATTACTGAAACTTGATTTCAAGATCTTTCCATTAACACTTCCTGTGAACCCCATTCTGCACCACAAACCTTTTGCTAGACGTTCAGAGATAATGGTTGGATCATTATTAGAATCACGTAAGTCTAACACACGTCTTACATCACCAACTGTTATCTTAATCTCCAAATCTATTTTCTTTCCCTTCTCATCTCTCTTTGTTACTGCAGAGTAGATCATTTTAACTTTCTCTTCGTATCTTGCAGAGTTCCAAAAACGTCTGACATGTGATTCGTAAACTATGGTCTTATCAGTTAAAGCCTTAGCATTTTTACTCTCTCTCAAGAATTTAGCAACCTCTTCAATCACTAATTTCTCTGTATATTCTTTTTCTAACAGGCAGTAAATGTTATGCGTTTTCTCCCAGTCCTGCCGAAGAATACTTGGAATTTTATCAAAAATTTTCTAACACTGAAGATTTCACTCTACCTAGTACAGAGACTCGGATGGCTATCCGACCGGATGATCATCCGTTCGGATTGCCTTTTGAATAGCTTGAATGGCTATCAGAACGGATTGTTATCCGAGCGGATTACCTTCTGAATGAGTTTGACTTTGTTGTCCGATCGGATTGTTATCCGACCGGATTGCTATCCGAGTCTTGTGAATGAAATGGATGTCCGATCGGATGATCATCCGACCGGATTGTCATCCGTATCATGTGAGTGCTTTTGATATCCGATCGGATGGTCATCCGATCGGATTGTCATCCGAGTCATGTCAGAAGAAGCACAGACTTCAAGAATCAAGTGATGGAACGGATTGCCATCCGATCGGATTGCTATCCGAATCAAAACATTGGCACAGATTTCAAGAAATAAATGATGGAAGGGATTGTCATCCGATCGGATTGTCATCCGATCGGATTACTATCCGACTCAAACAATAGTTCAAGAACATTCTAGAAACATCAAAATTTTTCTAAGGCAAATCCTCAAATTGAACACAGATCTACACAAAGAATCTCATCGTGATCAAAACCCTATGTTCAATGTTGTCTAAAGCGTCCTAAACAGGGTTTAATTCGCCTAAAACTTAACCGATAACCGTAACGTACTAACATCAGATCTACTTGATTTTAGCATGTTATGACATAAATTAAACCGGTAAAACTATAGATCTGATCATTCCAAACACAACCCTATGATTATTTCTCATCAAAACTGATCAAAACTTCCTAGATCTAACCTAAAGCCTCCGACAATGACGTCATCGTCAAGAACATTCAACAAACATCGAATTTTAACAGTTTTGAGTAAGAATTACATACCTTTGCCATTGTAAAAGTTATGCAAACCAACGATCCAAAGATTCGTGCAAAGAAATCCGAAGAAAATAAGATCAGAAAATCAAAGTGTGTGAGAGAGAAAGAAGGTTGTCCGAGCGGGTAAGCTTTGACTGACCTTTGACCCCCTATATATAGTGACGCATGAGTTGGATGGTCATCCGACCGGATTGCCATCTGAGCGGATTGTCATCCGAACGGATTGCTATCCGAGTGAGGCACACTACTTGACTTTTAAAACTTTGACTTTTTGACCTTTTCTCAAATTTTATCAGTTTTTAGAAATCCACTTAAGTATCTAGGTCCAAGTCAATGACCAAGGTTGTCCGAGCGGGTAAGCTTTGACTGACCTTTGACCCCCTATATATAGTGACGCATGAGTCGGATGGTCATCCGACCGGATTGCCATCTGAGCGGATTGTCATCCGAACGGATTGCTATCCGAGTGAGGCACACTACTTGACTTTTAAAACTTTGACTTTTTGACCTTTTCTCAAATTTTTTCAGTTTTTAGAAATCCACTTAAGTATCTAGGTCCAAGTCAATGACCCTAGGTACTTATCTTGCCAACCAAGTCAAACTTAATGACCTTGGTTGACCCGATTCAAAGCGTACTGACATTTTCTTGTTTAACCATTTTTTTTTAAATTACAAGTTTCAACTTAATGAACTTGTTTTTGACTTTTCAATTTCATGATTATCATGATTAGCTCCAAACTCATCTTCCATCCCAGAAACTTCCTATATCTTTCTCAAACAGTGAATCTGAAGATCAGCTCTCCACTTTGGTTTGTCGGAAAATAAAGCAGAAATGTAAAATCTTTTTGGATTTTTAATAAAGTTTTTAAAATAGAAATGAAATATAGAAATAAAATGCAGTAAATGTAATCTATTTACAGACATATTTTTGGTGAGCGTGTTAGGGAATCATATCAGCTACCGACAAGTTACAAGAACCGTTAAGCTTGATTTCATACTCAGAATTAAACAATTCACTTAGATTGTCGATATACTGATCCACTTAAGTTCTCACACACATTTCAATTTGTCCAGGATACGAATTTAGTGTTTTAGAGACTTAAACTTATACATGTGTCCCACCTCTTGAATATGCTTCTGTATCCAAATCCCAATATTCAGTCTTACAAGTGAGTATACCACAGATGATATCTGTAAGGGAATAAATTATGATCGAAACCGTGAGAGCTCAGGTCAGAACTTTCGTTCAACAGAGAGATGACGGTTCGACTAAAGGTGTGTCCCCTTTAGAGGATTTTTTTTACAACAGCATTGATTAGCAATTTATTGTCTCATCATTTATGCTGAGGGCGGCGCCATGTTTCAAGCAATGCAGAAAGTATTATTCAGGGACTAGGCCATTGCTTTCGCATTATCAGAAGTCCCGAAATAATACCCCAGATATCACTGAGTATAAAGACCTAGTATCTCAGAAAGAGGGATCTTTCAAACAAGATTTCAGGGGTTACCTATATATCCAAGTAGTGTTCCCCATGAAATAAGCAAGTAAGGATTTTAGGTTTATATCCCGAACAAATCTACTAAGTGTGTAAAAACCTATCGACACATCACCAGTGAGACTGTTTAACGCATTTAAACTTTCCATTTCTTTAGCGTACTGAAACCGTCTAGCTGATGTACTATCATTTTCCCTTTTTACACAAGCTCTTTTTGAATTTTATCATGTTTTTGGGTTTTAGAATTTTTTATTTTTTTTTGTATTTTCTGCAATTATAACCTATCTCCCCCTAAAGACCAAAACAAGTAAAAAATCGACAAACCATTGCAGATTGCTTTTCAACATCATCTACAGTGGTACCTTCATCGACGCCAACGATTTCCTCCGCATCCGATAGTAACTTCATACCATTAAGTTTCAAAAGATATTGAAAACGTGTTTTGTTAAATGCTTTGGTATGTAAGTCAGCTTTTTGTTCATCGGTGTGGATTTTTTCTATTCGTATCAACTTCTTCTCGAAACAGTCTCGGATGAAGTGATGACGAATTTCAATGTGTTTCGTTTTTACGTGATGAATAGGATTTTTTGTTATGTTTATAGCTGCCTCATTATCAACAAAGATATAGGAGTTAAGAAATTACAAACTGTAGTCTCGCATCTGTTGCTGGATCCATAAGATCTGAGAGCAGCAGCTGCTAGCAGATACATATTCGGCTTCACATGTGGATAAAGTGACAGAGGTCTGCTTCTTGCATTGCCAGGTGACCAATCGTGGTCCGAAAAACTGGCACCCCGCTGTTGTTGATTTAGCGTTAACTTTGCAGCATCCGAAATCAGAATCAGAATATCCTTCGAGCATGAAATCGCCTACTTTTGGATACCACAACCCCAGTGATGGAGTTCCTTTCAGGTAGCGTAGAATCCTTTTCACAATTACCATATGTGAAGCTCTAGGATTTGACTGAAACCGAGCTGAGAGGCAAGTTGGATACATAATATCCGGTCTTGATGCCGTCAAGTAGATTAACGAACCGATCATGGAGCGATACAGCGTTTCATCCACCTTCTCTCCGGTGAGATCAGGGTTTATCCCATGGTTTGTTGCTAATGGGGTGGACATAGGTGACATTCCTGACATCCTGAATTTTTCCAGAATATCATGAACGTACTTTGTTTGATGTATGAACGTTCCCTCGGGTAGTTGATCAACCTAAAGCCCCAAAAAGAACTTCATCTCACCCATTGATGACATTTCAAACTTCTGCTTCATAACCTTTTCAAAATCTTTGCAGAGTTGTTCATTTGTAGACCCGAAAATTATGTCATCCACGTAAATTTGGACTATCAAAAGATGCCCATCGACTTCTTTTGTGAACAGAGTGGCGTCTATCTTTCCTTGGATGAAGTTGTTGGCTAACAGATGTTGAGACAAAGTCTCATACCAGGCTCTCGGGGCCTGATGTAAGCCGTATAACGCCTTATCCAGGAGATAAACTTTATCTTTGTGAATTGGGTCGGTGAAGCCAGGTGGCTGTCCGACATATACCTCCTCTTTCACCTTGCCATAGAGAAACGCTGACTTCACATCTAGCTGAAAGACTTTAAATCCTTTCCACCATGCAAATGCTAGGAAGATTCTGATCGCTTCAAGTCTTGCAACAGGGGCGTATACTTTGGTGAAATCTATCCCCTCCTGCTGACTGAAGCCTTGGACAATGAGTCGAGCTTTGTTGCGAATAATAACTCCTCGATCATCCCTCTTACATTTAAACACCCATTTGGTGTTGATTTTCCTGTGACCATCAGGCAAATCCACCAATTTCCAGACTCCCAACTTCTCAAACTGACTTAGCTCCTCTTGCGTAGCATTGACCTAGGAATCTTCTGTCAAAGCTTCCTTATAGGTCCTTGGTTCAATCTGTGAAATAAAACAACTAAGTGAAAACTTAGTTTGTAAAGGAGAAACAGTAGAATAAAAACAAGTAAGGCCTTGGTCAATTTGTCTTCTGGTTCAGACTCCTGATTGCAGCTCTCCAATGATTAACTCTTCTGGATGATATGAAAGAGTTCTTGGCATCACCTCGCCTGAAACATCTACCTCGCCTTCCAATTTTGTGACGTTTTGGTTTGCAACTTGTTCACTAACTGGAATAGTTTGATTTGAAAACTGGATTTGCTCCCCCTCAGAATCTGAATCACCACTATCGAAAACTGGTCTATCATCAGATTCTAAATTATCGTTGACTGCCGTCTGATTATCCGGAGCATGTTCAAGTTCTGAAGATTGTAGATTCTCATCATGTTCACCAGCATTGCTTGGACCTGCTTCATCATCATTAGAAGCTTGTTGTTTGCGATAAGTTTTTGCTGGGAATCTTTCATCTGATTCTTCATACTCTCTCAGAATATCCAGTTCATCAAAGAAATCTGGTTCTTCTTCAATGTTAAACGAACTCCATAAAGTATCGTAATTAAATCGCCATGAGTCACCAGGTTTCTGCGGCGGCATTGTATAACCTTGACATTCAACATTGTATGCCTCAATAATCTGCTTCAAGCTAGGAATGAAAACACGCTTCAATGGGCTTGCATAACCCACGAATATTCCTTCTACACCTTTTTGACCAAATTTACCATGAAAATCTAGAATTGTACAGGGAGACCCAAACGGTTCAAGATACTGTAGATTTGGTTTGCGGTTGTTTATTAGCTCGAAACATGTCTTGTTGAATTTCTTCACTGTGAGAACCTGGTTGAGCGTATAGCATGCAGCTGCGACTGCTTCTGCCCAAAAGTTGACAGGTAGTTTGGAATCAGCAAGCATCCTCCTGGCTGTTTCGATTAGAGTCCTGTTCTTTCTTTCAGCTACTCCATTCTGCTGCGGAGTGTAAGGAGCACTAAATTCATGCAATATACCTCTCTCATCACAATATTCTTCCATCTTGTTGTTCTTAAACTCAGTACCATTATCACTTCTGATACGCCTTTGGTACAAGTTTTCAATTTTTCTGAACAACGCCATCAAACTTTCAAACGTCCCATCTTTAGACTTCAAGAATGATACCCACGAAAATCTGGAATAATCATCAGTAACCACAAGACAGTAGAGATCTCCTGTAATACTTTTGACATTCACAGGTCCAAACAAATCCATGTGAAGTCTCTCCAGAGGTCTTGAGACAGAATTGACTTGCTTTTTAGGGTGTGACTTTTTCTTTTGCTTGCCTTTAATGCAACTAATGCACTCCCCTTCCAGATGAAAACCTTTAATGTGAACACCCAGAACTAAATCATTATGTGCCAGGTGATTCATTTTTCGTAGGAGAATGTGGCCCATCTTGCGATGCCACAACTTCGATTCCTTCTCAGTTGCTCTAGAAACAAAACAGTGTGCTTGATTCGTTGTTGTAGTTGCTACACTCATGTCGAATACATACATATCATTCACTCTAGGCGCTCTCATGATAATCCATTCTTCAGGGATAACAAAGCCTGGTTTCAAGATCAAACATTCTTTGTCTGTAAAGTGCATTGTATACATCCTGTCACAAATCTGCGAGATACTCAGCAGATTATTCTCCAGCTCAGCAATGTAGTTAACTCTTTCAAACGTGACAATCCCATTGGATAACGTTCCTTCACCAACAATTATACCACCATGGTTACCTGCGAACCCTACATAACCTCCATTGAAATTTCTAACATCATACAGCAACGCTGTCTTCCCTGTCATGTGCCGAGAAGCTCCACTATCCATAATCCAACATGAAACGGATCTTGGAAGCTCCTACACATATCACAAACATTTAGTGAGATTTTGTTGCCACCCAAGCCTCTTTTGACTCGGGTAACTTGACATTAATGTGAGTTGTTGCAGTATATAATGGTGGAAAATTTTTGTCATTTATCTTCAAGCTCTCTTCAGACCCAATCTCAACCTCTTTGTGTAAGGAGAAATCGTTTTTCGGAGGTTGACTTGATGATTGGTCTTTCTTTACCACATACTTCTTTTCAGAAGTCGATTTTTGTTTTTCTTGTTTCACATATAAATCCAAAGGTACATACATCTTCTTGGTTGAAGATGATGATTTTTCGATCTCAGACACCTTTGGTTTTGAAGAATTTGCTTTCTTTTCAAAGACTTTTGGTTTCCATGTTTGTTGAGATGAGGCAACCCGTTTGTAAAATTTGTCAATTTTATTTACCAACTTCTTTACGGGTTCATTTTTCTTAACCGACTCTTTTGCAGTTTTAGCTTCGACATTTTCTTTCTTCAAAAACTTTTTCTCAACAAACATAGGAGCCTTTCCTTTTACATCATCTTTTCTTTTCAGATTCTCGACAACTTCAGACTTAGGCTTCAAGTTGGTGCACTTTCGTGCAATGTGTCCAACTTGATTGCATTTGAAGCATGTTCGGGTGTCAACTACCCGACTTGTGCCTTCAGACTGAGGCTGTGAGGCTTTTTTCTCAAAAAACTCATTGTTTGATTTTGAAAAAATCTTAGATTCTTCATCAGAATGTGAACTTGAACTGTTCACAAACACCTTTTTCTCAGCAAACCTTCTGTTTTGAACATTCTTTTTCTGATAATTCTTACCACCCTCATATCCACCCGACCATTTGTTTCGGTTGTTGTTAGAAAAACGTGGTGGAATGACAGGTTTTTTGTAGTAAGCTTTATCTTTCTCAAAATTTAATTGCCTCTTTGAATTTCTCAAACCTTTGATTTCTGATATATCAATCTCAATCAATTTAAAAACATTTCTCAATTTTCCCACATTCACATTTTCTAAAGGAAATTCAAGATCCGAATACAACTTATCAGATCCCGCCATCTTATACATCACAACAGCAGGTTCATCATTTAAGTTGTTTTTGGATTTTGATTTCGGAATGTATTTGTCTAGAAAACATTCATCATCATCAGCTGAATCACTATCAGACATCAAAACACTTTCAGATGATGATGAAGAAAATGTCACATCAATTGACTCTGGAAGTTTTATTTCATTTGTTTCATCATTAACCAACCCGGATTTCTTTTTTGAGAAATTGTTTAGAACTGGTGGTGGAACCTGATGATACCCCACCCCAGTTCCATCAGCATATACATCTTCGCCTGCTTTGTTTTTCCCAATGGGTTTGGGAACAATGTGTTGTAAAACAAAGCTTGCAGAGTTGTAACTGTTCAACTTCAACTAGATGCGTTCATTTTCAATTTTAACTTCTTGAAATTGAAGTTTCAGCTTAGCAATCTCATCCAGTTGTTGGTTGATTAACTCTTCTTTAACCCTCAAAACGCCTTGCAATTGACAATTTTCTTTGTATGTTTTACCGTTTCTATCATCAGAATCTTTCACCGTGCGTTTTAGCTTCTCAAAACTTTCAGAAATTTGACGATTTTCAAGGATTAGTTTTTCATTTACTTTCCTAACTCTTTCTATGTCAATTTTATCAGTTTCAATTTTGTCAGTTAATTCTTTTAATCTGTCGTTCGAAGCTCTCAACATTTTATCACGGTTAAGGATCTGATCCTCAACACTTCGGACTCTAGCAGTCAGATCATCAACTTTCTTACCATTGAGATAAGTGATTGTACTACAAACTTTGCACTCTTTCATGCAATTTTTGCAGTCAATATCATCATTTACTTTCTTACCTGACGCACTCATTGATGCATTTGAACTGACCTGGCTTTTAGACTCAGATACGGATTTAGAGTCTACCTCAAGTTCCTTAGCAGCCAGCACTTTATCAGCCATCTTTCCCAAGTTTTTAGTTGTCAACTCCTGTGAAGTATCAATGATCCCATCATCAATCTTCTTTGACTTTTCTTCTCTTTCGTTTTCTTTCTCTTCTTTCTCTTCTCCACTTCCCCACCATTTTCTTTGCCAACCCTCTTCTTCTTCAGCAATTTGTTGAATTATGGTTTCAAGATCGAGGGTCTTATAGTCAATAGCAATGTTTCCCACGGGGTCAAGATAACATTCTCTGTCTGAATCCCATCTCTTTGCCCTTTTTGCTTCAGTGTATATATCAGATATTCTGATCATTCTGTTTTGAGCTATCATTTTTCTGTTGACATACTTTTCTTCTTCATTTCTGTTATCTTTAAAAGGAACAGGTTCAACAGTTTTTGCCATAAAAGCATATCCAACCGCATCCTCCTCTGGTAACAACTCGCTCCAGTCAAAACCTTCATCGTCATGAATCACAGCAAGAGCTCTGGATTTTTCTTTATTATCTTCAAGTTGTTTCATTCTTGGCGGTTCTGATTTATTCTGATGATAAATCGCTCTCTTGTAGTAATCTTCTTTGAACGGATTTTCAGAATCATCAGCATAAGCATTTCGGCACTCTCTTTTTAAATGACTTTTCTGTTTACACTTGAAACAGGTCACTTTTGATTTGTCAAAGCCTAACTTAGTAGATGGTCCACCAATAGACTTTCTTCCTGTAATCTCCATAAAACGTTGTTCCCTTCTCACTGCACTGGCCATACACCACCTTATGTCGATCAATTCCATCTCCTCAGGATCTATTTGATCGTAGTCTTCCTTTGTTAGGTTGGTGTTGCCTATCTTGCCTGCCACAAGGCTCTCATACGACTCTAGCACAAAAGCTAAGAAAACCATCTATTACTTTGCAGACTCCTCGCTGAAGTTTTGAGCGTTCTTTAAATCCACAACGATGTTGCATTGAAATAAGTTCTTTGCAGCTGATTGATTTGAAGTTGACGAAGAGCCACTGTGAAATCCACTACTTGCACTCTCTTTGCTAGATGTGTTGGATTTTTCAGCAGAAAAAGCTGTCTTGGGAGACGTATTCTTGGGAATCATGCTTTTTGGATAATACAACTCCAAATTCTGCTGATTTGACGAGTGATTTACTTTGTGTGTTTTCTTTATCTCCAACTCGTGACTCTCTAGTCTCTCGATAAGTAGATCCACTATTATCTCTTCAGACTTGATAGTATTCTTCAGCATTAACGCATAGTATTGCCAATCCATCTCATCTGGCAACGAGTCAAACAATTTGTCGACTAACTCTTCTTGAGAATAGGTAATTCCATGTCTCGCCAGTTCCAACTTCAAGTGCCCAAACCTCTCAATCATCTTACACACTGATTCATTTTTTAAACAACCAAATAAATCAAACTCTTTTCTTAGTAGTTTCTTTTTGTTTTTTACTATTTCTGCACTACCCAAACATTTCACTTCTAACTTTTTCCATAGATCTTTAGCATTGTTATACTCGATCAAAGATATTATATCTTCTAGGACAGACTGAAATAGCAACGCGATGCACTTTTGCTCAGCAACAAAAACATCTATTTCTTCAGTTGATGTCAAATTTTCACCATTTTTTCCTCCATCACTGTATCCATTCTTTAGACTTTTCCAGCTGGTATACGCAAACGCCTTTAACCATTCTTCAAATTTCTTGGCCCACCGGCTGTACTCTTCAATCGCCATAAACTTTGGAGGTTTGTTATATGTTCCGTATGCACTTTCCACACCTAAAGCATCCGACAACGTTTTCTTTGCATTCGGCGTGTTCTCATGGGTGTTGCTAGAAGTATCATCTCCAGAGTTGCCTGCGAAAGCAAACTTGTCACTGAAAGGATTCATGAATTCTTCCATTTTTTAGGTACCTGAAACAATTACCAAACACTTTTGAGTGACACGTTTGACTTTGAAAAATTGACTTTTCAACCTTTCACTGCTCGGATGGTGATCCGACCGGATGACAGGTTAACTGTTGGTAACTTTAAACTAGAACTTCCAAATCCTATCCGATCGGATTGCTATCCAATCGGGTGAGATGATGACGTAAGCAGATGTTCTTGATCAAACTGAATCACACCACTCGGATAGTAATCCGAGTGAGTAACAGTGATGATGTCAGCAAGCAACTAGCAGATAATAACTAATCCAATCCGTTCGGACAGCTGTCCGAGCGAGTGGATGACGTCAGCACATATGAACAACTAAACATGGTTTTTGAAGAATTTAATCTCGTTTTAGGTTGAATTTGAATATGAAACTAAGTAGGATTATACTTTGATTGATTGCGAATCAAATTATATCGATTTTATCAATTTTTAAACGTGGATTCACGTTCAATTTTAAGTTTTTTCTGATTTTAAGGTGACAAACTGAGAAATAATGCAAGAAATGAGTAGAAAGAGAAGAAATATGTCAAATCTCCGGTGAAATTTGACTCTGATCGGCAAAATAAGCTCGAATTCCGGTGAATTCGGTATCGTTGATCTCAATTCAGCTCCCTGGATGCTCTGATACCACTTGAAGGTCCCTTTGCACAGGATCTGATCGTAAGGAACTAGATGAATCGACTTTGTCTAATGTGCGGAATCCATTATGACAAATCTTAGATTGTTCAACACAGAATTCAACGATTAAACACGGTCTGTACTTTCTATTAGACGTTCTGAAAGTACAAAGTTCCGGTAGAAGACAGACACTGATCAGTTTCTCTTCAGAGTCAAAAGTCTCAAAAGTAATACCCGGATGGGGTATATATAGGCAAGTCAGGAAGTGGCAAGTGTTGTCCGCTCGGATAACAAGCTATCCGATCGGATGACATCCTGTCCGAACGGATAACATGCTGTCCGGTCGGATGAGTGCTATCCGATCGGAGGGCAATCTGATCGGATGACATCAGTCAACCAAAGTCAACACTTTACAGTTATGCCCCGTTTCCTGAGTTGTCATTCTATCTACACAAACACATTACATAATTGTTTACAAAGACACAAATACACAAAACATGACTAGATGCTGACGGAAGCTATAGACGTATGAACTAACAGTGTTTGAAATAAATATAAAAACTATATTTATTTTATAAGACGAAATCATCTTGTTTGATATTTCAAATAAATATACAAACTATATTTTTTTTTTACAAAACGAAATCATGTCATTTGATAATTGAAAAAAACATCTAAATTATATTTATTTTAGAAAAGAATTCGAGTCGTTTGATGTTTGAAACAGACATATAACCTATATTTATTTTTATAAAAGAATCGTCGTTTTCGTATGTGATAAAGCGTCGTCGAAAGTAATTATATGTTTGTATTTGTTTTTATAAAGATTATTTCAATCCGATGATTCCGTTTTATAATAAAACACGTTATGTTTACAGATTTTCTTGGAAAACGGGCAGAGTTTCCTCTGTTTTTGGATGCCCCTGACAACTAAGTTGTCGTTAAATCACAAAATTCAGTCACTTTACTCAACAATATTTACGTATCATCAATTTATATGAACGAAATAATAAATGAAAGTATTCTTTAACTATCACTTTCGTTATTTTGTTCGGTTCGAACTCGTTTGTCACGAAATATATAAAACTAGAAAATAACGAAATAAACCGCCGTAAAATATTTACCAGTCTTCGCGTGTGGAAACGCCGAAAAGTTGGCTGAGTTGACCGGGTCAACTGAGTTGGCTGAGTCAACTCGCTGTGTTGGCCAGGGCTGACCGAGTCAACCGGGTTGACCGAGTTGACTCAGTTTGATCGAGTCGACCCGAACCGAAATCTGAACCGAAACGCACCAAATCTGAACCGTGTTGGAACCGTTGACCAGCTGACCCGAACCTTTGACTGCTGTTGACCCGAAGCTCGAGACTCGACCCGCGGACCGTCTTTGACCAGGTTTGACCGCACTCGAAACCACTCAAAAACATAACCCGAATCGAACCAAAACTACCATCTGGTCCGAGTCGTCACCCGAACCATAACCAAAGCTTTGAACCAAACTGAAACTCTAATAAATCGAGTCACCGGAATTGACTTGTGTCCACGAAACAAACAAAACCCAACCTGACCTGAACTTGTTGTCGGTGAAGGTCGGACCGGTGCTTCGAAATCGAACCAAGACCTGAAAACCACCACCGCCGCTGTCGGATTGGTCGCCGACGAAGTCAACCGGATATAAAACCACCGCCACGCCGCCCCTGCCGCCGCCGTGAGCGGCGGTACCGCTCCTCCGCCATCCTTTCTCTCTCTCTTCTCGATCTCTCTCATTATGTCTCTCTCTTCGCATGATTCATCATCGTGCCACCACCAGACGGTGGTGGTTGTGTCGGACATCACACAGATCGCAGAGGGGGGGTTCACTTGCACCGCCTGACCAGCCGGAGCTCCGCCGGTGGTCTTGCTGATCGACCATTGGTCTTCACCGAGAAGGGAGAGGGAGAGGGGTAAGGGATTCTAGAGGGAGGGTGTAGAGGTGAGGTAGATGCACAGGGTGTGGGTGTGTGTCTGTTGTATGTAGCCAAAAGGAAGGAGTAGATATTTGTGAAGATGAATGTCTGTGTTCTCAATTGTGGTTGTGTGGATAAAGGTTTTTATAGGGATCTTGTAAGATCTTGTTGAGATCTTGTCGTTTTAATCTTTTGAGACAAATATCCTTTGTAGGGATTTTGTAAGATCTTACAAGATATTGTAGAGATATTGTAAAGATTTTATAGAGATTTTGGAAAGATTTTATAGAGATCTTGCATATTATGTGCAGGTTTAGGCTTTGGCCTAGGGACCACAAGCCCATCTCATGTGTAAGTGGCCCGTAATTCCTACGAGACCCGATATCGCAATCCAAACTCCATATGTTTCGTAAGCATTAAATTTATAAAATTAAAAGGCGTATAATAGTGGCGTTGTCAGTATTTTGTACGGCTTCAGTTCGTTACCGTTTAATTTCGAGTAGTTTCTTCGCAGGTCGTCATACGTGCACTTGTAGAGACGGTTAGCCATTCCTTGGTATTCCAAGAGACTAATTAAGTTAATCTACATCATAAACACTATTTATTATCGTTTTAAACATCTGTTAATCACGTAATTAAAGCCGTAAATCACCGGTTGTCACATCTTACCCGGCGAATTGCTTTAGATAGTCCTTGGAAAAGGTCGTGTCTTAGTTAACCTGTCGGTTTTATTAGTCTATCAAGTCAAGTTAATTAGTTCAAACTACCCTAGATCTATGATTGGAAAAGAGTAGGTCAACATTTGGGTACTTACACAATAATTAGACAACTGGAAAGGCGTCTAATAACCGGTAGGATTAACAGCCTAGGTAGTTCCACAGGTTTCTCCTTGAGAAGGGTCGGGGCTTCGTTGGTTCTTAATAGGTTTAGTACTTTAAGATCCCGGTTCCATAATTCATGCATTTAACTTAATCGGTAATCTCTTAAAAACAATCCAGGATTCTTATCTAGGTGGTCTCGTTTCCCATATAAGAAAAGCCTTTCAGTCTTCGTTCGTATTAGTTTAATTCTAGTTTATATTTTTAGTTTAAATAGATTTCCTAGATTTTCCGTAACCCCCCCTAAAATAATTAAACAAGTATAAGTCGTGTCTATTAGAGTCCAGTTTACGTGATACATAGAGTCTCGTGGTTCGATATCCGGACTTCCTTGGTTATACTACATTGATCAGTACACTTGCCGATTGTGTGGTTTTAGGTCGAGTCTAGACTTAAAGCTTTTTAGTTTCTAGCTTAGAGAGTCTTATATAGTTAATTATTATAGTCTGTTTAGCACACATCACATTACATTGGAATTAGAAACAAAACATGAGCAAATAGACTTTCATTGTTATTAAGTCACTAAGGCCTCGTCCATTCCTATGTGAGCGTACACAAATATCATCATCAAACATCATCAACTATGGTACCTGAAACACATGTGAAAATACGTCAGCATAAAAATGCCGGCGAGTATACAGGTTTTATATGAGTGTCAGATTCATGGCTCGTTTTACATGTTGCAATACTTATTTAAAAACCTTATTTTGAAAAGTATATTATTGCGACATAATTAACCAACTCAAATCAAGTTGGATATGATTTATAAAATCTCGTAGCCATGATTCTTAACTCCAAAATATTTGTTTTATTAAATCAAATTGTAAAACATCTCGTAGAAACTTGTTAATAAAACTCGTATGGTTTATATTCTTCAGAAAACATCATTGTGTGACATCGTTTCAAAATCGTTTACCCAAGTGATCTAGATAATGCAACGATATATAATGTGTTAAAAGCACTTATATATAGGAAGTACCAGCGGCGTATCCACCATGCTTTTAACACATTACACCCGCCCCGTTACCTAATCACTTCCCTAACCCAACGGTTCAAACAGTTACAAATGGTTCACATAAATCAAACGGTTACAAACGGTTCACATAAATCAAATGGTTACAAATGGTTCACATATATCAAATGGTTACAAATGGTTCACATACATCAAATGGTTACAAATGGTTCACATACATCAAATGGTTACAAATGGTTCGAACAGTTCAAAATGTAAAACAATGGGCTAGCATGTTAAGTGAACATACATAGCAAAACATAATGAAATCATGTACTATACGCGTACTAATGAACATAGCAAGTATATAATATAAAATCATGAAAAACATGAAAGTAACAAGTAGGCACATGTGTTCCACCCCAAAACAGTTGAAAACAGTAAAAGAGGGGACTATGTACTCACTTGAGAATGCTTAGAAGTCTTGATTAAGAACCAAGCAAAGCTAGAGGGATCACGGAAATCAAACGTCACCTAATATAGGTAACTAAGTTAATAAACGGACCTAAATTGGAAGATCGGATAGTATGAGGTTTCGTAAACCAAATGAGTATTGGAACTCATATGATATGGTCTAACAAAGCCTACATACTAAAATGAAACCTAACCTAAGTGCTTACGACCCATTACGACCCTTTTAGGTAGCTTATGCTACTTTAACGCGTCGTTCGCGTAAAACGCGTTCGGAACGCCTAACTAGTCCTATGACAAGTATTATATGCCTAAACTTGTTTAATTATGTTGTGTAATCAGTTAAGTGACAAAAGTTTGGGTTACATATGCTTCAATATCAATTATACATAAAATGGGCATTTTGGTCATTTTCCTAAGGCATATAAACTACCTATCATATAACTACTTAAACGAAGTGACCATAAGGTATAACCTCAGAAGGTTATTCCCTATCCAACTATGGTCACAAAACATGTTTGGTCGGATCCTAATGATCGACCAAACGGGTCGGGTTCGAAAGTCTAAGCGGTTGTTTAGACCTCTTATCTTACGACCCTAAATTAGAAAACAGGTTTTGATATCAAAACAAAAGGTTTTGATACCCAAGAGTGGTTTGGTTACAAAATACGCATGAACACGCATTTTGGCCAAAACTACGACTCGTCACTACACCTAATCAACGTGGTAATCAGTAGGTATGGTCACTAGGGATTATAACCATCGTGATAATGCTCACGTTGTGAAGTTCAAACGAACTTCGTGTTGACCATTGACTGGTCAAAGCAGAAATTCAAACACTGTTTGACATTCATGCTTAGAAAGCAATAAAAGCATGAAAGAATACTCACAAAGGGTTCAAGCAAGGAAATCTTGATTCAAATAGCTCAGGTATGAAGTGTGAAACCTCAACTTAGAGCAAATGAATCAGATTTTGTGAGGAATGAATGAAATGGGCTTGCTATTTATAGGAAAACCGCTACCATTAGGATCATTTCTTGCAAAAGAGGGCACAATCTTGGCCATACACTTGGGCCCAAGGTTTTAGAATACAATGGGTACTCAAATATTAGTCCATAGAATAAAAAATCAGGGGTTAAAAACCATTGGAATAGGTGGTATTGGCCAGATTCAATGTTTCTGCACATCTGCTGTTTCTGGTAAGGCTTACGGACCATATGCTCCATTGCATACGGAGCGTATGCAGCCTGCAGACCAGCATCTTTCATAAATTGTCAGAACAGGCCCCTATGACTCCAAACTTGATTTTTGATGCGTTTTGGCACGTTTAAGCCCCGTTAACCCCATTTAAGGCTCTAAAATGAAGTTAAAGTATAGGAAACTTAAAATATGCTCAAAAACATCTCGGATGTCGATTCATTGGATCGTACGATTGCGTTGTTCGGTTAATTACAACGGAAGTCGTAACAGACGCAAAAACGATCCAAATTAAGCGATGAATGGAATTTTATCATGCCAATCGCTAAAAGAAAATATTTTAATGATTACATAACTCTTTGGATGTCCGGATATATTCAGAACGTAAGATATGCGCGAAAATGCAAACTTGTGCACTTTTTGACGCTTTTAGTCCCTATTGATCAAGAAAGTTTATTTTTGCGCACAAAACACCTCAAAGCCTATTTCTAAGCTATGTAAAGGATATTTAGGGCATATTTAACTTATGATCAAGTTCCAGAATGTTCGTTACAGTACAACTCAGCATACTTTCGTAGTTTGTCGAAATTAGTCCCTGTAAGCGAATAAACTTGATTTCGCCACACCAAACCCTCCAAAACTCATATCTAAGTTATGTAAAGGTTATTTAAGGTATGTTAAGCCTATGTCACTGTTCTAGAGTGTTAATTTCATTAAACTGGTTATATTTACACATCAGTTCGCGTATAACCTTCCAGAAAGTGATTTAAAGCTCGAAATCGATCAAGAATTGATATGTGCAATCAATACACGTATTTTTACAAATCCCAAGTATGAAACACAATATTTCATAAATTTTTGTATTTTTTTGATGGTCGCAGAGACACAGGTGTCACAGCCTCCCATACTTTAGGAAATTTCGTCTCGAAATTTATTCGTATGAGTCTGTCTGTGACGCTGTGTTAAATAATTGTCTTGCATGGAATCTAGGGTGTTTATCTATTTGCGTAGAATAACCCATCAAAGATATGCAAGGCATAATCCTATTATTTCTCTCAACGGATATTCTTCAGAAACGAAAATGATCAGACGGAGTCATTTTCCTCAATGGGTATTCTCCAGAATGGAAATGAAGGAAAAATCAAGGATATTCATTTCCCTTGATGGATATTCTCCAGAAACGAAAATGAACGGAATGAGTCATTTTCCTTAATGGGTATTCTTCAGAAATGGAAATGAAGGAAAAATCAAGGATATTCATTTCCCTCGATGGATATTCTTCAGAAACGACAATGAACGGAATGAGTCATTTTCCTCAATGGGTATTCTTCAGAAATGAAAATGAAGGAATAATCAAGGATATTCATTTCTGTCGATGGATATTCTTCAAAAACGAAAATGAACGGAATGAGTCATTTTCCTCAATGGGTATTCTTCAGAAATGGAAATGAAGGAATAATCAAGGATGTTCATTTCCCTCGATGGATATTCTTCATAAATGAAAATGAATGGAATGAGTCATTTTTCTCAATGGGTATTCTTCAGAAATGGAAATGATGGAATAATCAAGGATATTCATTTCCCTCGATGGATATTCTTCAGAAATGAAAATGAACGGAATGAGTCATTTTCCTCAAAGGGTATTCTTCAGAAATGGAAATGAAGGAATAATCAAGGATATTCATTTCCCTCGATGGATATTCTTCAGAAACGAAAATGAACGGAATGAGTCATTTTCCTCAATGGGTATTCTTCAGAAATGGAAATGAATTGAGTCAACTCTAGACACATGACAAAACTTGCTGTGGTTTCTGTGCACTGAATTCCATAATTATGTATGCATCCATAATTACGTAATTCCTTGCACAGTCCGCACAATTTGTTTTGTAATGTGAAGGGGATAGAATTTGTGGAACAATCTTGAAATAACTTTAATTATGTCACACATAAACACATAAGCAGATAATCGTTTTCTTGATTATTAATTTGTTATTAACTTGTTGTCGATTGAACATGGATATTCAAGGTACACCAGGAAACCAGCCGATGGACTTCAATGTCCTCTAGAATCTTTCTGAAAAGATAGGATGATCTTCCAAAAATTCGATTTTGTTTTCAAGGAACCGTAATATTCGAATTATGGTACTGACGGGTGGTCCGTAGGACAACCCTCAAGTGCCTTAAAAAGATTAAAATCCCATGCTTTACACGTTTAATTGTTTGAACTTGGTAACTATTAGTTGTTTGGAGGTGCAGGTGCAAATGGAGCATAAAAGGGAAAGAATTTGGAGCATCAATAAAAAATCAATTTTCGGAATTGAGGAATTAAGAGGATAGCATGATAGAGGACGAAATTACGAGAACGTAGGCAAAAACGGTGAAGAAAACAGAGTTGAAACGAAAAAGTTATGCTGAAAACAAGTTTTCAGAATTGCCTGTCGTAAGACAGAAGACAAGGACCGTATGACTTGGCTGCTCGCTGTAAGCTACGGCCCTCTGGCATAGCTTACGGCGCCGACTGATCCAAAATCATAACTTATGCATTTAATTGTCATTTTCATGGGGTTTAAGTGTGTCTCATCATATGTTTCGGTTACACAACACTTGGGGACGAATTTTGGCTAACTTTTGGAGACTAGAGCTTGAAGAACACTATCTTAATCTTTAGTTTTGTTGCTTTGATCTTGATGAACAATAATACTCTTGTGATAATCTTGTTTCAAGCCATGAGTGGCTAAGTACTCTATGATCATCTTTGGTGGAAGGTTTTGTAAGACTTTATGCTTGAATTTTATATTTCTAGAATAACAATTTCTTCTTTATTGAATTGCTTGTTATGGTGTGTGATTGATTGCTAGTAAATTGTTGATTCTTGTGCTAAACTAATTAGAAACCATACGTTCTTGGTGTCGTTGGCAATCGAGATATCATGGGTATAGTTAGGCTTGGGTAAGGGTTGATTGATCATCGGGTAACAACCTCACGTTCTAGGAATCTGAGTACTTAGTTCCCTTTCATCACTGCAACTAATCACACATGAACTATGTCTATGTAGTTCTTTCTAGTGAAATGATAGCATAAATGTTAAAGCAAAACCGAAAACTGAAGATGATCATTTGTCTCTAATTTGTTTACAACCAAAACTTTTCTTTTGCAAGTTAATTAGTAAATTTAGTTTTAAAACCAATCCAATCAATCCAACTCTTGAAATTTACTTTACTTGCGTTTAGTTTAATTTTAGTTAACTTAGAGGAATACTTCGAATAACACATATTCCACAAACTCCCTATGTTCGATACCCACTTGCCACTATCTATTTAGTCGTAATTGGATTAAATTTGATTGTGACCACGACATCACGTCAAATTTTGGCGCCGTTGCCGGGGAGTAGTGCGCAACGTGTGTTATTTTTTATCCTTTTTAGTTTGTTATTTTTCTGGTTTACGCTGGGTGTGTTAGTGTGCAGGTATTTACAGGTGCCTGCTTACTAGAAGCTCTCACAAGCTTTCACCATTGGCATTTGATCCGGAAATTGAGCGATTATTAAGAGGAAATAGGATTGTGTTACGAGAAAATAAGTTTAGTGGTTCACCAACAACACCAACTACACCAATCACACCAATTCGATACATGGATCCACCACCACCACCACCCACTACGAGTGAACTTATACCACCTTTCATACCATCATCCACCTAACCTTCACCAAACACTACCATACCAAACACCACTACCAATCCTATTTCATCTCATGATGCAACACCAACTAACACCACCCAACCCATTACCACTCAAGAAGAACCTTCACTTTCCTTTAACCCTTCTACTACAATTCCACCATTCACTCATTTCTTCCCAGTTTCAGGTCAATCATCCGCAACCTATACATTACCACAAGGTTCAACTGTCATTCATGCTACTTCTACGTCAGACCATCGAACCAGTCGGGTTTGCAATACTCGACTCTTCCATTTGGGCAATCTACGGGTATAGGGGGAGATGGATATGAAGAGGGATATGAGGATTTTGAGGGTTATGATGAGGATGGTTATGCTTATGGGGGTGATGGTGATCAAGGGGAGTTTGCTTATGTGCATGGCCAATCTCAAGGAATGGCAAGTGTTGGTGGAATGCCACAACAATAACAACAACTCATACTACAACACATTAGGCCAAGGCCACAAGGGCCACCAATGCAACGCCCTTTACCATTGCAACAAGTTCGACCACAACATGCACAACCACAATTCCAAAGGCCATTTCAACACCCACCAATGCCACAACAACAATTTCAACAACCATTCGCACCACAAGGGCATATACCAAGACCAATGGGTCCTATTCGTCCAAGGGGTCGGTTGGGTGTACCAAGAAGGCATCTTAGGGAACATGCGAGGGGAATTGAAGCGCATTTTAGGCCGGTAATTACTCACAACCCTTCACCGGTGGTTATTCCTCACAATAATCAAGGAAAAACTTTTGAAGTGAAAACTAATTCTTTGCAAAGTTTGCCGAAATATAAGGGTCTAGCAACGGAGGAACCCTATTTTCATTTGGAGGCATATGACTCAATTTGCAATACTCTTGGGAGTCAAGGTTTTTCGGCTGATGATGTCAAGTTGGTATTGTTTCAATTTTCTCTAGAGGATAAGGCAAAGAAGTGGTTCTATACTTTGCCTTCAGCATCCATTTACACTTGGGCGGAAATGCAACAAATATTTTTGGATGAATTTTACACCGCTCAAAAGACCAATGATGCTAGGAAGGGATTGAGGAGTTTTCAACAACAACAAGGTGAGATGTTCCATGAGGCCTTTGAGCGTTTCAACATGATGATTAAAAATTGTCCTCACCATGGGATTAAACTTTGGGAGTTGATGAACGCTTTTCATGAGGGTTTGAGTGCCGAAGACGCTCGCGACTTAATGTCTATTACCGGTGGCACTTTTGGTACGAACTATGAGCAAGATGATTGGGAGTCTTTGGAGCAAATGGCAATTACATCAAAGAGGAAAGCTCAAGCATCTAGGACAGCACGACCGGCCGTTACCCGAACACAAGTGCATGCGCTTGACGATGGTAATGTTCAAACTTCTAATCAAATTTATGATGTTTGTGCTATTTGCAATGAAATAGGTCATGCGGCTGAAAATTGCCAAGGAGCGGTAGAAGGGCAATATGAGGAAGTTCATGCGGTACAAGGTCAAGGAGGGGGTGGTAGAAACTACAACATGAATTCCAATACTTACCACCCCGGGTTAAGGAACCACCCAAACTTTCGGTATGGGAACCCTTCAAATCAAGCTAACCCGAATTTCCAAGGAAACCAAGGATTTCAAAGGCAATATCAAACGGGTCAAAGCTCTTCGGGTGGAAACGAAGTAATGGAGATGTTGAAGGGGATGCAAGTTCAAATGCAACGAATGAATCAACGTGATGAGGTTCAGATGCAAAAGGATGAGGCCCGTGATAAAGCGATTCAAACTTTGACCACCCAAATGGGTCAACTTGCAAGTGAAGTGGCGATATTGAAGAAAGCAAAAGGCCAGCTACCAAGTGACACGGTGATAAATCCCAAAAACATTAGAAGTGTTAATATCAATATGGTAAGCACCGTTCCTAATAGTGAAGTCAATGAAACATTTTTAACATCTTCTTGTCAAGTGAGTGCAGGTATAGGAAGGGATGCCAAGTTTGAAACGGACAAAGAGCATGGAGCACCACTTGTGCCGATCCGAGTGGGAAAATTAAAAATTCCCCATGCATTATTGGATTATGGGGCGAGTATGAGTGTGCTACCAGGCGATCCATACGATATGTACGACTTTGGTCCGCTCGAAGATATAGACACCATGGTGAGTTTGGCGGGTGAAAGTTGGAGGTGTCCACGGGGAATGGTTAGGAATGTTAAGATTCAGTTGGGATATTTTGAATACCTGGTGGATTTTCTAGTTCTAGACTATGCTTTTACCAAAATGGCAGCACAACAAAGGGTAATTTTAGGTAGACCGTTTCTATACACAGCAAATGCTCAAATTAATTGTAGAGACGGGATTATTACCATGACCGAAAAAGAAGCGTAAGTTGTCCTTTGATGTTCAAACTAGAGTGATTAGTTATGAGTCCATTGAGGGGAAGGGTGGTGAGTCTAGTGATTGTATGAAAAATGTGTTTCAAAGAATGAGAAAAAAGTACCCACCGGACCGTGAAGAAAAGCATATGGGTTCAAGCAGGAGTGTATTTGATTACCCACCGAGTCGAAACGAGACGGATGCATTTTGCTAAATGGCACGAGGAAGTGATGGAGATGGCAAGAACCGTTTCTTTGAGCCACCCTAAATGGGGGTGGCACGGTCTGGCTGAAGACCTGAAAACTTAGCACTGCTCGGGAGGCAACCCGGGGTTTTACACTGATCTTGCTATTTCGTTATTTTTCTATGTTTTAGGGCCATGGCAACATTCAAGTGTGGGGAGGATGTACGGGTATTTGTGTGAAGGTGGTGATAGAAAGTCGGATTATCTACAACATCTGTTTTGTCAAACTTCACCAGGTCATGTACTCTTTCCTTAGTCTTGATATGTTCTTTAGCTTTGAAATATTGGTAGTTAGTTTGTTTGCTTTTGTTTAAAAAATAAAAAAAATACAAAAAGAAATTTGGGGTTTGAGAGTATAAGCAAATGTTGGTGTTTTTGTTGAAAGCGGTATTCCCTTCTAAACCATACATTGGGACAATGTATCCCAAGTGTGGGGATGAGGGGAAAATTTTAAGAATTTTTGAAAAATTTGTGAAACCAAACGAAAAGTTGTTGGAATTTTAACACTTGACATTATTCCGCATGACGCACCGACACCCTTTTCTAGTCATTTCATGGTGAGTTTTTGAGCCACATATGATTATTAAAGATGTTTTCCTTGTTTTGAGTGGCGGTGTGTGTATTGTGTTAATAGAACTTGTGTACGAATTCTTGTTGAAGCCTAGGATTAGCATGCTTGTGAAAATGATAGGGGACTTTTAGGTAGCCTCGTCTAGATGTGTGAGAGTTTGGGAATTGGGGGGTTGGACCTCATACGTTACATATATGAGCTTGGTATTGCGAGGGGTGGGGGTTTGGTCTTTAGAAAGCCATGTTTGAGCCTTATACCATTCGGTTGTGACCCAAACCTACTTCTTACAAAAACTTTACCTATTGAGATGGCCCGGTTTAGGAATTTAGTTTGTGATTGTTGATGTTCTTGTATTTATTTTTGAGTACTATGCTTAAAAAAACAAAAAAAAAGAAAGAAACAAAAGAGAAAAAAATATGAGAAAAATACAAAAAGAAGGATTTAGTTGCAATAGTAGTTGAAAATGTTGATGAAGTTGTGTATATAGTTGATGTTTGCTTTGTTTAGTAGTAGAAATAAAAACCGGGTCGAATCAATGAGCTACTTTCACATTCCCACTATTTCCTACCTTTACACATAGCCCCGTTACAACCCGAATGTCCTTTTGATTCATAAGCATGCTAAATATTTGATAGGAGGAGATTTGATTTGTATACAAGCTTATTGTCGCACAATCACACACGTGCATTGAGTGTTTTAGCATAATGTGCTAATATTTCTTGTCACCGAGAGTTGTTGTGAGGGGTGTGTCTGGTGGTGTGATAAAAAGTTAGTAAAAGGACGATACATTTTAGCTTGATTTGCATGTTGATCGCTTGTGGTTTTGAAATGGTTTTTGAATAGGTTGCTTGGGACAAGCAACGAGTAAGTGTAGGGATGTGACGGGTGGTCCGTAGGACAACCCTTAAGTGCCTTAAAAAGATTAAAATCCCATGCTTTACACGTTTAATTGTTTGAACTTGGTAACTATTAGTTGTTTGGACGTGCAGGTGCAAATGGAGCATAAAAGGGAAAGAATTTGGAGCATCAATAAAAAATCAATTTTTGGAATTGAATAATTAATAGGATAGCATGATAGAGGACGAAATTATGAGAACGTAGGCGAAACGGTGAAGAAAACGGAGTTGAAACGAAAAAGTTATGCTGAAAACAAGTTTTCAGAATTGCCTGTCGTAAGACAGAAGACAAGGACCGTATGACTTGGCTGCTCACCGTAAGCTACGGCCCTCTGGCGTAGCTTACGGCGCCGACTGATCCAAAATCGTAACTTATGCATTTAATTGTCATTTTCATGGGGTTTAAGTGTGTCTCATCATATGTTTCGGTTACACAACACTTGGGGACGAATTTTGGCTAACTTTTGGAGAGTAGAGCTTGAAGAACACTATCTTAATCTTTAGTTTTGTTGCTTTGATCTTGATGAACAATAATACTCTTGTGATAATGTTGTTTCAAGCCATGAGTGGCTAGGTACTCTATGATCATCTTTGGTGGAAGGTTTTGTAAGACTTTATGCTTGAATTTTATATTTCTAGAATAACAATTTCTTCTTTATTGAATTGCTTGTTATGGTGTGTGATTGATTGCTAGTAAATTGTTGATTCTTGTGCTAAACTAATTAGAAACCATACGTTCTTGGTGCCGTTGGCAATCGAGATATCATGGGTATAGTTAAGCTTGGGTAAGGGTTGATTGATCATCGGGTAACAACCTCACGTTCTAGGAATCTGAGTACTTAGTTCCCTTTCATCACTGCAACTAATCACACATGAACTATGTCTATGTAGTTCTTTCTAGTGAAATGATAGCAAAAATGCTAAAGCAAAACCGTAAACTGAAGATGATCATTTGTCTCTAATTTGTTTACAACCAAAACTTTTCTTTTGCAAGTTAATTAGTTAATTTAGTTTTAAAACCAATCTAATCAATCCAACTCTTGAAATTTACTTTACTTGCATCTAGTTTAATTTTAGTTAACTTAGAGAAATACTTCAAATAACACATATTCCACAAACTCCCTATGTTCGATACCCACTTGCCACTATCTATTTAGTAGTAATTGGATTAAATTTGATTGTGACCACGACATCATGTCAGGTACACAACAATTTTAGGACTTACGGAAATACCCTTAGGTACCCTATTAAGGATTTATAGTGGTACTTTGGGTATTCGTCCAGAGTTGTAACTTGCGCCTTATACTTCGTTTCCTTGGAAGAAACAGGTACTTAGGATTTTCGTGGAAAACGCAAGAGATCATAAAATGGAAGAATTTTGGGGGTAGTCTGCTCTTCAAGGAATACGATTCCTTGATTGTCGGTATTGTAGGAGATATGTTGTTTATACATGCAACCACATAAATACATTGTAATGTAAATAAAAGATTTACTTATAAACAACGATAACAACTGTTTCATGGACCTTGACAACAAAAGAAGATAATACATAAGACGTGATTATTTCTAAACGGTGTTGTCTTCTAGTCGGTCAGAGGCTCATCCCTGTGCTGGATTTGCGTTAGCAAGCTTTGGGCAATTTATTCGGAAATGACCCATCTCGCCATAGTTGTAGCAAGAACCTGGTGGAAAACGAGCTTGAGAAGGATTGTTGTCAGCTTGATTTGGTGCAACTGCAGCTCGGCAAACTCTTGCTGTGTGACCTATAAGTCCACAAATTTGGCATTTGCGGCACTTCACACTAGCATGATGATGAAGGTTACATTGGTTACACAAGGGTGCAGTTCCGTTGTATGGCTTCCTAGCAGGGGGTTGAGCTGGTTGGTTGGGGGCAGATTGATCATTGTGAGCAACCACGACGAAGTTCTGGGAAGCCTTTCGCTTCTTTGACTTCTTGGAGGATCCAGTCTGTTCATCTTTAGGTTTCGATTCCTCTATTGGTTTCTTATAACCTTTTCGGAAAAGTTTACCTTTCCTGATTTGAGATTCAGTCAAGGTAGCAGATAGCTCAATGGCCTGCCTAAATGTAGTGGGGTTACTACCAGTCACAATGTCTTGTACTGGGTCAGGGAGGCCATCAATGTACTTTTCTATTGCGTTATCCAAAGGCGTAACCATATTCAGGCATAATAGACTTAACTCCTGATAACGGTCTGTGTAGGCTCGATGCTCACCGCTATCTTGCTTAAGATGGTCGAATTCGCTTTCCAAGGCCCTGATCTCGTGACGAGGACAGAATTCCTTCATCATCAGAGCTCGAAGCACTTCCCACATTTGAGCCAGTGCCACATCGGCACCCCTATCTCTCATCACACCATTCCACCATGTCAAAGCTCGTTTCTCAAAGACACTAGATGCGAATTCTACCTTTCGCTCATTTGGGCATTGAACATGTCTGAAGGTGTTCTCTAGACTCTCGAACCATTGCAGAAGTGTAATCGCTCATTGAGACCCATAAAACTTTGATGGCTTAGCCGAGTTGAACGTCTTGAAGTTGCAGGGGGGCATTATTGTTGTTGAGAGCTTGGTTACATTGAGCAACAATGTTCGGGATTGCAGCAGTCATTTGCTGCATAATGATAGCTGCCAGCTCTTCATTAGGTACCTGATTTTCGCGTCGTGGAGGCATTCTAAAAAGGGGAAACAAGAGAGAAAACAAATGAAATGGCATTGGGTAAGAATAGGATGTTACAATTACCGACCAAAATCATGGGTGATGGTCATTTGTTTGAACCACAAAGCAAACAAACGAGACACAAAGGCTGAATCAAAGTAAATAGGTCCTCATAATGTATCGCGAAGACATGCTCGCCTATAAGTGGACACTCACCCCAAGAGTTCCCAGGTAAGAGTGACTGGTCTGATACTGTGGATTGTAAGAACACTCTAGCCTTAGACAGAAAGCTCAGGGTACAGGCACCCACCCTTTCAGTTTGCACGTGTTCACATTATGTAGCCCCAAACTTTGACGAGAATTTGAAAACTTTAAAGGTTCGAAACCTTATAATAAATCATCCTAGAACAGATAATTAGTTTTCCAATCAAATTCGAATTTTGTGTTCTTATAGTGGTTCCTGCCTAAAGATAGGCAACGGTATTGTTTTATGACTAAACGCAAGTAAACTCGCGTTAGGGTCCTAGGAAGGTTATAGTCTAGGTCAAAGCATTACTAATAACCTAATTCCCTATAACCATTGGCTCTGATACCAATTTTTCTGTCACACCCCAACCACGTAAAACAACAAAACGTGGCGGAAACGTCGAGGAGTGTTGTAACAGAATCATTGTTTCACAACCATTGATTAAACAGTTTTGTTTCATTGAATTAAATGTATTACATTACATTGGAATTAGAAACAAAACATGAACAAATAGAATTTCATTGTTATTAAGTCACTAAGGCCTCGTCCATTCCTATGTGAGTGTACACAAATATCATCATCAAACATCATCAACTACGGTACCTGAAACAAATGTGAAAATACGTCAGCATAAAAATGTCGGCGAGTACATAGGTTTTATATGAGTGTCAGATTCATGGCTCGTTTTACATGTTGCAATACTTATTTAAAACCCTTATTTTGAAAAGTATAGTATTGCGACATAATTAACCAACTCAAATCAAGTTGGATATGATTTATAAAATCTCGTAGCCATGATTCTTAACTCCAAAACATTTGTTTTATTAAATCAAATTGTAAAACATCTCGTAGAAACATGTTAATAAAACTCGTATGGTTTATATTATTCAGAAAATTTCATTGTGTGACATCGTTTCAAAATCGTTTACCCAAGTGATCTAGATAACGCAACGATATATAATGTGTTAAAAGCACTTATATATAGGAAGTACCAGCGGTGTATCCACCATGCTTTTAACACATTACACCCGCCCCGTTACCTAATCACTTCCCTAACCCAACGGTTCAAACAGTTACAAATGGTTCACATAAATCAAACAGTTACAAATGGTTCACATAAATCAAATGGTTACAAATGGTTCACAGATATCAAATGGTTACAAATGGTTCACATACATCAAATGGTTCACATACATCAAATGGTTCGAACAGTTCAAAATGTAAAACAATGGGCTAGCATGTTAAGTGAACATACATAGCAAAACATAATGAAATCATGTACTATACGCGTACTAATGAACATAGCAAGTATATAATATAAAATCATGAAAAACATGAAAGTAACAAGTAGGCACATGTGTTCCACCCCAAAACAGTTGAAAACAGTAAAAGAGGGGACTATGTACTCACTTGAGGATGCTTAGAAGTCTTTACTAACAACCAAGCAAAGCTAGAGGGATCACGGAAATCAAACGACACCTAATATAGGTAACTAAGTTAATAAACGGACCTAAATCGGAAGATCGGATAGTATGAGGTTTCGTAAACCAAATGAGTATTAGAACTCATATGATATGGTCTAAAAAAGCCTACATACAAAAATGAAACCTAACCTAAGTGCTTATGACCCATTACGACCCGTTTAGGTAGCTTATGCTACTTTAACGCGTCGTTCGCGTAAAACGCGTTCGGAACGCCTAACAAGTCCTATGACAAGTATTATATGCCTAAAATATTATATTCCTAAACATGTTTAGTTATGTTGCGTAATCAGTTATGTGACAAAAGTTTGGGTTACATATGCTTAAATATTAATTATGCATAAAAAGGGCATTTTGGTCATTTTCCTAAGGCATTTTGTCATACCACTACCTAAACTAGGTGACCATAAGGTATAACCTCGGAAGGTTATTCCCTATCCGACTATGGTCACAAAACATGTTTGGTCGGATCCTAATGATCGACCAAACGGGTCGGGTTCGAAAGTCTAAGCGGTTGTTTAGACCGCTTATCTTACGACCCTACATAAGCACTAAACCCAAAGTGACGAGCTAAACATGTTGAAACATCTTTAACTAAGTTAGAAATCAGGTTTTGATATCAAAACAAACGGTTTTGATACCCAAGAGTAGTTTGGTTACAAAATACGCATGAACACGCATTTTGGCCGAAACTACGACTCGTCACTACACCTAATCAACGTGGTAATCAGTAGGTATGGTCACTAGGGACTATAACCATCGTGATTACGCTCACGTTGCGAAGTTCAAACGAACTTCGTGTTGACCAATGACTGGTCAAAGCAGAAAGTCAAACACTGTTTGACTTTCATGCTTAGAAAGCAATAAAAGCATGAAAGAATACTCACAAAGGGTCCAAGCAAGGAAATCTTGATTCAAATAGCTCAGGTATGAAGTGTGAAACCTCAACTTAGAGCAAATGAATCAGATTTTGTGAGGAATGAATGAAATGGGCTTGCTATATATAGAAAAACCACAACCGTTAGGATCGTTTCTTGCAAAAGAGAGCACAATCTTGGCCATACACTTGGGCCCAAGGTTTAGAATACAATGGGTACTCAAATACTAGTCCATAGAATAAAAAATCAGGGGTTAAAAACCATTGGAATAGGTGGTATTGGCCAGATTCAATGGTTCTGCACATCTGCTGTTTCTGGTAAGGCTTACGGACCGTATGGTCCATTGCATATGGAACGTATGCAGCCTGCAGACCAGCATCTTTCATAAATTGTCAGAACAGGCCCATGTGACTCCAAACTTGATTTTTGATGCGTTTTGGCACGTTTAAGCCCCGTTAACCCCGTTTTAGGGCTCTAAAATGAAGTTAAAGTATAGGGAACTTAAAATATGCTCAAAAACATCTCGGATGTCGGTTCGTTTGGTCGTACGATTGCGTTGTTCGGTTAATTACGACGGAAGTCGTAACGGACGCAAAAACGATCCAAATTAAGCGACGAATGGAATTTTATCATGCCAATCGCTAAAATAAAATATTTTTATGATTACATAAGTTTCTGGATGTCCGGATATATTCAGAACGTTTGTGCACTTTTTGACGCTTTTAGTCCCTATTGATCAAGAAAGTTTATTTTTGCGCACAAAACACCTCAAAGCCTATTTCTAAGCTATGTAAAGGATATTTAGGGCATATTTAACTTATGATCAAGTTTCGGAATGTTGGTTACAGTACAAATCGGTATACTTTCGCAGTTTGTCGAAATTAGTCCCTGTAAGCGAATAAACTTGATTTCGCCACACCAAACCCTCCAAAACTCATATCTAAGTTATGTAAAGGTTATTTAAGGTATGTTAAGCCTATGTCACTATTACGGAGTGTTTATTTCATTAAACTGGTTATATTTACGCATCAGTTCGCGTATAACCTTCCAGAAAGTGATTTAAAGCTCGAAATCGATCAAGAATTGATATGTGCAATCAATACACATATTTTTACAAATCCCAAGTATGAAACACAATATTTCATAAATTTTGGTATTTGTTTGATGGTCGCAGAGACATAGGTGTCACACTTAATATTCAAACCATAGACATTACATATCATTTTCATTATCGTAGCCCTTACAAACCAAACTTTTAACCACAGTTTGTTAAAACAACAGTTAACAGACATAAATAAAAACCACAAGGATTCTTCAAAAATAAGTGGTTTCTACTTATCTCTCATAAGAATTTTTTTTTCATAAGCATCTAATTATTAACCTTAGTCAGCTTCTTCCGGGTTCTTCTCTCATTAGTAGATAGCTCACCAACGTTGGCAACATCAGTATCTTGAGCCATCCGTTTTCCATTGGGACTTGATCCAGAATCCTTTTCAACTTCAACGACTGAAGAGTCGGCCGTAACAGAGACAGCATCCTTCCAACGTATCACAAAACAACTATTGATCTCATTTAATAAAATAATGAACTCTTTTTAAACGTACTAAACATACTTTAAAAATAAATACTCACCCTTGAAGTTCGTTCAGCAGACACCTGAGAAGAGTCTGAAAGGTTAACGTCTTTAACGTCAGCTACCTCTTGAGTAACATAAAGGATCATAATATATGATATCATATAAAAAAGTACACAATCCAGTGTTTAAAACTCAAAAGAAAAATAAATAGATTGAAAGAGTAATTTTATATGCTACCTCATCAATATTTTCATCACCATTACCATCTCCAACAACCAACTCAGCAATTATTACTGGATCATCAGTTGTTTTTTGCACAATATAAACACGATAGTCATTTTTAAGATTGAACTCTGAAACATCAATCTTAAAAGCAGCCTTCTTATCAATCAATCGAAATATCTCATGAGGGAATCCAGTATCATTGGCCTTAACCTGCCTCTCTCTTATGTCACTCGCCGCTAATCCAAGAAGCTTCTGAACATCTCTATCAAACATAACAAAAGAAACACTACCACTCTCATCCTGCATCGCACTTGCACCTTGAACCTGAAATATACACAACTAACTAAGTAAACTGCAAAACTATATTCAAATATGAGTCTTAGAATGTTACTTATATAAATATAACGCTAAATAATCATCATTGCTTACTTTGTGGTGATCGATGTACATTCAGTATGACATTTGATACAAACCAAAGAAGTCGCAGGCAATCGAAGAATATCATCTAAAACATTCTCAACATTCTGCAAGTATTCACTTTTATCCATCACCTTCTTGAAACACTTACGACAGGCAACATAAAACCAACCATACTCTTCTTGCACAATCTTAATTGTCGCAACCACAACACAAGACATTTCTTGTAAAAATACAACACACTTCCTGTAAAAACACGCAGGTGACAAACCAAACAAATAACCAAACTATATACAAAGAAGTGAAACCTCTTCTATCTCGCTAATCTCATCAACATGTTTCTTCACACCTTCAGTTACAAATTCTTTATGGAATGGAAAAATACTCTGAGACGATAGTATCGTTTGAGAAGTAGAACTACTCCCTTGTCTAAACTTCAATATATGCCTTTTGAATACCATAAATGATTAGAATTAGTATACAAATGAAATGAAACCAAGTATTTGACTTGGACATCTATATACAACAGAAATTACATTGAGAATTACCTCCTCCTTAGCTCATCAACTTCATCAATTTCTTGATTCAGAAAAATTCGTGTTGCAAACTTATCACTTTGAACAGTATTTTCACCTACATGGAAAAGTATATAGATATTTAATGTATACCTGTCTTTATATTGCCAGAAATAAACAGTATAGTTATGATTTGCAGAAAGTAACAAAAATACATTTCCATTCCTTACACTTTCCATGTTGTATAACAGCCATCACATGCTCATGAGGTGGGACTTTAGAAATGAAGTCCTTAATCTACAGAGCATAATCATTCCACACAATACACCGCAAAACCTTACCACTGCATGAAAAGAATATTCATATCAAAACAACATTGAATGAATAAAAACAAAAAATCAACCAGGAAAGCTATAACATTTATTAAAGTAGCAAATGAGCCATAAATTAACTACCATATTCACTAAGAATAAACTGTAGACCTCATTTATTACCATTATTCAGCATTACATACAAACACTATAAATCTTATTTATTACCATTACCATGATCCCACATTAAATACAAACATTCTTCATCTTATTTATTAACATCGTTAAATACATTTAATGATCAGTACATGACTGAACATATAAACAACAACTTACTCCAAATCTTCAATCTCGAAATTCATCTTCTTAGTCTCCTTTGGAGGTCGATCAAAGATTTCAAGATCTCCACAAGAAATCACAGATCTAGCAACATCTATATGATCACATTATACAAGAATATAAGTAAAACTCTCTAATATTATACAAGCCAGACATGATTACAAAAATATACACTACCAACACTCAAAGCGTTTAACGCCTCTCCTTGAAGAATATCTTCACAAGCTCTGAAATTGAAACCATACTCAACACCTTGCCAACCTCTCACACGAGTAACAGTTGTGCATCTATAAAAGTTGATTTTATAAGGTTGCACTACTACTTTATATAAATCTTTATTCTCACCAACACCAAATTTCGACAGAATCACAACAACATCTTCTTGCAGCTCTCCATCAAAAACAGGTATCAGATGACTCTTAATACCTGCTTGAATCTTAGCACCCTGAAGAACATTTAAAGAAATTATCTTCTTAGCATACAACACTATATTTTCTAAAATAAAACGGAAAAGCAGAGATACAAATTACCTTTTCATCAATGAAGATGATCTCCATCTTGTAACCCTGATTCCATTTTCGAATAATTCTCACCTTCATGTTCCACATATCCTTCCCAGGATTCAAATCGTTAACAAAACTAAGATTATTACTGTCAACTGATATTGACATGCTTCTAATTCGGAATTCGGATTGTGATTAAATTTCAAATTTCAAAATTAGAGAAAATGAAAGCGTGATGAAATATGAAGAGGGAAATGAGAAGAAAAGCCTTATATAAGAAGGATGATTGACAGGAGTTTGAATCTGAGTGACATGCATTAATTGCTAATTACTTATTCCTATGCATATTTGAATTTGAATTTCCCGGTAATTAGCGTTAAACATCTGCTGATCTAAAAGTATTACGGAAGATAACAACAACTGCTGCTGCTAAGTATACATTTACCAAAGGAACCAGCTGCTACTTTCTTGTAGATGGGCAGTGGTTTGCCCTTTAGAATATGAGCCAGACCTTTAAAATTAGAAAATACACAAGGTAGTGGTTTGATAGAGCATTAAATGTATTTTAAACTGATTTATATATTAGGCTTTATGATGTAATAATGATATAAGAAAACCTTATTGGACAAGCTCTCCTGCTGACACATCAGTTTTTCTTATGTCACTTGAATTTTTTGTTTTATAGAAAGTATAGATATAGATTGTGTTGGCTTAATTTATTTTTTACTTTTTAATTCTTTTGCATGTCACAAGTAAATCAAAATCATGTTAAAATCACGTGTGTCTTCTTCTTTCTTATACAAACAATATATTTAGTGTGTATCATAAAATCCATATTCTGGTAGATAAATAAACGATAAGTACTCTATTTTCATTTTGATAAAACACAAACATGTTGGTACTACAATATTTTTTGTTTCTGTTTTTTTTTCCTTCATTTTTAATCACACCCTTATAATTTAAATAACTTACGTTCGTTAATTATATAGATTGCCAATATTACACAGGTAAAGAAATGAACCAGGCCGATATCAATCGAACAACACCGTTAGCAATATTCGTTTTTATTGTTTTCGATCGATGTAAAACACGTGTCGATATTCTTTTGGTCATATCACGGCTTTATTTTTTTGTTTCTCTTTCGGTTTCGGTTGTTATAACGAGTGTTGGTACCATAATGAACCGAGCTCGTACCGACCGATTTCCTGTCTTTAACGTTATTTTTATCAGTGCGTCTACATTTTCATTTAAAATTTGTTAAAAATTGGGTCGCCCCCACCGCGAAGCGCAGGTGTAAACCACTAGTTACCAATTAAAGATTAACATGACACCATCTCCTATAAATGAGTTCATGAAACCTAATTGAAATAAGAAAACAATGAGAAAACCTAATTGAAATGTAGGAATATATTATCCCAAATACAATTTTTCTTTATCTTCTATATATTCATGTTCATACAACACAGCACTTGTGATGGATAGATGGATTAGATACTTGCTTATTATGATTAATAATAAGGATTAACTATACTTTCTAAACTTGTTGGGTTAAATAAATACGATTTTAAAAACATGTAGGAAGTGAGACAGATAAAACATTATATAGGGTATTTCTAACTTTCACGTTTTGGTTTATAAATATAGCACTTAATAGAATGAAATCTCAAATCCAAACACACCTTATTAGTTATATTATTATATAACCCTATACAAGATACATAATTATATTCCTAGAAAAAAAAAACCATAACAATCTTCTTAAGATCCATGAAGTGACTCATTAACTAACCCATAGTATATGAACAAAAGTATCAATCAAACCATGGGTCTTCACTAATGATCTTTTCTAGTACATCAGGATCAATTTCTAGTTCTTCCAAATAAGATGGTGCTTCTAGGTTATTGGCCTCATTTGATGTTGCCTCGAGTTCATTAACTTCCGGCTTTTGTCCTTTCTCATTACCTATAACTTTCTCATTACTTGTAACAATTGCCAACAAACCAATCTTGCCATTCAGAAAAAGAAAATACTATGTTGGAATGGAACACAAATGCTCTATAATTTCAGCTTATTAGGGGTAGTGCTGGCATAATGGATCAACCCGATCTGTTAAGACACGAACACGATAAGACACGAACACGAACACGACACGAAATCTTATCACGTCAAATTTTCGAAACACGAACACAAACCTGTTAATAAACAGGTTACACAAAACGACCTGTTAAGACACGAAAAAAATACCGTGTCATACGACCTATTTAAGACACGAACACGACCTGTTAAGACATGAACACGACCTATTTAAGACATGAACACTACCGAATAAGGAATGGTTGTTTTTGTGAGAGAGATCTAAAAATTAGGGATTGGATTGTGGAAAAGAACCGTGTGTGTTTGTGCATAATTCATCCGAGGTCCCACGACTGATGGCCTCATGTCCACACCCACATATAATATAAAACACGAAACATGATAACTTCGTGTAGGCTCGTGTCGTGTTATCGTGTTAGTGTCAGAATCGCTAGCCCTAATTAGGGGTATCGAGTTTACACATAGTAGGATGAGGATCAAACAAACATTGTAAGTAATAGTTAAAACTAGTATTAAGCAACCCCCGCGTTGCGGCGGGGCCATCAACACTGAACTTGTGGCATGTTAATGCGAATAACTTAGACCAAAACGTAAAACATAGAAAACAATAACTAAGTTGACCTAGGACCCGTGCGTCGCAACGAACCTATCAAACTGGAAAAAATAGACAACGTAAAAATGTTGAACCGCACACAGGTTGCACCGTGTTAACTCACATATTTTAAAACGGGACGTAAAACGAAAAATTTGCGTAAGATGAAAAGTATAAGTGACTAAAGTTGAAAGTAAAAAAAATGTGAGGTTAAATTGCGAAAGACGAAAACTTTTGTGTTAAAAGTAAAAAAAATCAAATAGGTTTAGGTTGAAAGTGAAAAATCAAGTTTTTTTTATTTTTTTTAAATCCCCTTAAGCATTGGGTACAAGCACTCTTTGCATACAAATGTTGAAAATTTATAGTGTGAAAATGGGCCAACTTAGATCAACCCACTAATATAAATGGGTGTACCTATTGGCATACCAATGTGCCTATTGGCACACCAAACCCTAGTTGAATCAGGGTTTACCTATGCTGCGTATAGGTCTATACGCAGCGTATAGGTCTATACGCAGCGTATAGGTGCTGCGTATAGACCTATACTCAGCGTAGGTAAAGCACGGATCTCAGTGCCTAATCAGCAATTATTGCACACAAAACAAGGGTTTATATACGCTGCGTATAGCTCTATACGCAGCGTATATAAACCCTCTGAACTTTTGGAATCATTTTGGTGGGTTTGAAGCATCAGTTTTCACAAGGTTTATATACGTTGCGTATAGAGCTATACGCAGCGTATATAAAGGTCAGAAATGTCCACTATACCCTTGTGTTGAGGCTATACGAAGCCAAATACAAGGGTAGTTGTGTCATTTTTGTTTCATACGTTGCGTAGGGATCTATACACAGCGTATATAAAGCTCCATTTTTATATTTTTTTTGTGTATTCCTTTGTTTATTTATAAAAAAATAATTGTGTGTATTTTGGGGTATTTCCATGTTTATTTATAAAACACAATATTATTGGTAAATAATACAAATATAAATTATAAAAATTAAAAATAATACAAATATTATGAATTATAAAAATTAAAAATAATAAATATTATGAATTACAAGACCAACAGGGAACCTATACGAGACTTATACTATACACTATACGATACGATACTATACGATACGATATAACACTCGTATAGGCCTATAGGTGTGGTTTAAGTCCCGTATAAGCCTATAGGCATATACAAGACCTATAGGAAACCTATACGAGACTTATACTACATTATACGATACGATACGATACGATACTATGCTATACGATACAATATAACACCCGTATAGGCCTATCTGTGCGGTTTAGGTCCCGTATAGACCTATAGGTGTGGTTTAGGTCTCGTATAGGCCTATATGCATATACAAGACCTATAGGAAACATATATGAGACTTATACTACACTATACGATACGATACTATACGAAACGATATAACGCCTGTATAGGCCTATAGGTGTGGTTTAGGTCCCGTATAAGCCTATAGGCATATACAAGACCTATAAGAAACCTATATGAGACTTATACTATACACTATACGATACGACACGATACGATACTATACGATACGATATAACACCCGTATAGGCTTATAGGTGTGGTTTAGGTCCCGTATAAGCCTATAGGCATATACAAGACCTATAGGAAACCTATACGAGGTCTATACGTGACCTATACTACACCTATACGATTCGATATAACCTTTTTTTGTAAAATTTACTAAAACCAATAATGTATAAATGTTTATAAAAAAACCTTTATATACGCTGCGTATAGGTCTATACGCAGCGTATATAAAGGGTCAAAAAGCCCATTTACCCCTTCATTTGGGGCTATACGAAGCCAAATGCATGGGTAAAATTGTCTTTTTGACCCTTTATATACGCTGCGTATGGGTCTATACGCAGCGTATAATGGGAAAGACCATTTTACCCCTGCATTTAGGGCTATACGCAGCCATATGCAAGGGTAAAATTGTCTTTTTGACCCTTTATATACGCTGCGTGCGTATATAAAGGGTACTTTTTATTTTTAACCCCAAACCTGTGGTAAAAATATATTTTTTGACCCTTTATATACGCTAGGTATAGGCCTATACGCAGCGTATATAAAGGGTGAATTAAAAAAAAAACATTTTTAAGTATCATATCGTATAGTATAAGTCTCGTATAAACCTCGTATAGGTCTCACATAGGTCTTGTATCTGCCTATAGGGCTATACGGGACCTATACTATAGTGTCGTATCGTATTGCATCGTATCGTATAGTGTATAGTATAAGTCTCGTATAAGCCGCGTATAAGTCTCATATAGGTCATGTATATGCCTATAGGCCTACACGGGACCTAAACCACACCAATTGGCCTATACGGGACCTAAACCACACCTATAGGCCTATACGGGTGTAATATCATATCGTATAGTATAGTATAAGTTTCCTATAGGTCTTGTATATGCGAGGTCAATATACGAGGACATATACGAGGCTTATACAGGACCTATACTATACCTATAGGCCTATACGGGACATATACTACGCTATACGATACGATATCACACTTATAAGCTGATACGAGGTCAATACGTGACATATACTACGCTATACGATACGATATCACACTTATAGGCTTATACGAGGTCAATATGTGACATATATTGTATAGTATAAGTCTTGTATATGTTCCATGTAGGCCTTGTATATGTCTATAGGCCTACACGGGACCTAAACCACACCTATAGGCCTATAAGGGACCTATACTACATCTATAAGCTTATACGAGTGTTGTATGGTATCCTATAGTATCGTATCGTGTTGCATTATATCGTATAGTGTATAGTGTATAGTATAAGTCTTGTATAGGTTCCATGTAGGTCTTGTATATGCTTATAGGCCTACACGGGACCTAAACCACACCTATAGGCCTATAAGGGACCTATACTACTTCTATAGGCTTATACGAGTGTTGTATGGTATCCTATAGTATGGTATCGTGTTGCATCGTATCGTATAGTGTATAGTATAAGTCTCGTATAGGTTCCATGTAGCCTTATATATGCCTATAGGCCTACACGGGATATAAACCACACCGATAGGCCTATAAGGGATATATACTACACCTATAGGCCTATACGGGTGTTATATCGTATTGTATAGTGTAGTATATTCGAACCGTATATACGTTTTCCAAAACAATTTAACGGTATATAATATTATTGGTATAACATTAACGGTTATATATTTTAAACGATTTAACGTTGGAACCGGGTGAGAATTTATACCTCAAATACATCAAAATAGCAAAAAAAAAACAAACTAATGGGTTATATACGTTGAGTATAGCTCTATACGCAGCGTATATAAACTCATGTTGTATTGTTTTCAGCCATTACAGTGTGTTCCCGAGTTAAAAATCCCTCCCCATCCCTCCCCTCCCCTCCATGTCTTTCCAAATTGGAAAGACTATTTTCAGGCAAAAAAAAACCCCATTTTCCCTCCCCTCCCCTCCCCTCCCCTCCCCCTGTTAAGTGGATCTCTGGAACACAGCCTTAATGTTCGCTTAAAAATCATATCTCCCTAGTCGAAACCATGGATTTGCATATTCATGTCTCTAATGGCTAACCTCTTTGAAACCCTTGTTGAAAAAAAAGAAGAAAAAATAGTTAGATACACAAGATAATATCACCGTTTGATTCATATAATTCGTTATCTTTAGAAATAGACAATAAAGTTTTAAAAAAGCAAAAATTCCGTTTTGAAACCCTTTATGAACCTTGCTTCCTTAAGCTTTTTTAGACTTTTGATTGATGTCAATCAACCAAAAAGTCAAACGCAATTCCTTAAAAATGGTATTTGAAATCCATAACTTTTTCTTTTGACAATCAAAAAACTGCATTAACCCATTACACACTTACATATATGTGAGTTGCGATTTGAAGCTACTAAAATTTGCATGCTTGAAATACATGGGAAGAACATGAGTTTGAACTTGTTAATGTCCCAAATGATGAAACTATCACAATTTTTGTGGTTCCAAGATATAAGATTCTCAACGTCTTCATTGGCCACCATGTTGTAGAGTTTTTGCAAGACATTTGGTGTAAGTGGATTCCCTTGAAATGTAACATTTTTGTTTGGCGTGCGGAGATGGGTAAAATTCCGACTGGGATGGCTCTCAGAAATAGGAACATCCAGGTTGAGGATATCTCGTGTAACCTTTGCAACTACGGTGACGAAACGGTTGATCATCTTTTTACATCTTGCCCGGTGGCGGTTAGGCTTTGGCTCTTCGTTAGCACTTGGTGTAAGGTCCCTAATTGCTTGGTGTTTTCATTCAGAGACCTGCTAGAGTGGCATAATTTTTCGGGGCACTCGGGTCGTGCCAAAGAGGCGCTTACAGGTATCATCATCATTGGTTGCTGGAGTATCCGGAAAGCTAGGAATGAAGCGAGGTTCTCGAACAAAACGGTTAAAGTCGACAATATTATCAGCCAAGTTAAAGTGGTGAGTTTTCTCTGGTTTTCTTATAGATCGAGACATAAGGATGTAACGTGGGAGGATTAGTGTAAATTTGTAAATATGTAGTTTCGTTTGTTGTTTCGGCCTACCTAGATTGTGGGTGGGTTGTGTTTGTTTTGTTTATTGAGAGTTACCGTTCAAAAAAAAAAAACCCACTATCTCCAAGGCCACACCTACCACCCTCACAACCATATCCGGTTTTCACTTTTTCTGCGAAGTCAATCAATGTTGTTAAACAATCAACATCACTCCTTGACCCCTTTAATTGATCACTGATTACTTGAAAATCTTTCATGATATCAATAACATGAATCCCCAAGTTAATATCATGAAAAGTTCTTTTTTCCCCAAAGGTCTCAGAAAAGGTGTATACAAGCTTGTTGATCATGCCTTTGGTATTCAAGAAGAAAGAATGGAATCGATTGGAGTTCGAGCATGAAGATTTTCAAGAAGGGAAACTACACTGCTTAAAAACTATCAAAAGGAAGAACCGAGGATCTAATGTCATCAACAAGCCTTGCATCCCTACAATTGAACTCAAAGCTACATTCGATAAAGTAATACGAGACCAGTGGCAGATCTAGAAAATTACTTAAGGGGCAACGTTTCAAAAAAAAATTTTAACGTACTTCATACAATGTAAACGAAACAACGATAGTAGCGCGGTAATAAATAAATTTAAACACGTACCTAAATGAGTTCTCCTCTACGGTTTTTGAAAGCTTGAAACCGGGCCATGACATCATCTTCTTTTACTTTACAAAAACTTTCTTTTTCGACCGCACAAATTAGAGCATTGTTCAAATACTCATCACCCATCCGATTGCGTAAATCCGTCCGGATAAGCTTCATTTTAGAAAAACATCTTTCAACGGTTGCGGTTGCAACCGGTTTAACCAGTGCTAGCTTCAATGTTCGATAAACCAAAGGAAAAGTTTCATTTTTTCCGGTTTCCACCATTACACGAGCAAGGTCACTCAATCCAGTTAAATTTGCAAATTTATCATCTTCCTTTAAAGTGTGATAAAATGTCGAAAGATCACCCGTAAGAACCCCTCTTTCTTCTTTATTAAAGTCATTCGGATACATTTCAGAAAACATCACTATCTTTGATATGTCAAATTTAGCAAACGAATTACAAGGATTTAAACCCGACATATTTTCTATCAAACTAGTTGAGACCTCACTAAATCGGCTTCCAAGTTCTTGAAGTTGCATATCCAAAACCGTATTAAAAACCTCAACTTCAAAATGATGTCGGTTAGTAATGACATACTTTCGGTTTCTTTGATTACCATAACTTTCCGCCATATCTAACATATTAATGTTGTTTTTTTCACAAAAAGATGGTATGTTTGCCAACATCTTTTCAAACCCATTTTGTCTTAAATGATTCAAAGCTCGTTTTGTCCCGCTTATCAAATGAGATGCTTCTAACAAGTCTTGTCTCTTTTTTTGAAGATGTTTTGATAGAGCATTTGTGAGGCCTAAGATATCGTTCAACAAGTGTATGTAAAACACAAATTCAAGACTCTCAAAATATGATAGAATACCTGACGCATTGGATCGTTGTTGAAAGGTCTCTCCATCTTGTTTAATAAAAGTAAGTACCTCAACAACTTCCGGAAATAATTTCAACAAACTTATGATGGTTCTATGATGAGAACCCCATCGTGTGTCTCCGGGTCGGGCAAGGGAAACCTCTTGGTTTAATCCTTTTCCTGTGTTAATTTCACCCGCTAGAATTTTGTTGGATCGTGTTCGGTGACCCCAAAGTCAGTTAAGGCAGTTCATCTTCAAATACGAGGGCGGAATCAACGTAAACGAAGTCAAAACAGCTTGTATCCTTTTAACTTTCTTTCTATTACTGATTGTGAGCTTTTACAATGTATTCTGAAAAAAATCCGGCAGCACCTTCGCTCACACACACATACATGACCGTTTCAAATGAACATGCACAACACATATTTATAGGCAAAGCCTCCTGACCATTTGAAGATGTCACAGCTGCTTCAAACGGACAGCTGCTTCAAACGGTCAGGCCATGTTCAAACGGTCAGACCATGTTCAAATGGTCAGGCCATTTTCAAACGGTCAGGCCATTTTCAAACGGTCAGGCCATTTTCAAACGGTCATGACATCCTCAAATGGACAGGACCATTTCAAACGGACAGGACCAAAAAAACATGTTCTAATCCTAATTCAAGCACTATTACTCACTCATTAAACCTATCTAGACATAAGACTCGATAAGACGTAGTCAGCAGACATTTAGTGCACCAACAGACTCCCCCTTGGATGTTGACGAAGTCTTCGGCGTCGAATCTTTAGTCTTTGTCTATTTCCAAATTTTGTCTTCTCATTGCAAAACTCTCTCTTTACAGGTTCAGAAACTCAACATAGCTCTATCTTCAATCTCCCCTTTGACTGTTGATCCAGAAATCTAACTCCCCCTTTCAGAGACTCCTCCTCTCGGAATGCTAGGACTTGAATTCTGGTTCTAACTTTAACAATCTGTTGCCATGGGAATTCCTGTTACCTGCATATACTCTACCCAAATATAAGATATATGATAATAACAATTTTAATCCAAAACTTATCATACAACCTTCAGTGTTATAAATCCACTTAAGTATTCAGGTCCAAGTTAATGACCCTGATTACTCAATTAATCTACCAAGTCCAACTTAATGACCTTGGTTGATCAGAGACAATTCACACTGACTTTCCATTCAATTTGTTTCTGAAAATTTACAAGTTTCAAATTAATGAACTTGCTTTCATATTTCAACTTCTCAAACTTATCATATTTCAGCTCACGACTCATCCTCCAGTCCAGAACCTGCATCTGCTTCCATTTTTCAGACATCGAATCCGAAGATCAACTCTCCACTTTGGTTTGTCAAAAATAAAACAGAAGTGAAAAATCTTTTTGGATTTTTAATAAAGCTTCTAAACTAGGAATGAAATACAGAACTAAAATGCAGTAAAAGTAAACTATTTACAAACATATTTTTGGTCAAGCGTGTTAGGGAATCATATCAGCTATACGACAAGTCAAAAGTACCGTTAAGCTTCAATTTCATACTCAGAATTAAACAATTCGCGTAGATTGTCGATATACTGATCCATTTTAAATTCTCACACAAATTTCAATCTGTCCAGGATACGGATTTAGTGTTTTAAAGACTTAAACTTATACGTTTGTCCCTCCTCTTAAATATACTCTCGTATCCAGATCCCGATATTCAGTCTTACAGGCAATTATAACACAAATGATATCTGTAAGGGGTTAATAAATTATGAAGAATCATGAGAGCTCAGGTCAGAACCATCGTTCAGCAGAGAGATCATGACTCAACTTGTGGGTGTGTCCCCTTTAGAGGATCTTTTTTACAACTGCATTGCTAAGCAATTTTATTGTCTTATCATATATGCTGAGGGTGATGTTGTGTTTCAAGCATTTGCGGAAAGTATTTTTCAAGGATTAGGTCAGAACTTCCATTCAGCAGAAGTCCCGGAATAATACCCCAGATATCACTGAGTATAAAAACCTAGTATATCAGAAAAAGGAATCTTTCAAACAAGATTTCAGGGGTTACCTATATATCCAAGTAGTGTTCCCCACGAAAAAAGCAAGTAAAATTTAGGTTTATATCCTGAACAAACCTACTAAATGAGTAAAAACCTATCGGCACATCATCAGCGAGACTGTTTAACCTTTTAAACATTCCATTTCTTTAGCATACCGTGACTGTCAAGCCGATGTACTATCATTTTCCCTTTTTACACAAGCTCTTTTCTGGTTTTCTATTGTTTTTGGATTTTGAAAAATATCTCATGTTTTTATATTTTTGAGATTTTTTATTGTTTTTGTATTTTCTGAAATATTACCCTATACCTCCCCCTAAATACCAAAACAGGTAAAAAATCGACAAACCATTGCAGATTGCTTCTCAACATCATCTACAATGTCTCCTTCATCAAAGCCAATAATCTCCTCCAACACCGATAAAAGCTTCCTACCGTTCAGTTTTAGCAAATATTGAAAACGTGTTTTGTCAAATGCTTTGGTATGTAAATCAGCTTTTTGATCGTCAGTGTGGATTTTCTCAATTCGTATCAACTTCTTCTCGAAACAATCTCGAATGAAGTGATGGCGAATATCAATATGTTTGGTTTTAGTGTGATGAACAGGATTTTTAGTAATGTTAATCGCTGCCTCATTATCAACAAAGATAGGGGTGTTTAGAAATTGCAAACCATAGTCGCGCATCTGTTGCTGGATCCACAAGATCTGAGAGCAGCAACTACTAGCAGATACATACTCTGCTTCACATGTGGATAAAGCCACAGAGGTTTGCTTTTTGCGTTGCCAGGTGACCAATCGTGATCCAAAGAACTGGCACCCTGCTGTTGTTGATTTAGCATTAACTTTGCAGCATCCGAAATCGGAATCGGAATACCCTTCGAGCGTGAAATCGCCTTCTCTTGGATACCACAACCCCAAAGATGGAGTTCCTTTCAGGTAGCGTAATATCCTTTTCACAATCACCATATGCGATGCTCTCGGGTTAGATTGAAATCTTGCTGCGAGGCAGGTTGGGTACATGATATCGGGTCTTGAAGCTGTCAAATACATCAGCGAACCGATCATGGAACGATACATCGTTTCATCTACCTTCTCTCCGGTGAGATCAGGATTTATCCCATGATTCGTTGCTAATGGGGTGGCTGCTGGAGTAGAACCTGACATCCCGAATTTCTCCAAGATATCATGAACGTACTTCGTTTGATGTATGAAAATTCCTTTGGGTAGTTGATCAACCTGCAATCCCAAAAAGAATTTCATCTCACCCATCGATGACATTTCGAATTTCTGCTTCATGACTCGTTCAAAATCTTTGCATAGATCCTCAATTGTTGACCCAAATATAATATCATCCACATAAATCTGAACAATCAGAAGGTGTCCGTCGACCTCTTTGGTGAAGAGAGTGGCATCCACTTTTCCACGAATAAAGCTGTTGGCTAGCAGGTGTTGAGACAATGTCTCGTACCAAGCTCTCGGGGCTTGGTGTAAACCATACAGCGCTTTGTCTAGCAAGTAGACCTTGTCTTTGTGGTGTGGATTGGTAAAGCCCGGTGGCTGACCGACATAAACCTCCTCTTTTACCTTCCCGTAGAGAAAAGCCGATTTTACATCTAACTGATATACTTTGAAGTTTTTCCAAGATGCAAATGCTAGGAAGATTTTGATCGCTTCTAGTCGAGCAACTGGAGCATACACTTCAGTGAAATCTATACCCTCCTGCTGACAGAAACCCTGGACAACGAGTCGAGCTTTGTTACGAACCACAACTCCTCTATCATCCCTCTTGCATTTGAACACCCACTTGGTGTTTATCTTCCTTTGACCATCAGGTAAGTCTACTAACTTCCACACTCCCAACTTTTCGAATTGGCTAAGTTCCTCCTGCATTGTATTAAACCAAGAATCTTCAGTAAGCGCCTCTTTGTAAGTCCTTGGCTCAACCTGCGAGATAAAACAACTCAATGAGAATTTAGTTTGCAAAGGAGCAACTATTGTATAAAAACATGTAAGCCCTTTATCAATCTGTCTTCGAGTGCGAACGCCTGTCTGCAACTCTCCAATGATCAATTCCTCCGGATGGTATGAAAGAGTTCGTGGCATCACTTCGCCTGAAACATCTACATCACCTTCCAGATTAGTAACATTCTGATTTGCACCTTGTTCACTGACTGGGTTTGTTTGACTTGAGATCTGAATTTGCTCCCCCTCAGAATCTGAATCACCACGATCAAATACTGGCATGTTTTCAGATTCTTGATTATCATTCTGTGCCGTCTGATTATCTTGAGCAACTTCATTTCGTTGGATATCATCATGTTCACCAGCATTGCTTGGACCTGCTTCATCATCATTTGAAGCTCGTTGCGGTCTTCTTGAATACTCAGCTGGAAACCTTTCCTGCGATTCTTCATACTCTCTTAGAATATCCAACTCGTCAAAGAAATCTTCTTCTTCTGGTTATTCCATCAGGTCAAATGAATCCCACAATTTATCGTAATTAAAACGCCATGAGTCTCCAAGATTCTGCGGCGGCATTGTATAACCTTGACACTCAACATTTGGAGCTTCAATAATCCGCTTCAGACTTGGAACGAAGGCTCGTCGTAATGGACTTGCATAACCTATGAATATCCCTTTAATACTCTTCGGACCAAACTTTCCAAAAGGCTCTAGAACAGTACAGGGTGACCCGAACGGTTCAAGATACTTCAGATTCGGTTTGCGGTTATTGATCAACTCAAAGCATGTTTTGTTGAATTTCTTGACAGTGAGAACCCTGTTGAGCGTATAGCAAGCGGCGGAAACTGCTTCTGCCCAAAAATTTATCGGTAGCTTTGAATCAGCAAGCATTGTTCTGGCCGTTTCGATTAGCGTCCTGTTTTTACGTTCTGCAACTCCATTCTGCTGCGGAGTGTACGGAGCACTAAACTCATGCAATATACCTCTTTCATCACAATATTCTTCCATCTTGTTGTTCTTGAACTCAGTACCATTATCACTTCTAATTCTTCTGATACGCCTTTGGTACAAATTTTCAATCTTTCTGAACAACGCCATCAAACTGTCAAATGTTTCATCTTTCGACTTCAAGAATGATACCCACAAAAATCTGGAATAATCATCAGTAACCACAAGACAATAGAGATCCCCTGTAATACTTTTAACGTTTATTGGACCAAACAGATCCATATGTAGTCTCTCTAACGGTCTGGAAACTGAATTGACTTGCTTTTTAGGGTGTGACTTTTTCTTCTGCTTGCCTTTGACGCAGCTAATGCACTCCCCTTCCAGATGAAAACCTTTGATATTAACACCAAGAACTAAAAATCATTGTGCACCAAGTGATTCTTTTTTCTAAGATGTATATGCCCCATCTTCCGGTGCCACAACTTCGATTCTTTCTCAGTTGCTCTAGAAACAAAACAATGTGCTTGACCTGTTGTTGTAGTTGCTACACTCATGTCCAACACATATAAATCATTCACTCTAGGTGCCCGCATGATAATCCATTCTTCAGGGATAACAAATCCTGGTTTCAAGATCAAACATTCTTTGTCTGTGAAGTGAGTGGTATACATATTGTCACAAATCTGCGAGATACTCAGCAGATTGTTCTCCAGCTCAGTAATGTAGTTAACTCTTTCAAACGTAACAATCCCATTGGATAACGTTCCTTCACCAATAATTCTACCAACTTCGTGTCCTGCAAATCCCACATAACCACCATTGATATTTCTATCCATAATCCATCTTGAAATAGCTCTCGGAAGATCCTGCACATATCACAAACAATTCAATAAAGATGCTGATTCATGCTTCACGATAACTAACTAGGAAGCTCCGGCAAGTCCAAAATCTTTAGTGAGATTTTGATGCTACCCAAGCCTCTTTTGACTCGGGTAACTTGACTTTAATGTGAGTTTTAGCAGTGTAAAGTGGCGGAAAATTTTTATCATTCATTTTCAAACTTTCATCTGATCCAACCTCAACCTTTTTGTATAAGAAAAACTCGTCTATCTTAAGTTGACCGGTTGGTTGATTTTTCTTTTGAACATTCTTCTTCTCTGGTGGAGTAAAAGATTGTTTCTCCAACTTTTCATAATAATCCAAAGGAACATCCATCTTTACCGGTGTGGTAGAAGACGATTGTTTTTCTGACTCTGAAACCTTTGGTTTATCAACAACTTTTGGCTTCCATGTTTGTTGAGATGATGCAACCCGTTTGTAAAATTTATCATTTTTAGTTACCACATTCTTAACAGGTTCAATTTTGATTTTTGATTTCTCATTTTTCAAAATTTTCTCAACAACCATTGGAGCTTTGCCTTTAATATCAATCTTCTTCTTATGACTTTCAACAACTTCAGTCTTAGGCTTGGAGTTGGTGCAATTTCTTGCAATGTGACCAACTTTGTTACATCTAAAACATATACGAGTATCAACTACTCGACTTTTTCCTTCAGACTGAGGTTGTGAAGCCCTCTTCTCAAAGAACTCTTCATTTGATTTTGAAAAGATTTCATTTTCCTCATCAGAAAGTGAACTTGAACTGTTCACAAACACTCTCTTCTCAGCAAACTTCTTGTTTTGAACATTTCTCTTTTGATAACTCTTACCACCCTGATAACCACCCGACCACTTGTTTCGATTGTTATTATAAAAATGCGGTGGAACTATAGGTTTCTTGTAGTAAGCTTTATCTTTCTCAAAATTCATTTGTCTCTTTGTTTGACTCAAACTGTTCACTTCTGACAACTCAACTTCAACCAATTTGAAAACATTTGTCAACTTTTTCATATTAACATTCTCAATGGGAAACTCAGAATCCGAATACAACTTATTAGATCCAGCCATCTTGTACATCACAAGACCCAGTTCATCACCTAAGTTGTTTTTGGACTTTTGTTTCGAAATGTATTTGTCCCGAAAACATTTTTCTTCCTCAGCTGAATCACTATCCAAAACACTTTCAGCCATGCCTTTAACAATCTCAGTTTGAACACTATCATCAGATGATGATGAAGAAAATGTAACATCAATTGAATCAGGAAGTTTCACTTTATTTTCTTCCTCAAGATTAACCAACCCAGATTGCTTTTTCGAATAATTTTCTAGAATTGGTGGTGGAACTTGATGAAAACCCACCCCAGTTCCATCACAGTATACATCTTCGCCTGCTTTGTCTTTCCCAATGGGTTTGGGAATAATGTGTTGCAAAACAAAGCTTGCCGAGCTGTAACTGTTCAATTTCAAATTGATCCGTTCATTCTCAATCTTGGCTTCTTCAAACTGAAGTTTCAATTTAGCAATTTCATCCAATTGTTTGTTGATTAATTCTTCTTTGATTCTCAAAACACATTGCAATTGGCAATTTTCTTTGTAAGTTTTACCGTTTCTATCATCATTATCCTTAATCGTGCTTTTAAGCTTTTCAAATTTTTCAGTGATCTGACGATTTTCAAGAACTAACCTTTCATTTTCTTTCCTAACCTTTTCCTGATCAATTTTATCAGTTTCAATTTTGTTAGTTAATTCATTTAATCGTTCAGTTGAAGCTTTCACCATTTTGTCACGATCAAGGATTTGATCCTCAACACTTCTGACTTTAGCAGTTAGATCCTCAATCTTCTTACCTTTGAGATAAGTGTTTGTACTACAAACCTTGCATTCTTTGATGCAATTTTTGCAGTCAACATTACCACTGACCTTCTTACCTGACTCAGTCGTTGACGCGTTTGAACTGACTTGGCTTTTAGACTCAGAAACGGATTTAGAATCTACCTCAAGTGCCTTAGCAGCCAGCACCTTGTCAGCCATCTTTCCCATGTTTTCAGCATTCAACTCCTGTGTTGTGTCAATAATCCCAGTGTCAATCTTCTTTGACTTCTCTCTCTCTTCTTCCTCCTTTTCTTTCTCTTCATCTTCACCACTTCCCCACCATTTCTTCTGCCAATAATCATCTTCAACTTTATACTCTTTGATTATGGTTTCTATATCAAGAGTGTTATGATCAATAGCAATATTTCCATAGGGGTCAAGATAACATTCTCTGTCTGGATCCCATCTTTGTGCTCTTTTTGCTTCAGAAAAAATACCAGATATTCTGATCAATTTGTTTGTGGCCAACATCTTTCTGTGTTTATACTTCTGTTCTTCAGTTCTGTTGTCTTTCCAAGGTTTAGGTTCAGAATTTGCCATGAATGCATATCCAACCGCATCCTCCTCGGGTAACAACTCGCTCCAGTCAAAACCTTCATCGTCGTGAATCACCGCAAGAGCTCTAGATTTTTCTTTGTTATCTTCAATCTGCTTCATTCTTGGTGGCTCCGATTTGTTTTGATGATAAATCGCTTTCTTGTAGTAATCTTCTCTGAACGGGTTCTCAGATTCATCAGCATACGCATTTTGGCATTCACGCTTAAAGTGACCTTTCTGTTTGCACTTAAAGCACGTCACCTTAGACTTATCAAAGCCCAACTTGGTAGATGGTCCACCAATTGACTTCCTCCCAGTTATCTCCATGAAACGTTGTGCTCGACGAACTGCACTGGCCATACACCACCTTATGTCGATTAGTTCCATCTCCTCAGGATCTATCTGATCATAGTCCTCTTTTGTTAGGTTGGTGTTGCCAATTTTCCCTGCTACAAGACTTTCATAAGATTCTAGCACAGATGCTAAGAAAACCATCTGTTGCTTTGCCGACTCCTCGCTGAAGTTCTGAGCATTCTTTAAGTCTACAACGATGTTGCATTGAAATAAGTTCTTTGCATCAGACTGGTTTGAATTTGATGAAGACCCACTGTGATAACCACTGCTTTGACTTTCTTTGCTTGTTTTGGAAACATTTTCAGCAGAAAACGCAGTCTTGGGAGATGTGTTCTTTGGCATCATGCTCTTTGGATAATACAAATCCAAATTCTGCTGATATGATGAGTGATTGACTTTGTACGTCTTCTTCAATTCCAACTCGTGACTTTCTAATCTCTCAATCAACAAGTCAACTGTTAAATCTTCTGGCTTGATAGTATTCTTTAGCATCAACGCATAATATTGCCAATCCATCTGATCTGGTAATGCATCGAACAATTTGTCGACTAGCTCTTCTTGAGTATAGCGAATATCATGTCTCGCCAGTTCTAGTTTCAGATGCCCAAACCTCTCTATCATTTTACAAACTGATTCATTCTTTAAACACCCAAACAAATCAAACTCTTTTCTAAGTAGTTTCCTTTTGTTTTTCACAATTTCTTTGCTTCCTAAACATTTGTTTTTCAACTTTTCCCAAAGATCTGTAGCACTAGAGTATTCGATCAAAGAAATTATATCTTCTCTGACGGATTGAAACAGCAACGCAATACATTTTTGCTCAGCAACAAACGATTCTATTTCTTCAGTTGTTGTTAATGTTTCGTCACTTTTGCCTCCATCATCATAACCATTTATGAGACTCTTCCAGCTGGCAAAAGCAAAAGCTCTCAACCAATCTTCAAACTTCTTTGCCCACCGACTGTATTCTTCTATAGCCATCAACTTTAGGGGTTTGTTGTAAGTTCCGAAAGCACTTTCAACCTCCAATGCATCCGATAACTTTTTCTTTGGATTCTGCGTGTTGTCATTGGTGTTACTCGAAGATGTATCATTTCCACCATCTCCAGCAAACGCAAAGTCGTCATAAAACGGATTGAAATCATCCATCTTGTACCTGAAACAGTTTTTAAAAAAAACTTTGAAAATTCTTGGTTTTGTAAAATGACAGATTCAAACGGAATCTGTTGAAATGGAATGGTTCAAACGGTATAGTCTTTCAAACGAAATGAGTTATTTCGTTTGAGACAACAATAATCAGGATTCAAACAAAAACCACTTTCAAACGATCACTTTCAAACCAACAGGTCAGTTTCAAACGGACAGGTCAGTTTCAAACGGACAGGGTAAGTTTCAAACGGACAGGTCAGTTTCAAACGGACAGGGTCAGTTTCAAACGGACACGTCAGTTTCAAACGGACAGGAGTCAATTTCAAACGGACAGGTGTCAAGTTCAAACGGACACGTCAGTTTCAAACGGATGATGTCATCATATTACGAACAATTTCAAACGGTCAAGATGATTTCGATCAGATTTAAGTCGAATTATGGTTCAAAACTTTCAAGGATTCGTTATCTATGTGTTTCGCCTGTTATGTGAACGTTTTAGACCATTTTATCCGAAATATATGTCCGAATCAGAAAAATATGAGAGAAAGTGAGTAGAAGATAGAAAATCCGGTAGAATCAAGCAGAATTTGGTATGAACTCCTTGTCCTGAGCTCTGATACCACTTGTTGGATCGTGTTCGGTGACCCTAAAGTCAGTTAAGGCAGTTCATCTTCAAATACGAGGGTGGAATCAACGTAAACGAAGTCAAAACAGCTTGTATCCTTTTAACTTTCTTTCTATTACTGATTATGAGCTTTTACAATGTATTCTAACAAAAATCCGGCAGCACCTTCGCTCACACACACATACATGACCGTTTCAAATGAACATGCACACCACATATTTATAGGCAAAGCCTCCTGACCGTTTGAAGATGTCACAGCTGCTTCAAACAGACACCTGCTTCAAACGGTCAGTGTAACACCCCGAAAATATAAATCCTTATATTAAAACTTAAAAGTAAAATAAACAAGATTCAATCAACTAGAAATTTTAACTCAGTTAAATACAAGCCTTGAAATAACCCATGATAGGGTTAAAACACTCAAATTTAAGGATAATCAAAGTTGAGGGTGTAAACTTGTCAAAACTGAAACTTATGTTGGACCGTGTCGTGACCCTAAACGATCAGTCAAGGCAGTTCATCTTCACGTGTAAAGGCGGAATCAATGCACGCAAAGTAACAACAGCTTTTCCTTTCAATTTCTTCTCTTTATTAGCTTTCTAGAATGATTTTGACAGAGTTTCGTTACCAAGCTAATGACCTAATTCCGCTCCAATGGTTCTTACAAATGAACACAAGAAGGGTATATATACTATTGCTGATTTCGCTTCAATGGTCATGACCATATAAGCGAAATCACATGAATCAGATTTCGCTTATATGTCATGTACATTAAAGCGAAATCAACATGTTCATCTAAGCGAAATCACCCTAACAATGTACATTAAAGCGAAATCAAGAATAAAACCATAATTTTGACTTTTAAGATCCAATCTTGACTTTCATGATTTAAGACTTGATGAAGATGCAGTCAACAGACATTCTTGTGCATCAACAGACTCCCCCTTGGATGTTGACGTAGTCTTCAGATCCTGAGTCTTCAGTCTTAGTTTTTTTCTCCAACTCTCTGTCGTCTCATTATAAACACTCTATCTTCACAGGTTTCAGGATCTTGTCCTCCTGGCTCTAACTTCTTTCTTCCCTTTGAATGTTGATCCATACTCCCCCTTTCACAAACTCCCCCTCTCGATATGCTAGAATCTGAGAAATCTGGTTCAAGCTTTGACATTTAGCTTCCATTGGGAATAATCAAGTTTACAACCTGTTAACCTGCACATCCTCTACCTCAACATAAGTTTCACAAATTTATAACAATTGAATTTAGTAAACTTACTGGTAGAAATCAATTATCACAAACAATCATACTAGTTACATCAAGTTCAAATGAATGACCTTGATTAACTAAACACACAATCTTTCAAAACATTTGTATATGACATTCAAAGTTTTCAACATATTCTCCCAATCCTGTTCATCATGTTTAGCACTTGGAATTTTGAAAATCAGCTCTTCAACATCAGTTGTCGAAAATCTTTTTGAATTTTGAGTTTAAAGAAATGCAGTAAACAAATATGTACAAACAATATTTTTGTGAGTTTGTGTAAGAGGATCATATCAGTTTATGAAACAAATCACTAGCACCGTTAAGCTTTAAACATGTTAAGTTTTAAACGATTCACTTAGATTGTCAGTATACTGATCCACTTAAATTTTCACACAAAGTTCAACTGCTTCGAGATACGAGTTTAATGTCTTAGATACTTAAACTTAATCACGTGTCCCACCTCAGAATATACTCCCGTATCCAGATCCCAATATTCAGTCTTACAGGTAGATATAACACAAATGATATCTGTAAGGGGTTAATAATTTATGAAGAATCATGAGAGCTCAGGTCAGAACTACCGTTCAGCAGAGAGATCATGACTCAACTTATGGGTGTGTCCCCTTTAGAGGATCTTTTTTACAACAGCATTGCTAAGCAATTTTATTGTCTTATCATTGATGCTGAGGGTGATGCTGTGTTTCAAGCATTTGCAGAAAGTATTATTCGAGGACTAGGTCAGAACCACCGTTCAGCAGAAGTCCCGGAATAATACCCCAGATATCACTGAGTATAAAAACCTAGTATATCAGAATATGAAACTTTTCAAACAAGATTTCGGGGGTTACCCATATATCCAAGAGATGTTACCCACGATATAAGCAAGTTTGAAATTTAGGTTTATATCTCGTCACAATTTACTAAATGTGCAAAAACCTACTGACACATCATCAGTGAGACCGTTTATCACATTTGACATTTCATATCTTTAGCATGCTGTGATAGTTCACTGATTTACTATCATTTCCTCTTTTTCACAACAAAACTCATTTTTGCTTTTTAATGTTTTTGGCATTTTCAAATTTTCAAATTTTTTTAAAAATTTTTCTCCCCCTAAAATCAAAATATGTTTCAATTTTGATTTTCAAGGAAAATTTGAAAACAAACTATACAAGAAACGTGACAAACTGATATCAAATCACTTCAATCTGCCATCCACTTGGCATAAACAATCAGAACTCCCCTTAACAACAAACTATTTTCCCATTTAGATTTCAAAACACTTAAGTTTATTTTAATCAAATGGTTTTTCCGGAAAATTAGTTTTGTTTGTCTTTTCACAAACTTGGGGTTTCATCACATTGTTCTTCTTTAACCATTTTGAAAGATTTAACAATTAAGACCCTTGTCAACAACAAACACTAGTAGAAAATCAAGTACAACTTAATGTCCCTGATTTACCACTTGTAAATCGAAATATCACAGTTACCATCCTGTGAATTTCTCAAGAATGATGCCGATACCTGCTTCACACTTACCAACCTGGAAGCTCCGGCAAGTCAGGAATTCAACCAACAGATTTTGACACCCAAGCCTGACCAGCCTTAGGTGTATTTTGATCTTTTCTCTTTTCTTCGTAAAATTCTTTCACTCCTTTTTCCTTACCATCAACCATCTTACTAAAAATATGTTTAACATTGCTATTAAACATTTTTCCAGCATCAACACCTTTTGATTTTAGGTTTGCGGCTAGTAATGGTGGAAAATTCTCATCATTCATTAAAGGAACTGTCTCTTCCTTTTTTACCTCAACTTGTGGCTCCTCTGATTTTGTGGAATCAGATTCATTTCCCGAACTTGGCTTGTCTGACTTGGATGAGCCAGATTCATCGCCAATAACTTTCTTTTTCTTCTTGTTTGTCCTCAGATTTGCATCTGAAGAATTTGATTTGCTTGGCTTTGCAGTCGAGTGAATCAATTCATCAGAACTCTTATTCAATCTGACCTTTGAACCCGAAGACAAAATTTTCTCGAGATACTCTCTCGCCTTCTTCCTTTTCTTTCGCAGTCTGTCTTTCTGCCCCTTTGAAAGTTTAACTTTCTTTTCTTGAATTTTCTGATCCTGAACTTTAGGTTTTAGAACCTTCTGTTCATGGGGCTTGACGTTGACTGGTTTCTTTACCATTCTCTGAGATTCAACCCTCGATCTTCCCATCGATCTCATTGGGCAATTTCTGGCAATGTGTCCTCTAATTTGACAATTATAGCATCTTCTTGTTTCATGATTCCAATTCTGACAGTTAACAGCAATATGTCCTCTAACACCACAGGTGTAGCACACTCTGTTATCGTACCATCCACTTCTGTCTGTCCAAACATTCAGATCATAACATTGTTTGGCTTGGTAATAATCATTTCTCCTCTTCAATGCTGGATTTGTCTTTTGAGCACTATGGTCAAACCTGCACCACTTATTACCAACTTTTTGTGAGTTTTGATTTTCAAATTTTTGTGGTTTTTTATCATGATTGGATGATTGAACTGATGAGCTTTTATTTTCTTTTTGAAGATTTTTCAGCTTTTTATCCTTTTGTTTTTGTTCCACATTCTTCTTTACAGGTTTTTGCGTTGAGCATTCACCTTTCTCAGTAGAATGTAGAACGGTTTCTTGAAATATTTCATTTAATTTTAAAAATATTTTTCTTTTCTCAATTTCATCATCAGTTTTCTCATCACAATCTTCAACTTTGACTTTGTCAAAGTTTGTGACATTGTCACTTATTGGAACAGAATTGATCGGTTTTGGACACTCATATGGTGCCGAAGTCACAAAACCTTTCAATTTATTCTCAAGCTCGTTAATTTTATTTCGAGCAATTTCAGCTTCTTTTTCAAGCCGAATGATTTTCTGAAGATGAGAATTTATTTCAATCTGTTTTTCAAGATTATTGTTAAAAATGGCAGATTTTTCATCTTCTAAAATCTTCATTTGACTTTGAAAATCTTTTTCTTTTTCTTTAAATTTTTTGTTTTCTAATGACAAACTCTCAACATTCTCCAAAAGTTTGTCATTTTCAGATTTTAGTTTTTCGCAATTCAAGCGCAAATCCAAAATCTGTTCATCATCAGCTTTCTTCTCGTCTTTCAAAGCTTTGTTTTCCAATGTAAAATTCTCCATATCTTTCAAGAATTTCACACTGTCTGTTTCTGATTTTTCACAATTCGAACATTTTCCATTCATCTCTCCATTATCAGCTTCCTTCTTTGAAATTACTTCTTCAAAAACCTGCTGTTTTTCCGTAACAGCTTCTTTCTTAATTTCTTCAATTTCTTCAACATCTGCTGCCTTTTGATTTATCTTTTTCGCAGCAAGTTTATTCTTGAACTCATCAATTTGTTCTGCAAAAGAATCATTAACCATTTTAGATGAAAATAACTGTTTATAAAACTCAAGTTTCTCAAGTTCTTTACTATCATCATCACACTCTTCATCAGATGAGTATGAATGATCAAAAACCGGAACTTTTTCTGAAATAACTTCTGAAACTTTTTCCTCTTTTTCAGAACTAACTTCAAAACTCTTTTCTATTTTATCCACAACAATTTTTGAATCAACAATTTTTGAATCCTTGTTTATTGAAAATGATTTTCTAGAATTTTGTTTTCCGGCAAGAATATCAATAATATCCATTGAATTATTGTTAAAAATATCATCTGCAAAGGAACAACCATATTCATCATCACTATCCATATTTAGATAACAGTTTTCACAATGTCAATCACTTTCAAATGAAATTATCCTGCTCAAACAAAATCGCCTTGAATCACCTGCAAACAAACAAACAAACAAACAAACACTTAGACAAATTTTCGAAATTTTTACAAATACTGACACTGAAGCGAAATCAGTCAGATTGACTGATAAGCGAAATCAACAACAATGTCCTCTCGAGTGAAATCACAATTGTTCACTCGAGCGAAATCACAAGTGTTCCTTGGAGCGAAATTAGAATTTGTTCGTTGAAGCGAAATTAGCTTTTGTCTATTGAAGCGAAATTAGATTTTGTCCTTATGAGCGAAATTAACATGTTCGTTGGAGCGAAATTAACATGTTCGTTGGAGCGAAATTAACATGTTCGTTGGAGCGAAATTAACATGTTCGTTGGAGCGAAATTAACATGTTATTGTTCGTTAAAGCGAAATTAAGTGATAATGTCCGTTAAAGCGGAATCACCTTTTAACCATTTTTGACCAAGTTTTAATCCGTATTTTAATCTGATACTTTCCAGGATTTGTTATTACTGTATTTTACACGTTATATTCAAAAATCAGACCATTTCGACCGTAGGAACCAGTTCAATTCGAAAAAGTATCAAAGAAAGTGAGTAGAAATGAGAGATTTTTGTAGATTCAGCTGTAGTAGTATGAACTCCTCGTCCTGAAGCTCTGATACCACTTATTGGACCGTGTCGTGACCCTAAACGATCAGTCAAGGCAGTTCATCTTCACGTGTAAAGGCGGAATCAATGCACGCAAAGTAACAACAGCTTTTCCTTTCAATTTCTTCTCTTTATTAGCTTTCTAGAATGATTTTGACAGAGTTTCGTTACCAAGCTAATGACCTAATTCCGCTCCAATGGTTCTTACAAATGAACACAAGAAGGGTATATATACTATTGCTGATTTCGCTTCAATGGTCATGACCATATAAGCGAAATCACATGAATCTGATTTCGCTTATATGTCATGTACATTAAAGCGAAATCAACATGTTCATCTAAGCGAAATCACCCTAACAATGTACATTAAAGCGAAATCAAGAATAAAACCCTAATTTTGACTTTTAAGATCCAATCTTGACTTTCATGATTTAAGACTTGATGAAGATGCAGTCAACAGACATTCTTGTGCATCAACAACTTAGGTTACTAATAATAACCAAAACAAAACCAAACACCCAAAAGCTGGTGTCTGGTCGAACAGAGAGCAAGGGGGGGGGCGACACAGGGTTTTCTTCAAACCCTTGTTTCATATCAAATCTCCAAATTGAAGTTTCAAATCTGCCCTAAATCAAGTCTTGAATGTAAATTAGTAATCCCCTTGTAGTAAGGATCAAAAGGTATGTAAAATTTTTATATTTTGAATCACCATAAATTCTAGGTTAATGGTGAATAGCTGAAATTGGACCTAGATAGGTCATGCATGAATGAATCTTGAAGCAATATGTTGTTTAGGATTAAACCCTAGATGATAAATTGTGAAAATTATTGCATGTTACTTGAAGAAATTACAATCACCATTGTAGGTGATTTATGATAGTGTGAAGACTAGACAAGTACTAGAATTGTGAATTTTAATCTAGAGAAAAACTGAATGGTATGATGAAATTCAGCAAATTGAATGTTTAAATGATACAAGTGGCTTAATTATAGTGAAATTGGATGTTAAAATTCATGTCATGAACTTAGTAATAATTGTAGAAAAATCTGTCTCGTTAGGTGTTCGTAGTAATGCCTAATCGAAAATTTAAATGCTAGAGGGATGAAGCCGGATTTGAAACAAGATGTACAATGATTTGAAACAAAATTATTGGTGGCCCGGAATGAAGAGGGATGTGGCGAAATATGTGGAAAAATGCTTGACATGTTTACAAGTCAAGGCGGAGCACCAGAAACTATACGGCAAACTTCAACCGTTAGAAATTCCGGTTTGGAAATGGGAACATATTACAATGGACCTGTTAACCAAGTTGCCTAAGACGAATCGTGGTTTTGATGCCATATGGGTAGTGGTAGATAGGTTGACGAAAAGTGCTCACTTCATTCCGATTCGTGAGACTTATAAGTCAGAAAAGATGTCGGAAGTTTATACCAATGAAATCATAGCACGTCATGGAGTGCCGGTGTCCATCGTGTCCGATAGGGATACCCGGTTTACCTCGAATTTCTGGCGAGATTTCCAAGAACAAATGGGGACCAAATTGTTCATTAGCACTGCGTACCATCCTCAAACGGATGGACAAAGTGAAAGAACGATACAAACATTGGGAGACATGCTACAGGCGTGTATAATCGACTTTGGAGGCAGTTGGGATGTTCACTTACCGTTAGTCGAGTTCTCGTATAACAACAGTTAGCAATCTAGTATTAAGATGGCACCATACGAAATGCTTTACGGTAGGAAATGTCGAACCCCGGTATGTTGGGGTGAAGTAGGTCCACGTGAACTCGCCCACCAAGATATAGTACGAGCCACGAATGAAAAGATCGATAAAGTTCGGGCACATTTGAAAGCGGCTCAAGACAGGCAAAAGTCGTATGCTGATAAAAGGAAAAGGCCAATCGAATTCCAAGTCGGCGATATGGTCATGCTAAAAGTTTCCCCATGGAAGGGCGTTATTAGATTCAGAAAAAGGGGGAAGCTATGCCCGAGGTTTATCGGGCCATTTAAAATTATCAGAAGAGTCGGCAAGGTAGCTTACCATCTTGAATTACCGGAGGAGTTAAGTGGAATCCATGGCACGTTTCACGTGTCACAATTAAGAAAGTGCCTAGCAGACGAAACGACCTATATCCATTACGATGATATCGAAGTGGATAATAGTCTAAATTATGCGGTGAGACCGGTGGAGATTTTAGATAGAAAGGTCAAATATTTACGAAACAAACAAATTGACCAAATTAAAGTCAAATGGGAGCATAGGAAAGGTTCGGACACTACATGGGAGTCCGAAGAAGAGATGCGACGTCTTCATCCTGCTTTATTTGGTACGTAATTCAGTTTCGGGGACGAAACCTTTTTAAGGGGGTGGACTTGTAACACCCCGAAAATATAAATCCTTATATTAAAACTTAAAAGTAAAATAAACAAGATTCAATCAACTAGAAATTTTAACTCAGTTAAATACAAGCCTTGAAATAACCCATGATAGGGTTAAAACACTCAAATTTAAGGATAAATCAAAGTTGAGGGTGTAAACTTGTCAAAACTGAAACTTAGGTTACTAATAATAACCAAAACAAAACCAAACACCCAAAAGCTGGTGTCTGGTCGAACAGAGAGCAAGGGGGGGGGGACACAGGGTTTTCTTCAAACCCTTGTTTCATATCAAATCTCCAAATTGAAGTTTCAAATCTGCCCTAAATCAAGTCTTGAATGTAAATTAGTAATCCCCTTGTAGTAAGGATCAAAAGGTATGTAAAATTTTTATATTTTGAATCACCATAAATTCTAGGTTAATGGTGAATAGCTGAAATTGGACCTAGATAGGTCATGCATGAATGAATCTTGAAGCAATATGTTGTTTAGGATTAAACCCTAGATGATAAATTGTGAAAATCATTGCATGTTACTTGAAGAAATTACAATCACCATTGTAGGTGATTTATGATAGTGTGAAGACTAGACAAGTACTAGAATTGTGAATTTTAATCTAGAGAAAAACTGAATGGTATGATGAAATTCAGCAAATTGAATGTTTAAATGATACAAGTGGCTTAATTATAGTGAAATTGGATGTTAAAATTCATGTCATGAACTTAGTAATAATTGTAGAAAAATCTGTCTCGTTAGGTGTTCGTAGTAATGCCTAATCGAAAATTTAAATGCTAGAATAGTAGGAAAACGCAGAAATTATCATGACTCATAATGATGCGATTATGGTCATGAAAAGAGTTCTAAACAAGTTGTAAAACTGAGTTTTCTAGGCAAAGAGTCCGGATCATCAAGCGGACAAGCCGGAGGGAATTCACGGGGGAAAGGCGTGCTCTAAAGGTACGAAATTACCGTTTCGTTACATTATGTATTATTCGATAGTTTTATGTTGTAGTTTGAAAAACATGGTAAACAAGATAGATCAATATATCATGGAAGTGACTTTTCGTCTTAATCTAGTGAGACGGGTCAAAACAATTGTTAGTAATTTGATGTTTGAATTACCTTGTTTGATGATTAACTCATGGTGTCTAAACGGGTCGAACAACCAAATACGGCATGATTAATACTTCGGATTATGATAGAAAGATCTTTGATGATTGATTAATATATATATATTATTTAAGTTATATGAGGTTTTAATGTTTCGGTATCGTAGATGAAACTGAAATTTGAGAGTTAGAATCTTGGTCTAAAAATCAAACAAAGCAAAAACTTGAAATTCCAGGTACTACCGTAAATTACGGTAGTACCGTAATTTACGGTGGATATAAATTGTTTACGGTGGAAACCACCTGATTTACGGTGGCCATAAGTTTTCAGAACTCACCGTAAATTACGGTAACACCGTAATTTACGGTGAACCCAGAAATCTTTAATTTGTTTTATTTTAAGTTGATGATTGGACTATATGTTTAAGTGTTATGTACCAAAGTCAAAATTAATGTTTTTTTTTTAACGGTTTGACCCTAGGTGTTTAGATGGATCGTGCGGATGGTGATCAAGCAATGTCGAAGAACCGAACACCACTTTTGAAGCTTCCGCTATGTGTCTTAATCCTACTTAAACTTTGTTCATGGGTTGTATATCAATTCTCAAACATCCTTTAAATGTTCAAATTAGTCATGTGTTGACTGTGGTTTATGTTACTTCTAAAACTTATGTAAATCTAACATCTTTTGGTATAATTATGTATAAATCTAGTAATTAATTCTAGTAAAAATTTAAGGTTGTTACAGTCAGGGCATGTTCAAACGGTCAGACCATGTTCAAACGGTCAGGCCATTTTCAAACGGTCATGACATCCTCAAATGGACAGGACCATTTCAAATGGACAGGACCAAAAAAACATGTTCTAATCCTAATTCAAGCACTATTACTCACTCATTAAACCTATCTAGACATAAGACTCGATAAGACGTAGTCAGCAGACATTTAGTGCACTAACAAATTTTGTTTTCCACTCTCTCTTTTTTTGCCTCCAACATCATATCTTTTCTTTTGCAAAAAGCACCAACCGTATTAACAACCATGCCAAGAGTTTCGTAAAATTCTTTAACACCATCATGCTTTTTTGCTACAGCCACAATCACTAACTGAAGTTGATGAGCAAAGCAATGTATGTAATGTGCCGATGGATTGTCTTTCAGAATTAAAGCTTTTAATCCATTAAACTCTCCCCGCATGTTGCTTGCACCATCATAACCTTGACCCCTAATCTGTTTAAACAAAAACAAACAATAAAATACAATGATACAACATATAATCTTTATTATAGTTTATGTAATGAAATTATGAAACATATAACTTACTTGATCTATGCTTAAATGGTTGGCTTCTTTAAGAGTTAAAGAATATGTATTCCTCACATGAGCAACTCCAATTAAACTCTCAACCCAAAGACATCGTCTTTAATTTCTTCACAAGTCATTTTGGTTACTTCTTTCGCATAGCAATCGACAATCTCTTTTTGAATCGATGGAGCTGTCAACTTATTATTCTTCTTGGCCTTCCCTAAAGTGTACTTACCAATATCCGGGTTGTTCACACTAATCAACTTTAAAACCGAAAGAAATATACCTTTATAAAGAGACTTTTTAGATTCGTCATAATCACGAAACGGTAAACTATTTTCTAAACAAAATCCAGCACTACGAACAGACCCCATTAATCGATACCGATTTCCAATCCTTCTTTCCTTGTTACGCCTTTTTTCATTCGCATCATAGGATCGCTTTTGGTTCGAGAGATTTTCACATTTTTGCGCCGCCTTATTATGTATACTATTAACTAACCCAACATGTTCTTTTAAGACACCCGGTTTACTCCAATTACAAAAGCCTCCACTTACAAAAGTCTCTCTTCCACCTTTATTACCAACACTTTCATTAAACAAGTAACAATATAAACAATATGCTTTTTCTTGTTTAGTTCTATACTCCAACCAATGATATTTATCAAACCATTTAACATTAAAACGTCTTCGGCCACTTGAATAGTTTGTCCATTTAAAGTCATGACCTCGTGGTTGAAAAGCTTTTTTAACAAGATACTCTCTTCTTATGTCGTCTATTTGATTTGGATGATAACTAGTAATAGGCGGTCTATCAGATGGATCCGAAGGAAGATCATTCAAATCGATTTTGTTTCGTGTTGAAGGACTTGAAGCCAAAGTAATAATTGGACTTGGAGTTGGTCCGATATCTTCATTTTCTTGCATATCAATATCATTCTTTGAACTTGGACCAATATCTTCATTTTCTTGCTTATCGTCAATAATATTTGAACTAGGAGTTGCACCAAAATCATCATTTTCTTGGAATTTTCGTTTAAAAAGACTACTAATGAGAGTTTGTTTTTTCATCTTTCAACTTCCAAATTCCCTAATTTTATAAGACAAATAAAATTAAAGAATAAGCCCTAAATCAATTTCACATAAACCCTAAAAGCTATAACAAATTAACAATTGCACATAACAGTCATAACTATAAAATTAAACAATAAGCCCTAAATCAATTTCACATTAAACAATAAGCCCTAAATCAAGTTCACATAAACCCTAAATCAATTTCTCATAAACCCGATTGAAATTTGGAAAAACACTTACTTGAGGATGGACTGGCAGTGGTGGACGATGATGGACTGGAGTGGCGGAGTGGAACGGCGGTGGCAAAGGGCGGAGGAATGGACGATGATCGGATGATGGACTGGAGTGGCTCCTGGCTCCTGCGCTGCTTCTTTTTTTTTCTTTGGTCCTGCTCCTGCTACGCTTGTTCTTCTTTCTTTTTGGGCTTTTTCTTTGTAGAAATATTAGATTATTGGGTATGGGGTTGAGACTTGGGCTATGATAATTGGGCTTTATAAGTATTGGGTAATTAGTTAGGTAGAATAAAAATTTTTGGGCTTACAAAAGGGGTAACATAAAATTTATTAAGGGGCAACGAAATCCGAAAAACGCAAAAAAAAAAATTTTTACACTATCGCGACCGAGCCAAGGGGCAACGCAGGCTACCCCTTGTCATAGGGTATGTCCGCCCCTGTACGAGACGAAAAGCAAATTAGCAGCAGAACACAACATTTTAAATATGGGTTATTTTACACAAAAAAGGCATAATAAAATTAAGAAATAACAATCCTCACATAGTTACTCAGTTGAGAAATGAAGCTAGCTATCAAGATGACTAATTCTAAAGTAACAAGGGAGAATCTGTGAGATAAAAGTCGTTCATCGGATATGATGAAGGTGGTGTGAGGCGAGCCCCAAGAAATTGTGACAACCCTCACCAAACCAGGTATCCGTACGAATTAATTAGTATTTAATTACTGCTCAATTACTGTGCTTGCTTGCAATGGTAAATAAACTTCTACGTGATTTCTGAAATATGCATAACCATGCCTCAGACTCTATTTGTTGTTACTCTATTATTTACATACAGAACTTCAGTGACAACCTTGATGCACAAAGGCACAGTAGCACAATGAACGGATAACCCATTTAACATGCTGATATAGCTAGCACCAGGTAGACACTGCCTCTAAGGCCTGTATGAGCCAGAGATAGTTTACTACACTAATAGAAAGTGTAGGGAAGTGAGGATTGTAGAACTGCGTCACTAGGAATGAGATTACAGTGACCGGATGTGCCTAAAACGTACTTTAAGTACAAAATTCAGCACTTTAATTAAAATTCAGCAGTAAGCTACCTAATAAAGTGCCAAAACATGAGAAAAATATTACTAGACACTTTCCAAAGTGTCGGGAATAAGTTGTGTCACTAAAAATAATAATAACGTCACTTTAAATCTTTGTTAAGCACTTAAACGGATCACTATCCAACCAAACAACCGGACTTTATCCGGAACGTAAAAATATTGCCATCAACACTGTTTTTCTTTTCTGAGCCAATTAGGGTCCCCGTATACCCTAACACCCGCTACAATGCATAACATACTAGTAAATGGTTTAATCTCCTAAATATCTAACTAATACTTACCTTTTAGTTGAAATCTAACCATAAGACCCCCCCCCCCCCCAACCGAATTTGGTCACCATATATGACCCCCATGTCCTTTACTTGATTATTTAAATCTTGCTTGCCTAATATCAAGTGAACATGAGAACCATTGGTTAAACATGAAGGTTTTGTCTATAAGAACAATCTTTTGCACACCATAACTTTCACCACACTTATCAACAACACTCCACTCTCTCCCTCTCTTTGAACTTTCGGCCGGGAGCACCCACATCCATCCATCCATCATCCTTTCGATTTCATTCAACTCATTCCATACAACTACAAGTGCTAAGGATTGCGTATAAGGAAGCTTGGTGCACTCGGATTGTGAAGGACCTCGCTACATTGCTTTTATCCACCCGATCTTCGACTAGTTTCTTCCCTAGCCTCGGGCTAGTAGTAAGTGACTCTAAACGCCTTCTTGATCCATTCTAAAGTGGTTAAAATGAACTTTGTCGGTTAAGATTCATGAACTTACAAGATGACATGTTAAAAGTTTACAAAAGTGTTAAATGATTTGGATAAAAGCTATAAAGTTGTGTAAAACTTGTAAGACTTGTTTTGTGGTGATTATTAGTGCCGATCTACGTTGTGGTGGCTCGGATCATCATCTAACCCGGATTAGTCATGTTCATGAATCATGACATAGAGTATGTTTAAGTATGAAAAAGGTTAAATGATGAAACTCTACCACACATTAAACATGAACTTGTGTAAAATCAAATTTCATTATGAAATAGTGTTCCAAACTAGTAGATCTACGGATCTACAAATGGTATTTTCAAAGGAGCAAGTGTCAAAGAAATCATGTTTTCTAAAACCGGATCTTACACGAACAAGAATGATTTTTAAACACACAAGTGTGTAGACACTTGTGTAACACTAAATTTCGACAAAGAACTAATTTTGTCAAATTTTACAAGAAGTTGTAAAGATGGAATTTCGTTAAAAACGAGACTTTTACGAAACCGGATTGATTTATACAAAAGATCCACTAAAAGTAATGGGATTTACTTCATATTTTAGATAAATCACAAGTTCATGTATTTTTGCGATTTACATCTATTTTGACTAGTTTGATGGTTTAAATATTGTTTATTATTGATTGAGAAAATTGTTAATTTGAATTTTTAAAAGAAAATGATACACTTGAAAGCGTGGCCACCTCCAGTTACAGGGGAAACTCTGGCGAAATTTTTCTAAAAACCTAACACTTGGGAATATTTTCACTACAAGTGTTGTAAATCTATTTTTGACTTGTTTTCAAAACGTAAGTTTCGCCACGACTTTATTTACGAAACATCGGAGGTGGGGTTTTCACAAAATAAAAACGGGGTAAATATATATTTGATATATATATTTTTCATAGCGTCACTTGTAAAATGTTTATGATTATTTTGTCAAATATACAAATATTATTTTTAGGGTAAAAATAATATTACCGAATGTTAATGATTCCAAAAATAATGCATACGCTGTCATAATAAATAGTGAGTTACAACGGTATAATTATTACCACCCGATCTTATCTGTAACCTACGCAATTCAGAAGATACCAATGAACGCGTATTTGTCAAGAATATTATTTCGGAAAATTGTATGAAATAAACCATATTGTTTTTGGGAAAAATGATTATATTTTGGAGTAAGAAATAAAATATATTAAGTGAGACTTAATAATGTATTTTGAATGTTACGAACACGCATGTATTAAATCCCCCACCCTTGGGAAGGAGAATAATTACCAAGTATTTATAAAAATATAAACACGAAATAGTTGTCTAACTATTTCCCAAAAACTTAAACCTTAAGCTAAGGCACGGCTGTCCGTCTAATAGATTTAGTACGTGTAGGTCGTTGCACAGCTACTTGATCAGGAGGTATACTTGGTAGAGACGCACCACTGTGAGTTCATGTCCCCTTTTTCTCTTAACTGTTTTCAGTTTTCTAAACTACGGGGGTGAAATACATGTTACTATGATTATAAATGTTTCTTACATGGTATGGTTAGCGTAAGGAGGGTTATTATTCGGATCGTGTGAGTGGGTAGGCAGAAACTTGAGGCCATTAATCCTCAGGGTAGGACCGAGGGGCAGGAGCGGTAGATCTATCTGGGTGTAGCGAGCCCAGCCCCAGGCCCAATCAGTACGGACCTCGGGGTGACTTTGTACCCAACGCATAAATCTGCTAGGTTTGAGTCTTCCTACTTGCACTTCACACATATCAATGGCCTTGCAAACCATTGGTGATCTCTTTTTCCTTATTTGCTACATTCCAGGATTTTATACTTACAAAGGTTTTACTTACTCACTACACATGAACTTGCTCAACAATTTTTGTTGATTTTTCCAACTTACATGTATTTCAGGTAATTAAGGATCTGGCACGGTATGCTACATTTCTCACGCTGCATAAGAGAAATAAGGTCATCCAAGTTTAGGGGTCGTGGCTCTTGCCTGGACGAGCCACAGTTCTTAAACTACGTCTGCTTTATGTTTGTGGTTATAAATTCTGAACAATGTTTTCTTTATGTTGTTAGGTTGTAATCTCCGTCGCACGTGTCAGTACTTTAAAACTATGTTGTGGTACTTTTATTTTAAATCAATGGATGATCTTGCATGGTTTTTATTTCATATAGCTTGTTATGATTAAGCTATGGTATTAAGAAGTCACACCAAATTAACCACGCTTCCGCAAAGCCAGGGTGTGACAGCTTGGTATCAGAGCTCTGATCATAGCGAACTAGGATTCCTTCTCGAGTCTAGACTATGATCACTAGGGCTCTCACGAAAACATTTTACACTGCATACCACTTGAGTCCAGATCCAAAACTTTTTACAAACAAATGTTGAGCACATTTATTTATTATTATAGGCTCAGTCTGGGAGGCTGAGGCTCGGTCTGGGAGGCCGAGGCTCGGTCTAGGAGACCGAGGTAGTTATCTAGTGGGACTAGGGAGTCAGTCTGAGAGGCTGGGAGAATTGGCTAGTGGGACTAGGAAGAAGAGTCTGAGAGGCCGGGAGAATTGGCTAGTGGGACTAGGAAGAGCAGTCTGAGAGGCTGGGAGAATTGGCTAGTGGGACTAGGAAGAGCAGTCTGAGAGGCTGGGAGGCTAATGGGACTAGGAAGATCAGTCTGGGAGGCTAGTGGGACTAGGAGAATTATTTGATTGCTTACTTGGTGACTAATGTGCTTATCTGATTGTATGATTGATTATTTGTACATATTTGTGTTTGTGTTACAGACACCATGGACTCGTCCGGCACAGGTGATTCGAACACCACGGACCCTAGACCCATAGTATCAGACGACTTAGAGTCTTCAGAGCACGAGGTCCACACATCAGATGTTACCAGCACAGACGAGGATGACTTTCAGCCCTTTGCGCTGCCCGACGCTGTCGATGAGCCCGCTGATGGCCCTTTTGCTGGGTACCTACCACTCGTAGAGATACCTGCTCCCATACCTTTGGCCGTTTATCCTGCTTACGATATGCTCCTTAACGCCGACGTTGACGACGACGTCAATCTGTTGGATGATGAGCCCCTGGAGGACGATGTTGAGGGCGAGGCCCTTCTAGCTGACGGTGGTCTTTTGTTACTCGCAGATGCTCCAGCTGAGGAGTCACCTGCACACTCACCCGCTCCAGACTCCTTCGAGTCTGTGGCCTCCGCACCGCCACACACTCGGAGCGCACAACACTATTCACACGGTTCAGATCCTGACAGGGCATCATCTGCTGCCTCTGCTCCTAGATTTGCTTTTGATCACGACCTCGATGAGGATTCAGACCCTGTTTTTCCCCCTGGATTTGACCCGGACAAGGAGATAGAGTTCATCCACTTGGATCAGCCTATGGTTGACCCAGTAGACCCAGTTGACCCTGCATTCGCTGATCATGCAGATTTTGATATGGAGTTCGTTGATCCCTAGCCTGCCATGGCCCTTGAGCCAGTAGCTGCTCTTGACCCAGTGTTTGAGCATGACCCTGTTCATACTGGCATGCCCATTGATCCTGTGATTGCTGACCTACCCATTGATGATCACCCTGCTAATGCACCACTACTGGAGGGTGACCATGTTATTGCTGCTGATCATGTTGATCCCCCACTTATCGCTGATATACCTGCTGACCCTCTTGTTGCACCCCACCCCACCCTGACCCTGTGCCTGTACAGTTCGATCATGCGCCTTTTGCAACCCAAGTTGATCCTCGATACGCGCACACCCGAAATGGGTGGATAGACGATGACAATGGTTACCCACCTTTCGAGTTTCCTGTGACGCTCTCTTGTGGCTCCTGTTTCAGCCCCTGTTCCAGTTCCTATGGATGCACCTTTGTTACCCACACTCACTGCTGATGTCCTCCACACCGTTACATGACCCGGAGCCTGCACTTGAACCAGCTACTACACCATTTGGGTCAGCTTGATGTTGCGCCTGCTGAACCTACACCTTTACGTGGTCACGATCCTGTTTCTTTTTTTCTGCCGGACGTTGCACCCCTTACATCTACCTGTATCAGACAACCCCCTCATCTGTGGAGAGGTTCGTTTTCCCTTGTGAAGATCGACGCCCGTGCGCCATCGTGCCTAACACTTTCTGACAGGACATACCCGCGCCTAGTAGAGATGCTCCAGGCCGCACCGCTTGCTATAATCACCTCTACAACGCTCGATAAGCCGATTTGATGGTCCCTATAAACGCACTATGCTAACTATAAACCCTCACCATTTCTCGCATTATGAAAACCACACAAGTGCTCCTGTAACATCAACTGCAGTTAAGGATATGAGTCGCGGAACGTTGAAGCTTGAACTGACACCACAAAGGGCAACTTAAAACACAAAACATTACGTGCCTACATCACAAGACAACATGTTGTCTGAAAATTTTAAGTAAAACACCACGACCTCCACCAGCATGCCTCGATCCGCCACGTACATCAGGATCCCTTTTATGCTCTTGACCTCTGAAATTTCACCGTCCTCAGGATCTCGATACTCGTTCCTTTTACCCTTAAGCGGCAAATCAGTTGACTACTTCGAGGAATATACAAGCTCGCGGAGGAATTCAAGCATGTCGACAGTTTACTTTTCTTTCCTCCCCCCACCTTAGTCACCAGAAATGTTGGTGTCTGGATAACGCAGACTGCGTTATGATTGGGTAGAGATCCCAAGATTGTGGAAAATTTGTGAAGACCACGTCTGACTACGTAATTTAGATATGCGGATATACTTGTTGGGCAAGGGTAGGGAGACCCGGTGACCCTGATAATGCGATACCTTTTGTAAGACGACGAAATTGTAGCCGGGAAACGATGGGAATCAATTGCCATTAAGCATGCACTAAAACACTATGGCCAATGACCAACGAAAGCTCAGTCGTCATGTCATTGCCAAATGCGATCAGTAACGCTTATGTGCGCACTAAAATTTTAACACTACATGTTTACTTGCTATACTCTCATTAAACGATACCCTCAAATTTCGTACGAATGTTATGATTTTGATGCAATGTGCTTACCCATTTAATGAAAACCTAATCATAAGACGTGATACCAATATAACACGAATGTGCTATGACTGAGAAACACGTGTTTGTATGTTATACCTGCGGGAAACATGATTCCAGTTACTTGCTTGATGAATTACGTGATGTGTAATATAATGACGTAAATATGTGCGATACATGTGTTCCAAACAACTATTTACGTTCCCTGAATAGAAGAGACCTAACTAACATGAACTTCTTCCTAGAAGATGTCGCATCAAGAGATCACCCGACTAACTGAAGCAGAATGGTTAGCGCACGCCTCTCAAGTCAGAGCTCGGCACGAGGTTCTTCGCTACAAACATGGCGAAGGTGCCTCAGGGAGAAACCTACCTAACGGTTGTACCTACCAGCATTTTCTAGAATGCAAACCCCTGAATTTCGGTGGTACGGAAGGTGCCATAGCTTTTGTAAAATGGGTAAAGAATATGGATGTCGTTGTGCGAATGAGTGGTTGTACGCCAGAGCAGCAAGTCCCGTACGTTACCGGATTGCTACAAGATGGAGCTCTGTTATGGTGGGACCGTAAGGTTCGAGAATTGGGCGAGGCGATAGCATATGCGATGTCGTGGAGCGAGCTGAAAGAAATAATGCGGAAGGAGTATTGTTCACAGATTGATATCCAAAGGCTGGAATTAGAATTCTGGGAACTACAGAAGGAAGGTCCAGATGTGGTGAAGCACGTACGAAGGCTTTACGATTTGTCGCGAGTCATTCCGTACCTAGTGGAACCCGAGTTGAAGAGAATGGAGCAATCCATTTGGGAACTGACACCTCAAGCCTTGAGCTTGATGATGGTATCAACGCCACCATCACCCATGATTGCCCATGTGATAGGACTGGATCTCACTAAGGAAGCACTTAGATTGGTGAAACTTTCAATACCGGACGAGAAGAAGGAAACACCAGTAGAGACATCTGAGAAGAACAAAAGAAAGCTCGGTGAATTTCAGGGAGGTGGTCAAGCAAATAAAAAGAATAAGGCCAAAAAGGGAAAGATGTACATGGGCAAACTACCTAAGTGCGAAGAATGCCAGCGCCATCATCACGGGTGGTGTGGTAGTAGGAAGTGCGACAACTGTGGTAAACAGGGACACAGCAGGGAGACGTGTTGGCAGGAGACGAAAAGAGGAAAGGAAGAAAAGGAAGGTTATAATTGCGGTGGTATGGGACACCTTGGGAAAGGTTGCCCAAGGGAAATTTACCAAGACCAGGAAGGAGCATCCAACACCGGAGCTAGTGAAGCATGCCAGGATCCAGATATGGTCGCTGGTACGTTCTTTATCAACCCAAAATTTTGCATTCACATTATTCGATAACAGTGCCGACCCTAGCCCCGCATCTCATGAACTTAGGAATCTACTTAGTTTAGTAGAGAGTAAGTTAGACGACCCACTCTTGATAAAACTGGTTAATAAACGACCTCGACGTAGTAACTAGGATGAACCCGCAGTCGAGCAACCAAGCGGAGATCGTTATCCGCATCCCGGAGTCGAACGACGAAGCAATCATGACTCATGAGGCAAGATACGCCTCTACAAACTACAAATTGCTTGAAGGCATGGAGGATGTTACGTAATGAATGTGTTGTTTCTTGGCCCATGTCGGGGACAGGAGGAGCTGAAGAACTAAGCACGAAGATATTCTTATGACAAGGAAATATCCTAAGGTCTTCCCCGAGGATTTGCCAGAATGTTCTCTCCCACCCTAATCTCGTTCACACCAGATAAATTCCCGGCATTGCACCTGCATTCAATACCCTTCAACGACTTACATCTTTGGGAATTCAAGGATTGACAGTGAAGTTTCAGAAGTTGATGGAGAAGGAAGATAACAGACCAAAAACCCCCTGTTGGGTAACCCCATATCTGCTCGTCAAAAAGAAGGATGATGATTTCCAAGTAAACGTCAGCCACCAGGAGCCGAACAAGCTAACCCACCAGAGTCGGTGACTCTTGCTAAAAATTAGCGAGCCTCTTACACAACTGACTATGATGATCCAATTACTGCTACACGACTGATCGACGATCGAACATCGCCAGCAGAGAAATTCAGGGAATATACCAGGAGGAAATTGTGGGACAATGATTATGCTTAGACATAAACAAAATGCTGCTTCCTACACAATGTATAAACTAGATCCACACGAGGTGCGGAATCTAGAAAAGCTGGAAGCCTTACATCTAGGAACCATATCTGTCAACTCAATCAAACACCATTAACTTGACCAACTTGTCATTGCAGCTAACGAACCCGAAAGTACTTAAATTTTCTTCCGTTGAAGCCTTCACTTTCACTTCTAACAAGTAGAAATTTGCATTTCTACTCCCCTCAAGTAGTTGCATCACGATATTTTTCCTTCGCTGAGAGCGAACGCACGTTTGCTTCGTATATTTGGTCACTTCTTCGTTTTGGTAAGAACGCATCACTTCATCACTTGAAAACCTATATATAACCCATGCACCATTTGCTACGCATGTGGTTTCATTTCGAATAAACGCTTCATGAATGTTCAGATATTACGTTGTCAAATCTAATTACTAGTTGTGATTCGAATGACCTACATTTTTGTCATTGTTGACTCTTTTGTTATCAAGTCAACACACTTATTGGAACTACCTTCGTTCAAGTTACATGTTTGCTATCATGTCAAGATTTCCCTGTTGATATGTACGTTTATTGTTTGGTTACGTTGAAACTAGGTTCAACTGCTTGAACTTATCCAGTTCACATGCTTAATTTGAGACACCATATGATGCATTGAGAGCATCATATTCTAATACTTTGGCACAGATTCTTTTGTTTCGGGTCGTAGTAGACTTATTTGGTCTAAGACTCCACTAAATCGTTGATAGATTTCGATACCTTACAGTGATACTTTCACAGAACAGAAGCTTGCGCTTATTTGACTACTCACTTCGTATATGGATTTAATTGATTATTTGACAACTTGCCCTAAATCCGTTTCTTTATCACAATTAAATCACTCTCAACACACTTGCGTGCTGAGTCAAAGGTACATAAATTCATTCCATATCATGGTGTACCCTCTAACGATTCTTTCGTTACCAATCAAATGCCTTGCAGTACTTAGTTTCATCTTCAGGCTTGTTCCGGTACACTTTCATCCGGTCTCAAACTCGGTGAGTTTGTTCAGTCACCGCTGTTATGGAATCATGTCATTGCGATACCTTGTGGTGTCATTACAAACTCGTAGCTTGTGCTAATCATGGTCAACCGTTCCATGCAAAAATACGTAAACTTTTGTTGACTTGTCATCTAAACATTCCTGATCCAACTACAAATCAAAGCAAGAATACACCAGGTTCGTTTGTGTTCATTCGGTGTATTCTCAGTTCAAAATGTTCAACGCACTGAACCTTGCCACTCGTCTACTTGGGAGTTGACAGATCACTTTACCATTTCATTTGAGTTGATAATTTTTGAATTTATTTAGCGGGCGCTCTGTTTCGTGAAAACTCGCTTGGATACTGCAATCGGTCGTTTGAGGATCTTATTAGTTGAAAACTCCTCTCTTGCGGACCCCCTGCTAGCTGGAATATGTTAGGCTATACGTAAAGTACGTTTTGTACCTCTAACATCAACTACTATGAGCACCCACCTTCTTAACCCTAGGGCACGAATTGTTAAGTATTCTTGGACCCCCCCCCCCCCAAGTGTGAGTAAGGGTTGATTCGGTTTGATGACTATCTACCTCGATATTAGTTATGTATACATGTGTGACGTGACCATAAGGAGATAAGGTAGTACGAATTTCGGGGACGAAATTTCTTTAACGGGGGGAGAATGTGACAACCCTCACCAAACCAGGTATCCGTACGAATTAATTAGTATTTAATTACTGCTCAATTACTGTGCTTGCTTGCAATGGTAAATAAACTTCTACGTATTTTCTGAAATATGCATAACCATGCCTCAGACTCTATTTGTTGTTACTCTATTATTTACATACAGAACTTCAGTGACAACCTTGATGCACAAAGGCATAGTAGCACAATGAACGGATAATCCATTTAACACGCTGATATAGCCAGCACCAGGCAGACACTGCCTCTAAGGCCTGTATGAGCCAGAGATAGTTTACTACACTAATAGAAAGTGTAGGGAAGTGAGGATTGTAGAACTGCGTCACTAGGAATGAGATTACAGTGACCGGATGTGCCTAAAACGTACTTTAAGTACAAAATTCAGCACTTTAATTAAAATTCAGCATTAAGCTACCTAATAAAGTGCCAAAACATGAGAAAAATATTACTAGACACTTTCCAAAGTGTCGGGAATAAGTTGTGTCACTAAAAATAATAATAACGACACTTTAAAGCTTTGTTAAGCACTTAAACGGATCACTATCCAACCAAACAACCGGACTTTATCCGGAACGTAAAAATATTGCCATCAACACTGTTTTTCTTTTCTGAGCCAGTTAGGGTCCCCGTATACCCTAACACCCGCTACAATGCATAACATACTAGTAAATGGTTTAATCTCCTAAATATCTAACTAATACTTACCTTTTAGTTGAAATCTAACCATAAGACCCCCCCCCCCCCCAACCGAATTTGGTCACCATATATGACCCCCATATCCTTTACTTGATTATTTAAATCTTGCTTGCCTAATATCAAGGGAACATGAGAACCATTGGTTAAACATGAAGGTTTTGTCTATAAGAACAATCTTTTGCACACCATAACTTTCACCACACTTATCAACAACACTCCACTCTCTCCCTCTCTTTGAACTTTCGGCCGAGAGCACCCACATCCATCCATCATCCTTTCGATTTCATTCAACTCATTCCATACAACTACAAGTGCTAAGGATTGCGTATAAGGAAGCTTGGTGCACTCGGATTGTGAAGGACCTCGCTACATTGCTTTTATCCACCCGATCTTCGACTAGTTTCTTCCCTAGCCTCGGGCTAGTAGTAAGGGACTCTAAACGCCTTCTTGATCCATTCTAAAGTGGTTAAAATGAACTTTGTCGGTTAAGATTCATGAACTTACAAGATGACATGTTAAAAGTTTACAAAAGTGTTAAATGATTTGGATAAAAGCTATAAAGTTGTGTAAAACTTGTAAGACTTGTTTTGTGGTGATTATTAGTGCCGATCTACGTTGTGGTGGCTCGGATCATCATCTAACCCGGATTAGTCATGTTCATGAATCATGACATAGAGTATGTTTAAGTATGAAAAAGGTTAAATGATGAAACTCTACCACACATTAAACATGAACTTGTGTAAAATCAAATTTCCTTATGAAATAGTGTTCCATACTAGTAGATCTACGGATCTACAAATGGTATTTTCAAAGGAGCAAGTGTCAAAGAAATCATGTTTTCTAAAACCGGATCTTACACGAACAAGAATGATTTTTAAACACACAAGTGTGTAGACACTTGTGTAACACTAAATTTCGACAAAGAACTAATTTTGTCAAATTTTACAAGAAGTTGTAAAGATGGAATTTCGTTAAAAACGAGACTTTTACGAAACCGGATTGATTTATACAAAAGATCCACTAAAAGTAATGGGATTTACTTCATATTTTAGATAAATCACAAGTTCATGTATTTTTGCGATTTACATCTATTTTGACTAGTTTGATGGTTTAAATATTGTTTATTGTTGATTGAGAAAATTGTTAATTTGAATTTTTAAAAGAAAATGATACACTTGAAAGCGTGGCCACCTCCAGTTACAGGGGAAACTCTGGCGAAATTTTTCTAAAAACCTAACACTTGGGAATATTTTCACTACAAGTGTTGTAAATCTATTTTTGACTTGTTTTCAAAACGTAAGTTTCGCCACGACTTTATTTACGAAACATCGGAGGTGGGGTTTTCACAAAATAAAAACGGGGTTAATATATATTTGATATATATATTTTTCATAGCGTCACTTGTAAAATGTTTATGATTATTTTGTGAAATATACAAATATTATTTTTAGGGTAAAAATAATATTACCGAATGTTAATGATTCCAAAAATAATGCATACGCTGTCATAATAAATAGTGAGTTACAACGGTATAATTATTACCACCCGATCTTATCCGTAACTTACGCAATTCAGAAGATACCAATGAACGCGTATTTGTCAAGAATATTATTTCAGAAAATTGTATGAAATAAACCATAATGTTTTTGGGAAAAAGGATTATATTTTGGAGTAAGAAATAAAATATATTAAGTGAGACTTAATAATGTATTTTGAATGTTACGAACACGCATGTATTAAATCCCTCTCCCTTGGGAAGGAGAATAATTACCAAGTATTTACAAAAATATAAACACGAAATAGTTGTCTAACTATTTCCCAAAAACTTAAACCTTAAGCTAAGGCACGGCTGTCCGTCTAATAGATTTAGTACGTGTAGGTCGTTGCACAGCTACTTGATCAGGAGGTATACTTGGTAGAGATGCACCACTGTGAGTTCATGTCCCCCCTTTCTCTTAACTGTTTTCAGTTTTCTAAACTGTGGGGGTGAAATACATGTTACTATGATTATAAATGTTTCTTACATAGTATGGTTAGCGTAAGGAGGGTTATTATTCGGATCATGTGAGTGGGTAGGCAGAAACTTGAGGCCATTAATCCTCAGGGTAGGACCGAGGGGCAGGAGCGGTAGATCTATCTGGGTGTAGCGAGCCCAGCCCCAGGCCCAATCAGTACGGACCTCGGGGTGACTTTGTACCCAACGCATAAATCTGCTAGGTTTGAGTCTTCCTACTTGCACTTCACACATATCAATGGCCTTGCAAACCATTGGTGATCTCTTTTTCCTTATTTGCTACATACCAGGATTTTATACTTACAAAGGTTTTACTTACTCACTACACATGAACTTGCTCAACAATTTTTGTTGATTTTTCCAACATACATGTATTTCAGGTAATTAAGGATCTGGCACGGTATGCTACGTTTCTCACGCTGCATAAGAGAAATAAGGTCATCCAAGTTTAGGGGTCGTGGCTCTTGCCTGGACGAGCCACAGTTCTTAAACTACGTCTGCTTTATGTTTGTGGTTATAAATTCTGAACAATGTTTTCTTTATGTTGTTAGGTTGTAATCTCTGTCGCACGTGTCAGTACTTTAAAACTATGTTGTGGTTTTATTTTAAATCAATGGATGATCTTGCATGGTTTTTATTTCATATAGCTTGTTATGATTAAGCTATGGTATTAAGAAGTCACACCAAATTAACCACGCTTCCGCAAAGCCAGGGTGTGACAGAAATGATGGAATTTGTCCCTTTATCGTCAACCATTGAGTATAGTTTGATCACGAACGGGGCTACACCATGGTTGTCTTCTATCATCCCTCTCGTTTTATTAGTCATTGGACATCGCGGTTCCAATCCCATCGTGACATTGCGGCTAGTACCACCATGATCACTAATTGCTTCAACACCACAAGATATTTTGCTCAAACCACCACCATCACCGCTACCTATTTCTCCGAAGACATGACTAGTTTTTTTTTTTTTTTTGATAAAAGGGTTACCCCGGTGAATTTTATACCAACCAAAACAAATACAACCAAGTGAGGGACAAAAACACCCCTTAGTTCTCAAGTATGACAGCCATAACCAACAACATTTCCTCCCCCATTGCAACCACCATTTCCAACATGGTCCATGGCACCACAATGCATGTGAACCATTAAACACATACACCTACTTTATATACAAATATATTCCGTTGGTTGTAGAATGTACAATATTCTTATTCCCCACACTATAAGGGAGACAAAAGGCCAAGTAATATTATTTTATTCAACAAAAATATTTCAACTACTTAAGTTGTTTGAGAAAAGGCAAAGTAATATTATTTTCTCTTTAATATGGGATACACAAGAGAGTGTGAATATCAAACAAAAATACCAATTACAATGGTCAATTGATATTAATTGATTATAGAGTAAACTGCAATTTTACCCCCTGAGGTTAGGGGTCATTGGCATGTCTACCCCCTTAAGGAAATAATTGCATCCCCCCCCCACTGTTCACTGTTATGTTGCAACCTTACCCCCCTGACGACAAGGAAAAGATGAATCAGATGGTGAAAAATTATGCTCTTAAGGCAAGGAGGGATGTGTTTATTCTAAAAAATGAATTGTTAAGGTATAGGGTAGTATGTTTTGGAAGCAATCCACCACTACTTGGTCCTGTTAAAGAAAAGGGAGAAGAGGGGCAAAATAGTAAATGCACCAAAGTAGGGCAAAAATACAAGCACCTTAAAAGGCATACCAAGCCCACCTGTCCTTGGGCAGTTCACATCTCAAGGAACACAGACAAGGATAAGTGGTGTGTGAAAAAGAGAGAAGGCATATGGTGAAAAAGAGATTGAGAAGGAGTTCGACAAAGGAGGTAAAATGACCAGAAAGGGAACCAGCATCAAGTGTGGTAAATGTGGGAACATGGGTCACAATGTCAGGAGCTGCAAAGGACAAGGGGGTGAACAATCCACTGCTTCACAGGAATCACACACTACCACTCAAGGTGCACCAGTTTACAATCTTGATGACTGATGGATGGTTTGTTAGTTTAGACTATGTTTGTTTGTTTCTCAACTTCGTTGAAGACAATGTTTGGTTTGTAACTTTGTACTATGTTTATTTGTTTGTTCAAGACAATGTTAGGTTTGTCAACTTTGTTCAAGACTTATGTTTGGTTTGTCAATGATTGTTCAACACACGACTGCTTTATGTTTGGTTTTGTTTGTAGTCATGGCTGCTTTATTTTGTTCAAGACATTGTTTGGTTGTTCAACACCATACGGCTGCTTTATGTTTGACAGGGTTTTTGTTTGTAGTCATGGCTGATTTATGCTAAGGTAATGTGTTCAAACAGAATTTTGCCGGAAAGTGATTCGATTACATTGTAACATTTAGTACAAATAAGAGGTCCAAAATACAAACTTTCAACCAAACAAATCTAGCCTATTTCAACCAAAGTAGACATAAGTGTCTGGTTCTTCGGCTGCAACGACGTAAGGTCTGAATATCTTTTCATAATCACTTTCTTGCTCCATGTAAGGTCTGAGTATCTCAGACTCTTGATCCTCAAAGTAGACATAAGTGTCTGGTTCTTCAGCTGCAACGACGTCTTCTTCCTTACCAACATCTTTATCATTCTCAACTTTATCATTCGCCATACCTACAGAATTACAACCAGGCTACAAAAACATACATATAAGAACTTGAACAAGCACCATTGCATAGACAAAGTATAATTACAAGTAGTCAAAATACACAACCAAATCTAATATCTCCACATTAAACTACTTAACCAAAAAAAACAAGAACAATCAAGACCCAAGTAATCACAAAGTACATCTTCAATTTGAAAACATCTCCATTCTTGTACCGAGCCAACTGTTCTTTGCACTTAGCCAACTCATCCTTATCTTTAATGCTTTGAATTAAACCAGGCATTACCTCTCGACAAACCGGACATCCCTGTTCTTCACCTTTGTCAGCCCATTTGAGGAATCCACATCCTCCAACCTATTATCGGACATCAAAAGCAAGAGTTTCAAACACAGTTCATTTTCAAAAGGCATAAAACATAACAAAGTTACAAAACATAACACACTTACACATCGAAGATACCATCGACCAGGATTAGCTGTCGATTCTGATTGTTTCACCACTGTTTTCGCTCCACAAGGACATATGATGTCTGAATCTTTAGTTTTGCCCTTGAATCGAAGCACATAGGAGGAAGATGAAGACATGTTCAGGGCAGTGAATTGACGGATGGGGAAGCTTGAAATTGGGGACGGACGGGGAAGCTTGAAATTGGGGGTCGATTGAAGATGAATTGCGATTAGGGTTCAACCTTTTATTGGAGAAGAAGAAGGGCAATTTCGACATTTCCATACAAACTAACGGTCACTCTAACGTTGAAATGGTCAGGGGGGTAAGGTTGCAACATAACAGTGAACAGTTGGGGGGGGGGGGGGGGGGGAATGCAATTATTTCCTTAGGGGGGTAGACATGCCAATGACCCCTAACCTCAGGGGGTAAAATTACAGTTTACTCTTGATTATAATAGTAAATTTATATATTGTTAATTGTTGTTGTAAATTTCATTACTTTACTGTTAATAGTAGTAAGGATAATTAACCTCAACTAATTCAAAACGTATATCACTCAAAAAAGAATAATAATAATAATAATAATAATAATAATAATAATAATAATAATAATAATAATAATAATAATAATAATAATAATAATAATAATAATAATAATTAAGATTCATCAAAGCAGATTCGAAGCCCATAGTTCAATATACCTGATGATTACGTTACCACTAAAAGCAATTTTGATATTTGATAATTACCTTTAATATTTATATTTGCTATTTGCGAAGAAATGCCCATAACATAATAATTAAAAGCTTATAATAATACAGGTGGCAGTCGTTACCCATATCTTTTGTACTTTCTACAATATCAAACATACCGATATTCTTTCAAGTCACGGCAAGACAGTTGTGATGGGAATATTGTCATTATGGTTTTTCTACCTGTACGCAATTGGTGCACAAGTTGTGTTAAACAACATGTAGCAACATAAAAAGGTAAAAATTTAGACACTGAAATAGAGAAGATCAAGTAAAGTAGGTTGTTGACGAGATGTAACTCGATGTTTGTAATTAGTAAATGGATAGAACGAATTGGAGAAAACTGTTTGTTATATTTGGCTCGAGTCCCTGCCAAAGATGAAACGCCTCATCCAGTCTGAGACCACCAACGACCTCGTACGCCAACTCACTTGCTTGCTGTTAAAATCAAAAGTTGAAACATTTTCAATACACAGTGATCATAGGAAGAGATTCAAACAAAGACGATTTTCGATGACCAATTGTGTTTTTAAAACATCGATTTTATTCCCTAGTTAAGATATAAATTCAATTGTAAATACACCATGCCGTTCAAAAAAAAAAATTGTAAGTACACCATACTTTTTCGGGTAAATGACTGCAGTTCTCAACACTTTATTTGTTGTATGTTCATTTCTTATTTAGGAATATATATGTATGTATGTATGTATGTACCTTGCATAAACCGAATACCATAGCCACTGAGAACTGTGCCCAATAGAGACCCAATCTCCAGGGAGTTGTGCAGCTGTTTGCTCTCCTCCTAATGGGGCAAATTGACCAAGATGTTTGTATCTACACACAACCAACCATACTTGTCTCAATATGTTACTACCATCATTTTCATTTTTTTTCCAACTTCTGTGCATAGGAGGTACCTGAAAGGACGGAAACGATGCCGTCCTGACTCTCTGAAACGTATTGGACCTTCCGGATGTTTCTCACACTTGTCCATGCGGTTGAAACAATCTGCAAGGTAGGTGCCCTGCTGAGCTGCAACCTACATATTGCCAAGCATGAAACTATTTAATCGGAATGACATAAAAATCCGAAGCCCGACATATATATTCGAGACAAGTATCCTAGTAGAAGATCTGTTTTATTTTTCTGTACCACTAATTTGTTTTTGTATATAAACCTTTTAAAATAATCTCTCTATTTTTATCCTTATTATACTCACTTTAGTTTAATAAACTTTTGAGGTTATAATATTTAATACTATTTTTTACATAAATCGGTATACCGGAGGGTATTGGACGCGGTTTGTCAATTGGGTATGAGACTGGAATTACGAGTACTTGTCTCACACCTGGCCCATTGCTACCCTAGATGAGTATTCATGTAATAAGCTTCTCTTTCTTATTCATTGTTTTTTAAAATTCGTTTACCTGGGCGGTTGCCGGGAAATTCTTCACCTGAGAATCGACTTGAGATAATGCTGATTTAAATTCATCAACACTGATTTCTTTTACAGCATCACCCTTGGTCTCCTTTAGTAGATCAACAATGCTGCTCATATTCTTATTCTTTAGATACAGTTGCACCTGAGGATATCGATCGCATATGTCATTAACCGCGTCTTGGAACTCTTTAACGGTCAATGTTCGAGACCGGTCCTTGTCAGCCTTTTCAAATATAGCTGAAATATCCTCCTGCCAATCAAGCATTCAAAGTTAGCCTTTTTCTTATATATTGAAACAGAGTGACACGTACATATATGATGATGATGTCAAGATTGAATGTACCATGACTTTACGCTGGTGTATCGTGGCACAATCTCCTAGTGCATATATGTCGTTAGTCCCTTCAACTCGAAGCCATTCATCAGTAGCTAAAACGCGTCGATTCGCCTATGAAGCACAAGACACACATAACATTTAGTAATTAATGACACCCACTAAAATTAATATGTAAACTTGCTGCCTAAAGAAGAGACAATACCTGCCCGATTTCCTTCATAAAATCCAACACGACGGGACGAGTGGCAATGCCTGTTGACCATACTGCCATCCCATAGGGTATAGTTGAGATTTTCCCAGTTTTGATCTCTTTTGTTGAAATTTCTTTATCTGAGACATTGACCACCATTGATCCTGTTTTCAAATCTATACCATCTCTATGGAACTTTTCTTCAGCGAAAGCTGTGATTCTTTTGTCAAACCTGCAAACCAAAGGGTATTTGTAAGCACACATTTATGGAATAAAACTACACCCATCAATTATTTATGACCCATTCTTCAAGAAATTGCTTTAGTCAAGTTTATTAAGATGAGTACAAAAAATGAAGACTTGTGAGCCCAAAAAAGGCCTTACATGTTCAGAATATGGTTAGTTGCCTCCAGAAGTGATATTTTCACAAAGTCTTTCACGGTTGGGTACAATTTAACCAAGTCCTCTGATACAAAATCATGAAGCTCAGCTGCAAACTCCACACCGGTTGGACCACCACCCACAACAACAAACTGAAGCATCCTTTTCCTCTCATCATCACTCACATTAGGCAGGCTCGCCTTTTCAAAGCAATCGATTACTTTCCTGCGAATCTTCTGCGCATCTTCAACTTCCTGAATTGGAATCCCCCTAAATCATTAGGAATATAGTAGACCAACATAACTGCCTTATAGGATGCGTACACGAATGTCAGGTGAATTACCTTCAAGTAGAGGCAGTTTTCTTCCACGCCAGGCGTGTTAAACGTATTCACACGAGCTCCCATGGCAACAACCAGGTAATCATAATCGACAACAAATTCTTCCTTGTCATTTTTAGTTGACCGACAATACACTTTCTTCTTCTTTGCATCAATCTTAAAGCATTCAGCTTCACAAAAGTCAACGTTTACCTTCTTCTGTTACAGGTCAGTTAACAAACATTGATACATGTTGAAAATGCTAATCGTCACACCATGACTTATCTAATTTCCACACAAGAATATATAAACCACTTAGTTACCTTTTTGACAATGTTGCGAATTGGTTCCACAACGCTGCGCGCTTCAACAGTGCCAACTGTTACGCTTGGTAGTAAAGGTGTAAATGCAAAGTAATTCCTTGGTGATATTACTTGGACATCATAAGAGGGGTTCTTAAGATTCCTTAAGAAACTTGTTCCAGCCCAACCAGTGCCAAGCACGACAACCTTCTTTTTCTGGTTACCCACATTATCATAATTTTCACTATTTGCCACTGAATAAGCCACAACACCCCCACCACTGAAATGATACATGTGTTGAAAACAATCAGTTCACGTACTAAACCATAAGTCATGATAAATGAAGTAGTTCAGTATAGCTATATTAGAGAAGCTATTGTATTTGGCATGAAGTAAAAACAGAACACACTTGTAGGGGTGTGCATTGACCGGACAGGACTATTGTATGCTAAGATGTTTCATATGTTTACATGCATAACCTTTCACAAAACACACGAAAACTGTTACTTAGATGTTGCCATGCATAACCTATCACAGAACCTAGAAATTTTCGGTTTCAAGCTGGAACGAATTCACCCTCAAAACCAAGACCCATAACTGAACCGGATATTTTTAATCAGTCTGGTCTCAGGTCAGTCTTTGGTTACTCGGTCCAGCCCGTATTCTTCGCAGCCCTACTAGAGTTTTTACACTTGAAACATTGAGTTAATGTGGTTCTGGCATGAAGAACCGTTATTGTGGGCTCTAATGTGCATTGTAGGTCCTCATGGTTATAGTTGTTAGGGGCAAGTTCGTTTAAGGCCTTTGGGTATCCTTTAACCTAACTTAACTCCACCTAAGTGACACATCAACTTTTTTTCCTCATTTCACTTTGTCCCACTCTAAGGAAATGGTTTAACATGTTAACACATAACTCATTTAATGCACTTTCACATTGGGTTTTTGTTTAAAAAAGAATATAATAATTAATTCAATCTCTTAACATTGGGTTAACATGTTAACACATAACTCATTTAATGCACTTTAACACAAAGAAGGAGTGGTTTGCAATGTAAGTTAACATGCCATGTCATTGTTAACACTCTAGATGTTAGAGTACACCCCATGGCCTAATAACCAATAATATGTTGATAACCATGAGGACCAATAATGCACTCGTATGTATTGCATTGAATATATTCATAAATAGTGGGAGAGAGAAACAAAGGCAATTAATTGTCTTGTGCAACGTCTCCAAAGCAATAGATTCATATGCATTATACAACCATCACTAGTCCTCTAGTGGTGGCCACGGGTATTTAAGTTCCACTTATGGTGGGCCCGGGTGAGTTTTCTCCTCAAGGTCTCAAGTTCGAGTCTTGGTGATAGGGGTTTCTCATTGAGAGGTTTAAATTGGGGATCTATTGTGCGTGGGGGCTCTCTAGCGCGGACCCGGTTAAGACAACGTATGCTAGACCTCCCGACATTCGCGAATAATTCACACCTTTCAAAAAAAAAAAAAAAAATGCATTATACTATTCTCAACATATTATTTATTAGTTATCTACCAAGCTACAAATGAGTTAAAGAGCCAAACAAAACCTTAAACACATTAAGCGTTAGTTGCACCAAATTAACCAGAAATAAATGATTCGATGCGACATCAACCTAAATTCGTAAGCACATGCAATATCAAATAAAACTCAGCACAAACCATGATATGAATAGGACGGTACTGTGCTGCAAAAGATCGTTAACGCGCCTGGCATGTCACCATTATCAGCATATAAGTCATAGCATTGTAACATACCACGAATAACATCCGGTTCATATCAAATCTGGATCTAATATACTTCAATACGGCAGTTCATAAGATATAAAAAATAATAATGATAATAATAAACTAAAATCAAGCAAAACCTAATCGCATTCACACAACACAGAATAATAATAATAATAATAACACGTATGAAATAGTATACCTGAGTGCAAAAACCACTAGAAATTTCGAAAAAGACGGATGTTCACGAAACGTCCTAAAAAACCTCTCATACAAATTCAAACTCCCCATTTTCGCTTCAAAACTGAAAACAAAAAACATATCAGAATTCAGATCTCAACTGCAAAAACACGTCGAAGAAAGTTCTTACGAATTCAAAGAATTAATTCCAATCAATGTGGACTCCTTGCTGCAATAACAACAACAAAATCAATGAAAAAGTAACGATGAAGATTAATTTATTGATCTTATTATAAAATTAAAACGAATCAAGACAGGAAGTTACATTTTTTTAGATACCAAAAATGTGGGAGGGAGAAAGTGGTGAGTGGTTTAGTAGGGTTTGGCACCCGAATATGGATGCCTTGGAGAGAAAGTTTTCAGTCATTCCTGGATTTCCGGGGTCATACCACGTGTTCCGCACCTTTAATAGAATATATTATTCACTCGTTGACCGATTTATTTGATGGAAAGCTAAATAGCATTTGATCTCAATGTCCAACATTCTAGACTCACATTAGTCATTCTTGTCAATTGGAGAGTTTATCACGGTTCATTTTGTGCATTATGTTTAAAGTTTAAACTCGATTCATAAGGCTAAGGTAGTGTTTGGTATGCAGGAATGAGAGGTGGAATGGAATAAGTGATTACGAGGGAATGAAGAAAAGAGTGTTTGGTTGGTCAATGGAATGTAATCACCCATTCCAAAAGGCATTCCATTCCCTCAAAATCATTCCTTCCACCCTCCATGTTTTTTTTCCATTCCATCCCCTCTTGCATCATTCATCAACAACGTCACAACCCACGACCTTCGCCACAAGCCCACAACCCACCACCACCACCCACCACCGACGCCATCGCCGCCACCCGCCACCACGTCACCCCGACAGCCACCGCCGCCGCCGCCACCTACTCGCCACCGTTATCACCCACAGCTGTGACCAACCGCCAACGCCACTCACCGCCGCCGCCCACCACCATCGTCGATACCACCACCACACCACCAACCACCGCCGCCACTAACCGCCACCTTTGCTGCCACCCACCACCAACGGCCACCTTGTCACCACCACCACTCGTCGTCACCGCCGCACCGACACTCGCCGCCACCACCACCACCCATCGCCGCCACCGACACCCACCACCGCCACCTATAACCACCCACAATCACTACCACCGACCACCACCACCAATCACCGCTAATTTTATTACTCCGTTTTTCTTGCCTACCGAACAATACACAATAATAATTCATTCCATTCACATGGTAACCAAACAAGACATGGAATGGTAATGATCCATTCCATTCCCTCGTACATTCCATTACCTCATCCATTCCATTCCTTCGTCTATTCCATTACCCCATACCAAACAGACCCTAAAGGGTATGATCATAATCCTCCACATAGGGTCATATTAATCCATCATCTAAAACAACTATCTTAAAGGCAAGGGGGTATATCCTGCTACGTATCTGCCACCTAGGCAGTGGGGGCTTTGCCTTCCAAAACCACCAAACCATGGGGTAGTGGGCAAGGACAAAGGGCATGAGATTTTTTTTCTTTTGAAAACAACCCCAAGTCAAAGCCAAATCAACCACCAAAATGCCCCCAACACTCGTGAGGTTTCTGCTGCCCAAGGGGCAACCCCCTCCAATCCAATGCAAGGGGTGGTGTTTGGGGCACAGAAGGTGTGACATCCCGTAATTTTAGGTTAACGCCGTTAACCTTCTCCAATAAATCTATACGATTTACACTCATAAACCTAGTTACATTACGTGCAATTATAACTAACATGCAAGTTTTAACACATGATATAGTTCGTCATATATATAGATATCACACGAGAGGTATGTCTCGTCACAACGCAATATAATTTGAAATAACCTTCGATACAAGGTAACTCGGTTAACTTCCTACGCAAGTTTTGAGGTTTTGAAACTTGAAAGAGTATTCTTGTCATAAAACAAAAAAATTAATGTATTAACTTTCCAAGAAAGTTCAAGGTCTAGAGACTTGGGGGAGTCTTATGTGTGAATTAATAAACTTAGAATGATAGCTTTCTGTGCAAGTTTCCAAGAGGTGGAACTTGAGGGACTTGAAGTGTCATTCAACAAAATAGAATTTAAAACATGTTTTAATCAAACCCCAACCCTATGCCGCCCCTCACTCTTATTTGTACGCTCTCTCTCTACCCTCTCTCTAGACAATTCAAGAAGAAGGAAGGAAACTCATCTTGTGACAACCCGCACGTTTCGTTTCGTACCGTTTCTCTTTACTATGTAATTCTGTTTATTAATAAAGTGGTATTAATATAAAAGGGTTTGAATATTTGAAATATGTGTATTAATGTTTAATGATTGATATTATTGTTATTATTATAATCAAACCGCACAAAGGTGTGCAGCCGCACACCTCACTTTCCCCCGTACACTCTATTTCATTGGGCCCAAGACCTGTTGAGCCCAAGCTGATTGGACTGCACAGTTTGTTAGGTTGGACTTATCATAACTGGGCCTTTCCCTTTGTCCGCACACATTTAACTTGCCTAGGCCGCACACTTGAAATGCAAATAAGTGTGCGGCATTTGCTGAAAGAATGACAGCTGGATTGCACATTTGAATGTGTGGCATTTATGTAGTGTATAAAGACATATGATGCTCCAAACCCTAGAACCGTTGCCACAAACATTCCCCCCAGCCGCCGCATATTCTTTCTCTCTCTTCACATTTTGGAAACCTTTCTACTTTGGGAATCATTTTCCTTTTGAAGAAATCCTCAATACGGCAGCAGTTATTCCTTGAGGATTTCCATTTTTCCTTTAAGATCTTCTCATATTCTAGCACAAACTCTTTTTCAGGTTAGTGAATTTTAGTGTTTTGTTGTCCATGATTCTTCTTGTAAATGACTGTGTATAAGACAAGTTATCAAGATGGTGTTCCTTTTGTTTGCTTCTAAGAGATTGAATGATTTTGACTTGTCTGATTCACTGATTTACGGTTGATGATGTTGTCACACCCTGGCTTTGCGGAAGCGTGGTTAACTTTTGGTGTGACTTCTTAATACCATAGCTTAATCATAACAAAGCTATATGAATTAAAAACCATGCAAGTCATCCATTAAGTTTTGAAAATCAAACACATTACCATTGTTTTAACATACAACCATAACCTTGTTCAGTAGACATTACAACTTATAACATAACATAAACGTGGTTTAAGGACTGTGTCTTGTCCAGGAAAGAGACACATCCCCTAAACCCTGATGACTCCATGACAAGTGCAGCGGAAAACGTTCCATACCGTGCCAGATCCGTTTAATTTCCTGAAATACATGTGAGTTGAAAAATCAACAATAATGTTGAGCGAGTTCATGTGTAAGTGAGTATGTAAAACACTTGTGAGTATAAAAATAGTTGTGGTATGTAGCAGTGTAAGAGGACTTGTGATCACCAATGGTTTGCAAGGCCACTGACATATGTGAAGTGCAAATAGGGAGACTCAAACCTAGCAGATTTCGCCACGGCAAAGTATGTGGACAAAGTCACCCCACGGTCCGTTTCTAGTTTGGCCGGGGGCTGGGCTCGCTACACCCAGATAGATCTACCGCTCCTGTCCCTCGGTCCCTCCATGAGGACTAATGGCCCCATGTTGTTCCTATCCACTCACATGATCGTATAACACCTCCTTACGTTAAACATACCGTTGTAAAGTACTCGTAAATCATAGTAACATGTATTTCACCCCCGCAGTTAAGTAAACTGAAAATAGTTAGAGAAAAGGGGGACATGAACTCACAGTGAATGCGCGTCTCTACCAAGTGTCTCCAATACAGTAGGCTGTGCAACGACCTACAAGTGCTAATTCTATTAGACGGACGGCCGTGCCTTAGCTTTACAGTTTATGTCTTTGGGAAATAGTTAGACAACTATTTCGTGTTTATGTTCCGTATACACTTGGTAGTTATGCTTCTTCCCAAGGATGGGGGATACAATACATGTGCGTAAGTTACGTTTTATCAATCTCGTGGTAATGTAATTACCGGTGTAACTTATATGTTTGTGGAAGCGTTCGTAAAGTTTTGGAATCATTAACGCTTGTAAATATTATTTTCACTCTAAAATAATATTTATGTATTTCACAAAATAATCATAAACAGTGTTGTGACAAATATATTTATCACGTTAATCTTCGTGAAAACCCCACCTCCGAATATTTAGTAAAATATAGTGCCGGCGAAATTTATGTTTTGAAAATATGTCCAAAAATAGTTCTAACACTTGTTGTGTAGATAATTCTAAGTGTTAGGTTTTTGGAAAATTTCGCCAGAGTTTCCTCTGTAACTGGAGGTGGCCACGCTTTCAAGCGTATCATTTTCTTTTAACAAATCAATTCAACGACTTCTTTATTCAATCAAACAATTTCCGACACATCAAACTAGTCGACAAGCATGTAAATCGCATAATCGCATGAACTTGCAGTTTTTCCGAACCTATAGTGTAAATCCCCTTTATATATGTAGATCTTTATATAAAGTAACCTTGATCTCGTAAAAACCTTGTGACTAGAGAAATCCGTCTTTACAACTTCTAGTCATTTTTCCCAAAAATAGTTATTTGTCAGATCTTTTCATTTCACAAGTGTTCACACACTTGTGGTTTATAAAATCATGTTTATTAGTACAAGATTTATTCTTTAGAAAACACGATTCTTTTAAAGTGTGGTCCTTCAAAGATACCACTTGCAGATACGTAGATCCGCTAGTTTTAAACACCATTGTACTGATTAAATCACTTTTACACAAGTAAAATATTCTTACACAAGTTCATGCATCTTGTGTGGTAGAGTTTCGCCTTTTAACCCTTGTGGTAACCAAAAACGAGCTTATGTGAAGATACATGATCTTACAAAGTCGGGTTAAACGGAGATCCGAGCTACCACATCATAGATCGGGTCTAGATAAACACAAATTCCCAATACTACATCTTTTACACAACACATGTGTTATTAACCACCACTTTTATAGTTTTTACTAGACTTTTATGCATCAAAATGTATGTTAACGATATTTAACCGACAATATTCCTTTTAACCACCTTAGATATGTTCAAGGACAAGTTTTAAGTGTTATACCTCTAGCTCAAGGCTAGGGAAGAATCTTGATGAAAATCGCGTGGATAAAAGCTAACGGTAGAGGTCCTTCGTGTTCCGCTTGCTCCGAGGCTCCTAATACGTGATCCTTAACGCGTGTATGATCTTGGAATGCAAGAATCAACAACCGAAAATATGGTGGTGGGTGGGGTGAGGTTCGGCCGAGAGTAGAGAGCAAGAGAGAGTGATCTTTTGTGGTGTTGATTAGTGATAATAAGCTCATGTAATCAAGTGTTATTTATAGGGAAATTAAGATGTTATTACCCAATGGGTAATGTGTAGCTTAGATATTTAACAAGGATTAGATTATGCAATCTCTAGTACAAGATATGTCCCCTAGGGGACCGAACTCGGTTATGGGGGGGGGGGGGGGTTCTCTAACCGATTTTAACAAGTTTAGTTGGTGTTTAGTTTGGTTAAGAAGGTTAGTTAAGTATTTAACCTCGTTAGTAGTATATAGCGTGTTATGACGGGTGTTAGGGTAATCAGGGACCCTAACTGGCTCAGAAAAATATAATTAGTGAGAATACTAATATTTTCATGTTCCGGGTAAAGTCCGGGTGTCCGGTTGGATAGCAATCCGTTAAAGCGTTACAAAAGCTTTAAAGTGTCGTTATTAACATTTTTAGTGACACAATTTGTTTTCCCGACACTCTAGAAAGTGTCTAGTGTTATTTTCTCATGTTCTGGCACTTTACTAGTCAGCTAGAAGCTGGATTAATTATTAAAGTGCTGTGTTTGGTACTTAAAGTACGTTTTTGGCACATCCGAATCAGTGTATCTTATTCCTAGAGACGCGGTACCACAACCCTTATATCCCTACACTCACTACCAGTGTAGCCAAAATATTTGAGGCTCTTAACAGGCCTTAGAGGCAGTGTCTGCCTGATGCTGGTCATATCAGCATGTTCGACGTGTATCCGTTTAGTGCTACTGTGCTTTTTGTGCATCATGTTTGTCACTAGGGTCCAGTATGTAAATAATGTAGTGACAGCAAATAAAGTATGATGCAAGTAAGTGCATGTATCAGTATGCAGGTAGCAGTTTATCAGCTAGTTCAAACAAGCACAGTAATCAAATAGTAATTGATCATTAATTAAGTTGTACGGATACCTGGTTTAGTGCGGGTTGTCACAGATGTTTCATTGATTTCATAAATGGTTTTAGGATTTTAGGATGAAATACATGATGTTTATATGAAAAGTTGTTTGATTTCCATGTTATGGTTTACATAGATTCATGATAGGGGAAGGGTTTTGATGAAAGTGTTCACTGTTTTGATTCATGATTTGATGAAAATTTTGATAAAGTTCTTGCAAATAACATGTAATAAAACATACATGGATAATGATAAAAAAGATTAGAACTTTGTATGATAAGAACCTCATTTGTTATGATGCTCAAATGATAAAGTGTGAAATGAGTCTTGTGTGATTCACTTATCGAAATATACAAGTTGACATGTATGTTGATGATATATGATTATGTTTAGGATAGGTTTAATTTGATTCACTGTTCCATTCATAAGTTCTTCATAATAATATGTCAATGTATGGTGATAAGATGATTAGAGTTTTAGAACATGTTCTGGATTTGTATGAAATATTGTAATATGTTAACTGGATGATGAATCTGTTTATGCTCGATGATAAGGATAATAAATTAAATGATGGACATAAATTTTTTGATCTGAAAATTTGAAAAGTGCAACTGTTGGGGGGCAAATCTGGTCGCACACTAGAGGAGTACCCATTTCACTGCACGTTGTACAAGTATACATTGGATACCGAACACTTGGGGATTACACACCCCTAAGTGTACAACCCCGGATGCAGAGTGTACAAGGAAGCCCAGCTGAGTTGCACACTCAGATGGGTCTCACACCTTGTTCGTACAACCTTTAATGCATGATGTACAAGAGGAAGATGCAAGGTCGCACACCTTGCAACCCGCACAGTCATCCGTACAAGTCACCAAGGCACCTCGTATAACATAGCTAAGCCTGACCACACACTGATTAAATCACACACTTTAGGTACAACTGTGTACACCACGTCGTACAACACCGACACGCATGACCGCACACTTGCCAGGAAGGACGCACACTCCAGTGTGGGCCGCACACTGGCAAGTGGGCCGCACACTCTCACTTTGGGCCGCACACTGATTTAAGCCCAAAACACTTATATGACCGCACACTCTACCACTGTACAATGTGTATATATATTAACTGTTTAAATGCTCGATAGATATGACTATACATATTTGACACTAATTGATACATGTACACTACCCGATTAAATACGTGTGATATACGTGATTTACTTTATATACAATCCTAATAAATGGTAACCTTAATAGGACAAGGTTAACCAATTTAGGACAAATACTCCATCTAACCGAGCAATCAAAGGTGAGTTCACACTATCACTTAAAGCATGTATTCCCGGTGGCTTTGGGAACCTAATATTCCGGGGGCACAGAATAGTAATTTAAAATACTCATAAATCATGTTATAGTGTACTAAACGACACTCTACCATGAAGTCCCTAACTCTTATACCGATTAGTTGCCGAATTGGCGAACGTGGTATTAGTTGATAGCGCTATTAGGTTTGACAACCTCACACCGTACCTATGAGGGGGCATGAACTAGTATGGCCTTATAAACCGATTGAGGATGATAGACCTTGATCAGGGGCAAAATGCACTATTGTCTCAGCTTCGGTACTACACAGTTTAGTAGCTTACATAGGGTAGCTCACTGTGGCATGTTTTATAAACGGTAACTTATTTAAATAATGTTTTGGGATAAAACAAGAAAATTCTTTTTAAATCGTGAACTCGCCAACTTTATGTTGACATTCTACTGCATGCTTGCAGGTCCATAGAAGCAGCGCTGGAGACTTTGCTTCAAACAGTATATTAATATACTCTTGTTCCTCCATCTTATCCTTGTTCATAGGATGACAACATCCTCCCCCAAATCCTATATACCAATCGATTACTCCTTTACCAAAGGAATCAAGATTGCTACATGTCACGACCCCCGACCACTCCCTGGACGGAAGCCGTGAGCATTCGAGTGGTACCGGTGCTTATTTTAAAAACATTGCAGCGGAAAATTTCATCAGGACCGTGAGTTAGAAAATACCAGAGTTTGGAAACATCGGATTTTATTTATTAAACAGATGGGAATAAACCCATGTTTTACAAAGGTAGCTTTAATATGGGATAAACCCGAAGATATGAAACAACATTTAATTTAATTTAATTTAATTTAATTTAATTTAATTTATTTGATAAAATAAGCCACTTCTTTATGCCTTTCGGTGTCATATCATCATTCTTATTACAATCTACTGTAAGCACCTGAAACGCATTTTAAAAAGATTTGGTCAGCAGGAAATACTGGTGAGTTCATTCATTTTTCTACAAAAACATATTTGTTATAATTTACAGTATTAAGAGTGATTACAATGTTTATATATCAACCAATTACCCAACGGTATTTATCACTCGACCTGTTTCTGTGACAATGGTCATATCACCCATTGGCTAACCCGTTGTCCAATGGTGACGATTATCAAGTAATGTATACAAAACCCCACATACCGGCTGTAATTGAAGACTACAAAGACTTAATCCCTGTAATTATAACTTTGAAAATAAATAGGGTTTTGGAAACAATTTGATAAAAAGAGAATGACTCACCTTGTAGGTCTTATAGTCTTGATTTAACAGGCCTCCTGATTCTAAATCTTCTGATAAATAAGCATCTACTTTTATAGTTCTGAATCTTCTGATGATTAAACATCTTATTTGATTGTAAGTGTATGATTTGGAGTTTTCTGATAGTTAAACATATAGTTTAATAGAGTGGAATACGTATTAGTGTAAAACCATATCAAACCTAACGATGGTCACGAGATCAGAACCTTAACAAAATTCAAACAAAGTATAGTCTTATTCAGATAGCACTTTGGCATTCGTTAGTTGGTTCCCGAATCGATCAGAAAGAATATCATATCGGTGATTATTGGTTAGAACACCAACGCATAGAGAGAAGAATAGAAGGAATGAGCAAAGAAAAATGAATCCTAAGCTTCCTATTTATAGGTAAGGGGATAAGTCTTACCCCTATATAAAATTTCCCTAAGTGTTATCTTACTCAGTTGAACCTTCTCTAGATAAAACCTTCTGTGACAACCCGCACTAAACCAGGTATCCGTACGACTTTATTAATGATTAATTACTGCTAAATTATTGTGCTTAACTGAAATTGCTGATAAGCTGCTACCTGAATACTGATACATGAACTTACTTGCATCATACTTGCTTACTGTCACTACAATATTTACATGCTGAACCTTGGTGACAAACATGATGCACAAAAAGCACAGTAGCACTCAACGGATACACAGTGAACATGCTGATATAACCAGCATCAGGCAGACACTGCCTCTAAGGCCTGTTAAGAGCCTCAAATATCTGACTACACTGGTAGTGAGTGTAGGGTTATAAGGGTTGTGGAACTGCGTCTCTAGGAATAAGATACACTGATTGGATGTGCCAAAAACGTACTTTAAGTACAAAACACAGCACTTTAATAAATAATCCAGCTTCTAGCTGACTAGTAAAGTGCCAAAATATGGGGAAAATACTACTAGACACTTTCTAAAGTGTTGGAAACAAGATGTGTCACTAAAAATAACAACAACGACACTTTAAAGCTTTTGTAACGCTTTAACGGATTACTATCCAACCGAACAACCGGACTTTACCCGGAACATGAAAACATTGTTATTTTTATTATTACTCTTTTTCTGAGCCAGTTAGGGTCCCTGATTACCCTAACACCCGTCATAACACGCTATATATTACCAACGAGGTTAAACACTTAACATAACTTAGTTAACATAATTAACCTCCTAACTACTTGGTTACAACCGAACTAGATACCCCCCCCCCATTGGAATCGGCCCCAACCATGGGGAACACAAGAGTACAAGATTGATTATTAAATTGTGTTATGTCTAATATCCTAAAGACACTAAATCCATTGGTCCATAATCACTAAAATTGCCTATAAGTACAAGGGATTAGCCAACATAATCTTCACAATCAAACACCAACTTTCACACTCTCTCCCTCTTGCCCTCTAACCTTCGGCCGAACACCCCACACCCCACCACCATACTTTCGGCTCTTGATCACCACATTCCACCATCATTCAAGTGTTAAAGGTTACGTATTAGGAGCTTTGGTGCACTCGGAGCGCGAAGGACCACTTCCGTTAGCTTTTATCCACCCATTTTTCATCAAGATTCTTCCCTAGCCTTGAGCTAGAGGTATAACATTTAAAACTCGTTTTTACACTTATCTAAAGTGGTTAAAAAGATTTTTGTCGGTTAAATATCGTTAACATACATTTTGAAGTATAAAAGTCTAGTAAAAACTATAAAAATGGTGGTTAATAACATATGTGTTGTGTAAAAGTTGTAGTACTTGAAAGATGTGATTATCTAGACCCGATCTATGATTGTGGTAGCTCGGATCACCATTTAACCCGGTTTGGTAAGATCGTTGATCTTAACATAAGCTTATTTTGGTTAACACAAGGGTTAAAAGGTGAAACTCTACCACACAAGAGACATGAACTTGTGTAAAAATGTTTATTTGTGTAAAAGTGATTTAACCTGTACATTAGTGTTTAAAACTAGCGGATCTACGTATCTGCAAGTGGTATTTTTAAAGAACCACACGTTAAAGAAATCATGTATTACAAAGATGGATCTTACACTAACAAACATGATTTTATAAACCACAAGTGTGTAAACACTTGTGAAATGAAAAGATCCGACAAATAACTATTTTTGGGAAAAATGACTAGAAGTTGTAAAGACGGATTTCTCTAATCACAAGGTTTTTACGAGATCAAAGTTACTTTATGTAAAGATCTACAAAATATAATGGGATTTACATTATAGATGCGGAAAAACTACAAGTTCATGCGTTTATGTGATTTACATACTTGTCGACTAGTTTGAGGTGTCGGAAATTGTTTGATTGATTAAAGAAGTTGTTGAATTGGTTTGTTAAAAGAAAATGATACGCATGAAAGCGTGGCCACCTCCAGTTACAGAGGAAACTCTGGCGAAATTTTCTAAAAACCTAACACTTAGAATTATTTACACAACAAGTGTTAGAACTATTTTTGGCATATTTTCGAAACATAAATTTCGCCAAGACTACATTGTACTAAATATTCGGAGGTGGGATTTTCACTAAGTTAACGTGATAAATATGTTTTGTCACAACGCTGTTTATGATTATCTTGTGAAAATACATAAATATTATTTTATGGTGAAAATAATATTTACAAGGGATAATGATCCCAAAACTTTGCGAACGCTTTCACTACAAACATATAAGTTACATCGGTAATTACATTACCACACGACTGTCAAAACGTAACTTACGCACATGTATTGTATCCCCCATCCTTGGGAAGGAGATAACTACCAAGTATTACAAAAAGTAAACACGAAATAGTTGTCTAACTATTTCCCAAAAACTTAAACTATAAAGCTAAGGCACGGCCGTCCGTCTAATAGAATTAGCACTTGTAGGTCGTCGCGCAGCTTCTGATTCAGGGATACTTGGTAGAGACGCTTCACTGTGAGTTCATGTCCCCATTTTCTCTAACTGTTTTCAGTTTTCTTAACTGCGGGGGTGAAATACATGTTACTTTGATTACAAGTACTTTATACATGGTATGATTAACGTAAGGAGGTTTTAGATCATGTGAATGGGTAGGCAGAACACCGAGGGACTTAAGCGGTAGATCTATCTGGGTGTAGCGAGCCCAGCTCTAGGCCCAACAGAACGGACCTCTCTGAGGACCAACAGAACGGACCTGGAGTGACTTGGTTGCCCAACGCAAAAATCGGCTAGGGTTGAGTCTTCCTATTGCATTTCACAACATGCTAATGGCCTTGCAAACCATTGGTGATCAAAAGTCCTCTTACACTGCTACATACCACGACAACTTTTATACTTACAAGTGTTTTTACTTACTCACTTGCACATGAACTCGCTCAACATTATTGTTGATTTTTCAACTTACATGTATTTCAGGAAATTAACGAGATCTGGCACGGTATGGCATGTTTTCCGCTGCACTAGTTTCCGAGGTCATCCGGGGTTTAGGGGATGTGTCTCTTTCCTGGACAAGACACAGTCCTTAAACCATGTTTATGTTATGTTTCAGTTTGTGATGTTTGTTGAACAAGATTATGGTTGTCAGGGTATGTTAAAACAATGGTATTGTATTTGGTTTTCAAAACTTAATGGATGATCTTGCATGTTTTTAACTCATATAGCTTTGGTATGATTAAGCTATGGTATTAAGAAGTCACACCAAAATTAACCACGTTTCCGCAAAGCCAAGGTGTGACAGCTTGGTATCAGAGCTCTGATCATAGCGAACTAGGATTCTTTCTCGAGTCTAGACTATGATCACTAGGGCTCTCACGAAAACATTTTTCTGCATACCACTTAAGTCCAGATCCAAAACTTTTTACAAACAAATGTTGAGCACATTTTATTATTTATAGGCTCAGCTTGGAGGGCTGAGGAATCGGTCTGGAGGACCGAGGTGATCGAAGTAGTTAAGCACGTTGGTTTGTTATAAGGCTCGGTCTGGAGGATCGAGGTTTGGTCTAGGTGACCAAGGTAGTGGTCTAGCAAGGCTAGGAAGAGTAGGTTCAGTCATAACGACTGAATGCTCGGTCAAGGAGACCGAGGATCGATCTAAGTGATCAAGGTGGAGGATAGAGCAGTCTTATAGACTGGATGAAATTGGCTAGTAAGACTAGGAGAATTACGTGATACCTTACTTGGTGACTTATGTGATTACTTGATTGATGATTGACCACTGTGCATGTTTGTGTATATGTTACAGACACATGGATTCTGCAGACACTGGTGGTTCAGGCACCACAGGCCCGAGGCCTATCGTTTCAGACGACATTGAGTCATCGGGGCACGAGGTTTACACGTCCGACTTCACTAGCACAGATGAGGACGATTTCCAGCCCTTTGCACTACCTGACGGTGCTGGCGAGCTCGCAGATGGTCCTATCGACGGGGATCTACCACTTGCATTGATCCCTGCTCCTATACCGCTGGCTGCGTACCCAGCTTACGATTTGCCCATCGACGACGAGGATGATGATGTTGATATGTTTGATGAGGAGCCTTTCGAGGAGGATGCTCAGGGCGAGGCCCTTCCTGCTGCCGATCCCTTGTTGATCGCAGATGCTCCTGCCGCGGAGTCACCTGCTCACTCCCCAGTCGCGGACTCCTTTGAGTCTGTGGCCTCTGTACCCACACATGTCTAGAGTGCGCAGCACTTCTCTCATGAGTCAGATTCTGATCAGGCATCTTCTGTTGCCCCTATCCCCAGTTTCACTTTCGACCACGAGGACGTGGAGGATTCGGATCCTATGTTTCCCCCGGGATTCGACCCTGATCGTGACATAGAGTTTGTTCCGATGGATCAGTTTATGGAGGATCCAGTAGACCCTGTTGACCTATTTGATCCTATTGACCCAGATTTTGAGTTTGAGATGGCTTTTGATGACTTCGAGATTGCCATTGCTCCTGAGCAGGCAGCCGCTCTAGACCCTATACCTGAGCATGACCCAGTGCATGTTGATATCCCTTTCGAGCCTGTTGTTGATGACCACCCAGTAGATGTTCCTCTGATTGAGGGCGATCATGTTGCTGTTGATCCTGTCGTTCCTTTACCCGTTGGCGATATACCTGCTGACCATCCTATAGAGCACCTTGCACCCGTTCACCCTGTTGTTGCTCCCTTACTTGATCCCGTCCCACTAGAGCCCGGACATGCACTGTTCGCGGCACATATGGATCCACCGGATGAGTCTGCACAGCACGGATGGATACCGGCTGACGAGGACGTTCCACCTTTTCCTCCACAGATTCCTGTTGCACCACATATTGACTTTTCATTTCAGGTTCCTATGTTTGTACCTCCAGCAGGGCCTGGAGAGGGTTCTTCAGCTCACCCTGATGGGCATGTACCGATGCCTATCCCTTTCATGCCTCAGACGTCATCCGTTCCACCCGCTGTTGCTCCATTTCGCGTGGCACCTTTCGACCCCACTAGCGAGCCATTTCTTTGGGCACCTGGCTCCGGTGTGCCACCTACTGACCCCTATCATGCTTTTCACAGGGGATACACTATCGAGGACGTCTTGATGTCCTTTGTTGCACAGCACGAGTCCCACACACAGCGTATCCAGGAGCTCGAGAGAGCTCGGCTGTCACCATGTCAGTGCCATGGTCAGGCACCCTCCCCTCTACAGCCGTTTCGACCATTACCTCCAGATATTGCTGCCCGTCTCTTTACATTAGAGCAGCAGGTTGCCTCTATTATCCGTACTCAGCGAGCCCAGGAGGAGGACTGGCTCCAGTTGCGCCGCTTGTTTTACACCCACTTTCCCCCTCCTCCACCACCATCTGCATAGAGCTCACCAGTTACTGATTTGGTAGACGAGGATGAGAAGACGGCGATTGTTGGATTGCACAGCATTTTGGAGACCACTTTATGACTTTGACTTTTGTTGACATGTACTTGATGTTGTATTTGACACTGATTTGTTATGATTTTTGGACAGGGGTGATGTCGCCCCTAGTTGATGGATGATTGTATGACACTATGATGTACTGATACACTTACCATGTGGTCTTGATATATGACAATCGCAGTATTCTCATCACAACTGTTTCGCTTGATTACTTATTTGCATTTTTATGACATGAAATGTGGATGATTGGTATTTGTGATGTATTGATGACATGAGATATTACGTGCTATTACTATTACTATATACGTACACTTCGCTATGGCCTGACCAACGTAAACCATCTTTTAGAAGATGCCGCCGAAACGCCCAACGCCAATGCCTACTAATGAGGCAGAGCTACAGCAAGTCATTGCAGCTGCCATAGCACAGTACGCAGCATCTCAGCCAGGAGCGAGCGGAAGTGTTAACCAGGGCAACAACAATCCACCTCACGGTAATACCAAGCCATTTGGACCTACCATGAACTAGTTGGAGATTTTAGCGATGATGCTAATGCCAATCACATGTTTTAACATACGTGCAGGATGCACCTACAAGCAGTTTTTAGACTGCAAACCGGTCAACTTCGATGGCACAGGAGGTGCAGTTGCCTTCACCCGCTGGGCTGAGAAAACTGATTCTGTTTTACGCATGAGCAAATGCGCAGAGGATCAGCAAGTCACATACATTTCAGGGCTGTTTCTAGATGGAGCCCTATCCTGGTGGAATCTACAAGTACAAACACTAGGCGAGGCTTCTGCTTACGCGCTGACCTGGACCGAGCTAAAGGAACTCATGCGCAAGAAGTATTGTTCCCGCGCAGAAATCCAGCGATTGGAGACCGAGTTCTGGCACTTGAAAATGGACGGTCCAAAGGTAGCGGAGTACGTTCAAAGATTCCACGACTTATCTCAAGTGGTTCCTTACATGGTTACACCTGAATACAAGCGAATCGAGTGCTTCATTTGGGGTTTGGCTCCCCAAATCATAAGCATGGTAACCTCCTCCAAATCAGCGACTATCACTGAAGCCATCGATTTGAGCGTGGCTCTCACCGAGGAGGCAATTCGTTTGAACAAGTTTGATGAGATCAAGACGAAGAAGGCAGAGACTCACGTTGAGTCATCAGGAGGCAACAAAAGAAAGTTCTCGAACTTTAAACAGGGTATTGGCAGTGTTGGTAAGAAAGGGGAACCAAATGCACCAGCTCAGGTTACAGCTGGTAGTGGAAGGAAAGGAAGAGGATACATGGGCACCCAGCCCAAGTGTAATGCCTGCCAGCGTCACCATTCTGGTCAATGTGGGCTAAAAGTATGCGAAGTATGTGGGAAACGTGGGCACTCGAAAGACACTTGTTGGGCCCCTGCCGGTCGAGGAGGCCAGGGAGGATATGGAAATAGGAATGATGACCGTGGTGGAAATGGGAATCGCCCACAAGGAAATTTTGGAGGAAACAGAAATCGAGGCAACAATGCGAATCAGGCTGGCAATGCCATCCAGAACAACACCCCAGCTGGAAATGGGGGTGGAAACGGGCAGAGACTCGGATGCTATAACTACGGGGAAATCGGGCATTTTAAGAAGAACTGCCCAACGTTGAACCAAGCCCGTGGTAGAGTGTTCCAACTCGAAGCTAGGGAAGCACGCCAGGATCCCAATGTTGTTACCGGTACGTTCCCTATCAATCAACGCTATGCATCTGTTTTATTTGATACTAGTGCCGATTATAGCTTCGTATCGTTAGAATTTAAGAATATGCTTGGGTTAGCCGCTAATAAGTTAGATATTCCCTACTCGATCGAATTAGCTAATGGAAAGTTAGTTGAAGCCAACGAAGTAGTCAGAGGCTGTGTGATAGAATTGGGAGAACGTGAGTTTACTTTGGATCTACTACCAGTCCAATTGGGAAGCTTCGACGTGGTGGTAGGAATGGATTGGTTGTCAGGAAACAAGGCTGAGATAGTATGCCACGAGAAAGTTGTTCGTATCCCAACCGATGATGGTGAGACAATTGTGGTTCACGGAGAGAAGCGTGACACACCACTAAGGATTATCAGCTGCTTGAAAGCAAGGAAGTGTTTACAGAAAGGATGTGTTGCCTTCCTGGCACACATTGTGGATAAAAAGGCTGCTGAGCCAAGAATCGAAGACATCCCTGTCGTAAGGGAGTATCCAGAAGTCTTCCCGGAAGACTTACCCGGACTGCCACCTCAGAGGCAAGTAGAGTTTCACATCGACTTAGTTCCAGGCGCCGCGCCTGTGGCTAAGGCACCGTATAGACTTGCTCCGTCTGAGATGCAGGAATTGTCGACACAACTTCAAGAGTTGTTAGATAAGGGTTTTATCCGACCAAGCTTCTCGCCTTGGGGAGCTCCGGTCCTGTTTGTCAAGAAAAAGGACGGTAGCTTCCGCATGTGTATCGACTACCGAGAATTGAACAAGCTAACGATCAAGAATAGGTACCCTCTGCCAAGAATCGACGATCTGTTTGATCAACTGCAAGGCTCTAGCTTTTACTCTAAAATCGATCTTCGATCGGGATACCATCAGTTAAGGATTCAAGAGGAAAGTATCCCGAAAACAGCCTTCCGAACTCGTTATGGACACTACGAGTTCCTTGTTATGCCGTTTGGCCTGACAAACGCACCTGCGGTCTTTATGGACTTGATGAATAGGGTTTGCAAGCCATACTTGGACAAGTTCGTGATTGTATTCATCGACGACATTTTGATTTATTCAAAGACGAAGGCTGAACAGGAGCAGCATCTTAGGACCATTTTGGAGCTGCTAAAGAAGGAACAACTGTACGCCAAATTCTCTAAGTGTGAATTTTGGTTACGAGAAGTCCAATTCCTTGGGCACGTGGTAAATGGAGATGGAATCCACGTGGACCCAACAAAGATCGAGGCGATCAAGGATTGGGAAACGCCAAAGACGCCAACCGAGATTCGGCAATTCTTGGGTTTGGCTGGCTACTATCGAAGGTTCATTGAGGACTTTTCAAAGATCGCTCAACCTTTGACGCTACTCACCCAGAAGGATAAGACGTTTGATTGGGGAATCAAACAGGAAGAAGCATTCCAGATACTGAAGAATAAGCTCTGCAATGCGCCAATTTTAGCTCTACCAGAAGGTACTGACGATTTTGTGGTATACTGCGACGCATCGCGACAAGGATTGGGTTGCGTGTTGATGCAACGCCAGAAGGTTATTGCTTACGCATCGCGTCAGTTGAAAGTGCACGAAAGGAACTATACCACACACGATTTAGAACTTGGCGCAGTGGTTTTTGCACTAAAGATCTGGAGACACTACCTTTATGGTACGAAGTGCACAATCTTCACAGATCACAAGAGCCTACAACATATATTCAACCAGAAGGAGTTGAATATGAGAGAAAGACGATGGGTTGAGTTGCTAAACGACTACGACTGCGAGATAAAGTATCACCCAGGGAAGGCGAATGTAGTCGCCGATGCCCTAAGTCGTAAAGAAAGAATCAAGCCCATAAGGGTTAGGGCTCTAGAAATGATCATACGAACCGATCTTTCCTTGCGCATTCGTGCTGCACAAAAGGAAGCTCTCAAGGAGGGAAACCTTGAGGAAGAATATCTCCGTGGAATGGAGAAGCTTTTGGTACCAAACGAGGAAGGAACGTTATGTGTTGAGAAAAGGATTTGGGTTCCTCTGTTTGGTGGATTAAGGAAAGTTATTTTCGACGAAGCGCACAAGTCACGGTACTCTATCCACCCTGGATCGGATAAGATGTACCAGGATCTCAAAAATTATTATTGGTGGCCTAGGATGAAAGGCGATGTTGTTATTTATTTGAGCAAATGTTTGACGTGCGCTAAGGTTAAGGCGGAATACCAGAAGCCTTCAGGGCTGCTGCAACAACCTGAGATTCCCAAGTGGAAATGGGAACAAATCTCAATTGATTTTGTTACGAAATTGCCAAGAACGCCAAGAGGCCATGACATGATTTAGGTGATAGTTGACCGCCTAACAAAGTCCGCACACTTTCTGCCAATCAGAGAGAAAGACAGTACTAGTAAACTTGCGGAAATATACATGAGAGAGATTGTCGCACGCCATGGAGTACCTCTCTCAATCATCTCTGATAGAGACGGAAGGTTTGTGTCAAGGATATGGCAATCCTTCCAAGAAGCCTTTGGCTCACAGTTGAATCTGAGCACTGCGTTCCATCCGCAAACTGACGGCCAGAGCGAGCGATCGATACAAACTTTGGAAGACATGCTGAGGGCATGTGTAATGGATTTGGGCGGTAGCTGGGATAAACACTTACCTTTGGTTGAATTCTCATACAACAACAGCTACCACACCAGTATTGGTGTCGCGCCATTTGAAGCCCTATACGGACGCAAGTGCCGATCACCACTATGTTGGGCTGACGCGGGTGATAGGCAGCTTGCTGGTCCCGAAATCGTCCAAGAGACGACAGACAAGATTGCGCAAATACTTAAACGCATCGAAGCAGCTCGCCACAGACAAAAGGCCTACGCGGATCCAGACCGGAAACATGTGGATTTCCAAGTTGGAGAAATGGTGTTATTGAAAGTTTCACCCTGGAAGGGGGTGGCACGCTTTGGAAAGCGTGGGAAGTTAAATCCGCGCTACATTGGTCCCTTCAGAATTCTGGAAAGAATTGGGACAGTAGCATACAAGTTGGACCTACCCGCTGAACTAAATGGTGTTCACGATACATTTCATGTATCCAATCTAAAGAAAAGTCCAACTCAAATTGACGTTGCCATTCCCACCGACGAGATTCATATTGACGACACGCTCCACTTCGTTGAAGAACCTGTTGAGGTCACGGATTGGAAAGTTAACAAGACCCGCCGGAGCAGTGTCAAACTCGTCAAAGTTCGTTGGAATGCCAGACATGGTCCTGAATTCACCTGGGAACGTGAGGACCGGATGAAAGAGAAATACCCCCACCTTTTTCCTAAGAAGCCTGCTTCTACAAGCAGAACTTAAATTTCGGGACGAAATTTATTTAACGGGGGGAGAATGTGACAACCCGCACTAAACCAGGTATCCGTACGACTTTATTAATGATTAATTACTGCTAAATTACTGTGCTTAACTGAAATTGCTGATAAGCTGCTACCTGAATACTGATACATGAACTTACTTGCATCATACTTGCTTACTGTCACTACAATATTTACATGCTAAACCTTGGTGACAAACATGATGCACAAAAAGCACAGTAGCACTAAACGGATACACAGTGAACATGCTGATATAACCAGCATCAGGCAGACACTGCCTCTAAGGCCTGTTAAGAGCCTCAAATATCTGACTACACTGGTAGTGAGTGTAGGGTTATAAGGGTTGTGGAACTGCGTCTCTAGGAATAAGATACACTGATTGGATGTGCCAAAAACGTACTTTAAGTACAAAACACAGCACTTTAATAAATAATCCAGCTTCTAGCTGACTAGTAAAGTGCCAAAATATGGGGAAAATACTACTAGACACTTTCTAAAGTGTTGGAAACAAGATGTGTCACTAAAAATAACAACAACGACACTTTAAAGCTTTTGTAACGCTTTAACGGATTACTATCCAACCGAACAACCGGACTTTACCCGGAACATGAAAACATTGTTATTTTTATTATTACTCTTTTTCTGAGCCAGTTAGGGTCCCTGATTACCCTAACACCCGTCATAACACGCTATATATTACCAACGAGGTTAAACACTTAACATAACTTAGTTAACATAATTAACCTCCTAACTACTTGGTTACAACCGAACTAGATACCCCCCCCCCCCATTGGAATCGGCCCCAACCATGGGGAACACAAGAGTGCAAGATTGATTATTAAATTGTGTTATGTCTAATATCCTAAAGACACTAAATCCATTGGTCCATAATCACTAAAATTGCCTATAAGTACAAGGGATTAGCCAACATAATCTTCACAATCAAACACCAACTTTCACACTCTCTCCCTCTTGCCCTCTAACCTTCGGCCGAACAACCCACACCCCACCACCATACTTTCGGCTCTTGATCACCACATTCCACCATCATTCAAGTGTTAAAGGTTACGTATTAGGAGCTTTGGTGCACTCGGAGCGCGAAGGACCACTTCCGTTAGCTTTTATCCACCCATTTTTCATCAAGATTCTTCCCTAGCCTTGAGCTAGAGGTATAACATTTAAAACTCGTTTTTACACTTATCTAAAGTGGTTAAAAAGATTTTTGTCGGTTAAATATCGTTAACATACATTTTGAAGTATAAAAGTCTAGTAAAAACTATAAAAATGGTGGTTAATAACATATGTGTTGTGTAAAAGTTGTAGTACTTGAAAGATGTGATTATCTAGACCCGATCTATGATTGTGGTAGCTCGGATCACCATTTAACCCGGTTTGGTAAGATCGTTGATCTTAACATAAGCTTATTTTGGTTAACACAAGGGTTAAAAGGTGAAACTCTACCACACAAGAGACATGAACTTGTGTAAAAATGTTTATTTGTGTAAAAGTGATTTAACCTGTACATTAGTGTTTAAAACTAGCGGATCTACGTATCTGCAAGTGGTATTTTTAAAGAACCACACGTTAAAGAAATCATGTATTACAAAGATGGATCTTACACTAACAAACATGATTTTATAAACCACAAGTGTGTAAACACTTGTGAAATGAAAAGATCCGACAAATAACTATTTTTGGGAAAAATGACTAGAAGTTGTAAAGACGGATTTCTCTAATCACAAGGTTTTTACGAGATCAAAGTTACTTTATGTAAAGATCTACAAAATATAATGGGATTTACATTATAGATGCGGAAAAACTACAAGTTCATGCGTTTATGCGATTTACATACTTGTCGACTAGTTTGAGGTGTCGGAAATTGTTTGATTGATTAAAGAAGTTGTTGAATTGGTTTGTTAAAAGAAAATGATACGCATGAAAGCGTGGCCACCTCCAGTTACAGAGGAAACTCTGGCGAAATTTTCTAAAAACCTAACACTTAGAATTATTTACACAACAAGTGTTAGAACTATTTTTGGCATATTTTCGAAACATAAATTTCGCCAAGACTACATTGTACTAAATATTCGGAGGTGGGATTTTCACTAAGTTAACGTGATAAATATGTTTTGTCACAACGCTGTTTATGATTATCTTGTGAAAATACATAAATATTATTTTATGGTGAAAATAATATTTACAAGCGATAATGATCCCAAAACTTTGCGAACGCTTTCACTACAAACATATAAGTTACATCGGTAATTACATTACCACACGACTGTCAAAACGTAACTTACGCACATGTATTGTATCCCCCATCCTTGGGAAGGAGATAACTACCAAGTATTACAAAAAGTAAACACGAAATAGTTGTCTAACTATTTCCCAAAAACTTAAACTATAAAGCTAAGGCACGGCCGTCCGTCTAATAGAATTAGCACTTGTAGGTCGTCGCGCAGCTTCTGATTCAGGGATACTTGGTAGAGACGCTTCACTGTGAGTTCATGTCCCCCTTTTCTCTAACTGTTTTCAGTTTTCTTAACTGCGGGGGTGAAATACATGTTACTTTGATTACAAGTACTTTATACATGGTATGATTAACGTAAGGAGGTTTTAGATCATGTGAATGGGTAGGCAGAACACCGAGGGACTTAAGCGGTAGATCTATCTGGGTGTAGCGAGCCCAGCTCTAGGCCCAACAGAACGGACCTCTCTGAGGACCAACAGAACGGACTTGGAGTGACTTGGTTGCCCAACGCAAAAATCGGCTAGGGTTGAGTCTTCCTATTGCATTTCACAACATGCTAATGGCCTTGCAAACCATTGGTGATCACAAGTCCTCTTACACTGCTACATACCACGACAACTTTTATACTTACAAGTGTTTTTACTTACTCACTTGCACATGAGCTCGCTCAACATTATTGTTGATTTTTCAACTTACATGTATTTCAGGAAATTAACGAGATCTGGCACGGTATGGCATGTTTTCCGCTGCACTAGTTTCCAAGGTCATCCGGGGTTTAGGGGATGTGTCTCTTTCCTGGACAAGACACAGTCCTTAAACCATGTTTATGTTATGTTTCAGTTTGTGATGTTTGTTGAACAAGATTATGGTTGTCAGGGTATGTTAAAACAATGGTATTGTATTTGGTTTTCAAAACTTAATGGATGATCTTGCATGTTTTTAACTCATATAGCTTTGGTATGATTAAGCTATGGTATTAAGAAGTCACACCAAAATTAACCACGCTTCCGCAAAGCCAGGGTGTGACACCTTCCCTATATATTATTTTCCTTAGATAATATTTTCCTTAGATAATACATACCCCATATATACCTATTTAGATATTATCTACTCATGTATATCTTTAGTTGTTTCACTTTTACTTAACTGTTTAACTTGATTAATTAATCTTACTTAACTGATTAATTAATCTTACTTAACTTTAATTAATCTTACTTAACTGATTAATTTTCCTTAACGGTTTAATCAAGTAATTTACTTAGCCGATTAATTAAATAACGTAATTAGCTGATTAATTAACTTATTTAGCTTGCTTAACTGCTAAGTTTCCTTTCCTGTTAAGTTTCCTTAGCTATTAAGTTTCTTAACCGCTAAGTTTTCTTAATTGCTAAGTGTTACATAACCATTAAGTTTACTTAATTACTAAGGTTACTTAGCCATTAAGTTTTCTTAATCATTAAGGTTTCTTAACTACTAAGTTTACTTAACTGTTAAGTTATTTTAACTACTATGTTTACTTAATCGCTAAGTATTCTGGTTTAACAACTCCCTGGTTACAAATTCTAATTTCTAGATACAATGGAACCCGTATTAGTGTATTAACTCATTTCAACTTTAACGATAATCACGAGATCGAAACCCTCACAATGAATGACAAAGTATAGCTAGATATTGGCAGCACTTAAACATCCATTGGATCAGTTTTAATCGATCGGATACAGTATTGTGTCAGTGATTAGAGTTATTACCCTAATAACGGGCAGAGTTTCGGGATTTAGGGGTATTATTCCCGAGTTATTACTTTCCTATAATATAGGCTAAGAGAAAGAAAAGAATTGAACGAATTGAAATGAAACCATCGGCTTCCATTTATAGGCTGATATTGGAGCGCGTCGCGGCCTGCGAAGCTCATCAGCTTCTCCTTCGCGGCCCGCAAGGGAGTTTGGTCAGAGCGAAGGTTGCTGAGACATGGAGTGGTCTTGACACGTGGACGACACGTGTCCCTCAAGCTTATCCAGAAACTTGTAGAGCTGTCGCGCCCCGTGAAGACTCTCTCTTAGTCCTTCGCGGCCCACGAGCGAGTACCAAATTTTGATTTTCTTGGCTTTTCATAGAAATTAGAGTTTTAGGGGTTCAGGTTTTCACTTACGGAGCGTTTTTGGACATTTTTGTGCGATTCGTTACATCCTCCCCACCTTGTTTAAAATCTCGTCCTCGAGATTCACTGGAACAAGTGTGGTTACTTCTGTCTTATCTTCGATACCCAAGTATATTCTTGTCCACGTTTTAAGTCCTACTTCACCCTGACCAGAACTAATCTCGTATGCTTTGGAATTCTCATATTTTGACTGATATGGTCTTTCAATTAAAATTGCATTTACTTCTATATCTTGCATAGGTACAACTAAAGATTTCTAAGAATTTCATGAAATGTATTGATGTGTGCAAAATGCAACATATAAATTACATCAATTGTGGCATAAAACTAACCTTTTTTTAGTACTAATGTTGGAAAAAGTGTGCTTTTGTCTTCCTTTTGTATTTTCAGGATTAAATGAGCTCAAATTAACAAAAGAAGCAAAAAGACAGCTAAATCTAACATAAATACAAGAAAAGGAACAAACGTGACATGCCCGACCCCACGACAGCATCTTCCTAAGCAAAACAAGAAAACAGAAGGCTGAACACGCCCCGTGCTCAGTGAACACGGGGGCGTGCCCAAGTCCCTGCAGAAAAGACAAAGCTGTAAAAGCTTCCATCGCCCACCACGGGGCCTTGCCCAGCGGACACGGGGGCGTGGTCAACTAATGCAGACAAACTGCAATTAATGAAGACAGAGAAGAGGATGGACACGGGGCCGTGCCCGAGCTTTTGTTCAGCCTATAAATAGGAGTGCTTGGCTCAAGTGCAAATCATCCCTTGGCACACCACCTCTCTCACACTTCACCCACCACCCCCATAACATCATCACCAACCACCATCATCCATTGTCCATCATAGAGTGTGTGAGTCGTCTCGGGATCCAAGATTGATCGTAAGAGTTCTTGACAATCAAGGCCATGTTTGCCTAAGTCTCTAACATCACTTGGTGAAGACAAAGTGTCTAGTGTAATACTTTTTATTTTTAATCTTTTCGCACTTTTTACTTGGTTTTGTATTAATGACTTTAATAACTAGTTTCTTATGTTTAAGGTGATTCTTCCTTATCGTTTGTCTGTGGTGTCTTGGCATTATTTTACTGTCTATATAAAATAAAAGATTTTCACCATTCATATCTCCACGGTCTATATAGAGGTATGTTGGCTACCTGGTCGGGGGTTAAGGGAACGGTTTGGTAAGAGTCTTGCCTTGTTCAGTGTATAGATCCTGCAAGGACCTAGGTCAAATTTAGTAGGATCTCCTTCAATACCCACCGGTATTGGATGGCGGGGATCCAAACTCTTTGATCCCCTCATATGTAAGCTACTATTAATACTTTAAACCGGCTACTTAGGACTGTATCCCTGCTGACTCAGACTACTTAGCCGAGGGTAACGTCGCCTTCAAAAGAGGGGCCTACCATAATATGCATTAATAACTTAATTAATTATCTTTCAAAAGAGGGGCCTACTACAATAACTAAGATAATCTCTTAAAAAGTGCAAAAGTGCGGGAATAATCAAAGGTTACACTAAACACGAGTCGGAGCCAAGTGATTCATCTTGTCTATCTGTTTTTTATTTTTATTTTTATTTTCAGCATTTTAGTTAGTTTTTATATTCTAGTTCAAAACCTTTTTCTAAACTTTTGATTTGATTAGACGTTGAGGATAAACCGGTACTAAAAGCTCTTGTGTCCTTGGACGACCTCGGTATCTTACCAACACTATACTACGCTCACGATGGGTGCACTTGCCCATATGTGTGTTTGGTGTTAGTAAATATCGTGTTTTATAAATTTAAAACTTGACTAACGTGTAAAAAGGGCTTAAAATATACTTAAATCTATATAACACACTTCACGCACATCAAGTTTTTGGCGCCGTTGCCGGGGGCACAAGGATTTTAAGAAAGCTTAAAATCAGCGGCCTAATCAGTTTTTCAAAACTTTTTCAAAACACGCGCACATTTTTCTGCATTTTAGTTTAGTTTTGCATTTACAGTAGGTTGAACACGGGCCGTGCTCACCGAACACGGGCCGTGCTCACTGAACACGGGCCCGTGCTGCATATTTTTCATAAAACACCCAGATACAGTAGCTTGAACACGGGGCCGTGCTCACTGAACACGCCCCCGTGCTCAACGAAATCAGTAACTTTAATTAAAACGCACAGATACAGAATCTGAACACGGGGCCGTGTCCACTGAACACGGGGTCGTGTCCACTGAACACGGGGCCGTGTCCAGCCTTTGTTTCCGTTTTTATTTTTGTTTTCTGATCTCGAGACTTGGTTGTGGTTTGCTGAGTGATTCTTATGGATCAATACTCAGGAGGTTACAACTACACCTATGAGGAGGATGATTGTAGGAATAATTATTGCACTAATTGTGGTGACCCGCAGTCGGTTCAATATTGTAACTTATATCAACCGTCCACTTCATACACCTACTATGAGGAGCCCAGGTACGAGCCATCAACTTCATACACATCCTATGAAGACCAAAGGTATGAACCTCCTCCCTAATACTCATATTTTGAGGAACCAAGGTATGAGCCTTCTTACTCATACTTTGAGGAACCAAGATATGAGCCTCCACCTTCGTATGCTTATTATGAGGAACCATGGCGTGAACAACCCACCTCATATGAGTATTATGAAGAACAAAAGTACGACCCTTATCCATCATATGCTTACAATGAAGAACAATGGTGTGAACCATCTACTTCTTATGAGTATTATGAGGAACAAAGGATCGAACAAGCGGATTCAAGCTTTGAAAATCCCGATCCTTTTTCTATAACTGAAGTGACCGATAGGATACTAAGACACCTTAAAGTTATCGATCGCTATATAAAAGAATCTCGCGCAAGGGAAGAGGAGTCCCGCGCAAGAGAAGAGTTGAACACTAACACTAAAATTGACGAAACAGTAAGTGTTAAGTTAACTAATGATCAAACATCACTAATAAAAGAAGACCCATTTGAAATTAACATTACACCGGTTCCATGTTTCTTTCAAAATTCGTTTATTAGTAATGTCACAATTGATAAAGATCTTTGTGTTAACACAATGCCCAACTACATTTTCGAAAAATTAAGTATTAGTGATTTTTCTCCACTTCAAATACCCATTTTTTATCGAATCAGAAAATAACAAAATCAATCGGTGTAGTTGAGGATGTCTTGGTTCAAACAAATCAAATGGTAATCCCAACCGACTTTGTCATCCTCGATGACGCTCCTCTAGTGTTGGGACGACCCTTTGTTAAAACTCACGAAGCTTTGAAAAGCCGGAAGTTCAACAATCTACCTATTCAATTAGGGGCATTTAAAAAAATGTCGATCTTGAGCGGTCAATGAAATATCCATTCGGCAATAATGACTCCCTAATTGAAGATGACGATGAACCACCCGATACAAGTGAAAAGTTTGACCACTTTGTTGAAGAAGAGGTCGCCATAGAACAAACTTTTAAAGTTCTTGATCAAATTGAGCAACCAAATAAGGAGTCTCCTAAAGACCCACATCTCGAGCTCAAAGAACTTCCAAAAGGTTTGGAATATGCTTTTCTAGACAAAGATGGTAAATCACCTGTAATTATTTCATCTAAGTTAAGTAGTTTAGAAAAAGAAAAATTAATTAGTCTTTTGAAAAAACACAAAAATGCGATGGCTTGGAAGCTTGTGGACATTAAAGGAATAAGTCCGTCCATGTGCACGCACAAAATTTTAATGAATGATGACTACAAATCGGTAATACAACCACAACGTTGAGTAAATCCAAATGTTCACGAAGTGGTTAAAAACGAAGTCATCAAATTACTTGACGCTGGACTTATCTATCCTATCTCTGATAGTCCTTGGGTAAGTCCCGTTCAAGTAGTTCCAAAGAAAGGAGGTATGACGGTAATAACTAATGAAAAGAATGAATTAATACCAACGAGAACCGTCACAGGATGGAGAGTATGTATAGATTATAGACGATTAAATGAAGAAACAAGGAAAGATCACTTTCCTTTGCCCTTTATTGATAAAATGTTAGAATGATTATCCGGTCATAAATTTTACTGTTTCTTGGATGGTTTTTCAGGTTACTTTCAAATCCCGATAGCACCCGAAGACCAAGAAAAGACAACCTTCACATGTCCCTATGGAACTTTTGCTTATCGACGCATGCCATTTGGTCTATGTAATCCCCCGCAACATTCCAACGTTGCATGGTAGCCATCTTCCATGACATGATAGAAAAGACAATGGAAGTCTTCATGGATGACTTTTCTATCTTTGGGGATTCATACGACCAATGCCTCGATAACCTTGAACGAATGCTATCCCGATGTGAGGAAACTAACCTCGCCCTTAACTGGGAAAAAAGCCATTTTATGGTAACGGAGGGAATAGTACTCGGTCACAAAATCTCAAGCGAAGGGATGGAGGTGGATCGAGCCAAAATAGACACCATTTCTCGACTACCACCCCCATCCTCCGTTAGAGCTATCAGGATTTTCCTAGGGAATGCCGGATTTTATAGGCGGTTTATCAAAGACTTTTCTAAAATTTCAAGGCCTCTAACAAAATTACTTGAAAAAGATGCCCCTTTCATCTTTGACAAGGATTGCAATCAAACATTTCTAACCCTAAAGGAAATGCTAGTCAATGCACCTATCATGATAGCGCCCGATTGGAAATTTCCTTTCGAAATCATGTGCGATGCAAGTGACTTTGCAGTTGGAGCTGTCTTGGGACAAAGAAAAGAAAATCATTTTCACCCAATTTATTATGCTAGTAAAACACTTAACGATGCACAAGAAAATTACACAACAACTGAAAAAGAATTACTAGCTGTGGTATTTGCTTTTGATAAATTTCGTTCTTATCTTGTTCTTTCTAAAACTATAGTCTATACAGATCATGCAGCCATTCGATATCTCTTCAAAAAGCAGGACGCAAAACCACGTTTGATTCGGTGGATTCTACTCCTCCAAGAATTTGATATTGAAATCAAAGACAAAAGAGGAGCAGAAAATACCGCGGTAGATCATCTTTCACGCTTAGAAGACCCAGCTTTGGAGGCAACTAGGGACGAGCAAATGTCACACCCCAATTTTCCACGTGTCACCGGTGGGCCCGGTGGGGGAGTATCGTGACGTGGTTGGCAACATCATGGTCAAACAACACAATATAATAATGCACAGCGGAAGCAAAAGATAAATATTTTACATTCCGAATATAAGTAATTTCAAAATATTACAACGGAAGGTAAAGGACCCACAGGCGGATCAAATAAAAGATACTAAAACTGTTCAACAGACTTTAGGCATCTAGAACTTGCAAGATTCCCTAATGACACCCTGAGCTCCCAGCCAATTATGCGTAGTACCTGTCACTTAACCTTTTGGAAAATACGTCAGTTTACACTGGTAAATACAATTAACTGACTCATTTTTGAAAAAGAGTTTGAAAAGTGATTCGAGTGCAAACGGAACAAAATATCTTGACACATTGATTAAAATGCACAGAGGCAAAATTAATCTTTTATGCTTGGGACAATTTTATTAATAAAAATCTTGTATCCGATTTACATGGTTGTCCAACATTTAGGGCCGGTGATTATACAATACAAGCCGGACAAGATTAATCGACACACCACAAAAATAATCTCACAAGAAGATACCCTTACGAGTGAGTATACGTTATACATATGCAACAGGAGGTGTTTTGCCTACACCTTGTGCTTACGTCGTGGCCATTCACTTTTTAAAATGAGCCAAGGATATCCAGGACACGGTCATTAACCCCCAATGTTATTTGTTATCAATCAATACATATCAAAACGGGATTATGCAATTTAATCATCTCCGATTAAAAGGTTTCTACACCCGACCAAGCGGTATTTTTATAATACCGTATCCCAAGCCCGTATAAGGGAAAATAAGTTAAAAGTATTTACCTGAGCTAGCAATGCAATTTACACTCAGCCGTATATCTTAATCAGCAAGCACAAGTACTTCTACTGGGGCTCTTAATCTGGAACGAAGGTTTTATTAACCTATTAAATTCCTAACGGGTCTTATTCAAGTCGTAACTTAGACCGGTTAGTTTTAAGGAAAGGTTTACGGTTCAAAACGCATGACTAAGCGAAGACCGAAATAGGATGTGATTTAGACCTGTCAAGTCTGGAGACTTGTATAATATGGGTAAACTAAACACATTCTGGATTTTGAGATAAAACCGATAAGGTTTGACCCGTTTCGGCTAATTTATGTAAACTTGTTACATAAACCGAACCGACGTGTAATAAGCATAACGGGTATCCGTAAGAGCCATATACAGGTTTCCTAAGTTAATATGCTTCAAATATGTTGAGACATCAGTAGGATGTCTTTCGTTATGCCCCGAACTAATTTAAACACAAACTATGGCCCGTAGGGGTAGTTTGGTCATTTTAAAGTTTGTAAAAGAGTTTAATTGTTTAACTGAGTTACAAGTCTGATGTAAACAGAAAACATACTCCTTTTGATGGGTTATAACAGTAGGCTAAGGCATATATGTGAAACTTATCATTTTTAACCAAACTAGGCCCCGTAGGGGTATTTTGGTAATTTCACATAAGCCGAAAAGCTCAAAACTGAAGTCTGAGTTTATCAACCTTTGCTTACTGTTAAAATATCATAATTTGCCTCTTATATCAGTAGGTATCAACCCGGGTATGTCCAATATGATTTGAAAACATATTATGCGTTAAAAACGCTAATTAAGGCGATTAAAGGCCATTACCGGGTTCGATACTTAAACCTGACATTTTTATATTTCCAGAAGGCTTAAAATAATTTATTTAACATATGAGATCAGTGGCAAAAGGTTTGGAGTCGTTTAGATAAGTAAAACTCATTTTATGGCCCGTAAGGGCAAAACCGACAATACCGGATTAAGCCTACGACTACTAGTTATGCTCAGCCTAAAATTAATTAAAAATATTTAAAAATCCCAAAATAATATAATATATCAGAGGTTATTAAGTTTGATACCAAAAAGTATGTTTAACTAGGCTATACGCTAATTACGCCATTTTGTTAACATAAAGCTTTAATTTAGCGACAATGAGCATAACTCTTAATCTACAAGTCAAACTGATGTCAAACTTCACATACAAGTTTATATATCAGTAACTAAGGTTTCTACACTTTTACATTTTCATAAATCATGATTTAAGGTAATAAGGGCATTACGGTCAACGTATGAGCAATTAACGGAAATATGCATATTAATTGGATAACTAGTGAACCAAGGTGTATGATCACAGAGGGTTGTTCTAACATGTATCCTAATCCAATTAAAGCTCTGAGGCATTTCTAAAATATGCCCAAACGGGTCAGAACTGAAAGTCAACGTGAAAGTCAAACTATGTGACTTTCGGTTCCGAACCGGGTCTAAACAGGAAATGGTCGGGTTGAACATGTTTGGACATGTTCTTAAACTTATTACTAAGTTATAACAATAATCAAACAGGTTATATGTGATCTAGATAGCTAATTATGCATAAATGACATTTTAAGCATTATGTTGACTTTTTAAGTAAAGGTTTGACCCGACATTTGACCTGGTTAGGATGGTGATCAGGGGAAACCCTTTTGGGGTTTTATTACCCACATAAATACCATCCTATAACTACTTTTAATTCGAGATAAGACTGAGCCATTAGTGACTAATCTCGAAGTCAAACCGTATTTACGACGGTTTGACTTTTAGCTAATTAACCAAGCTAAACTCAAACAAAGAAGAACTAGAAGACTTACAAGAGTCCTATGCACGACTTAAGATCAAATTAGAGAGTTCCTTAGCTCCAGAAATGCTCCAAATGATCAGATACAAGTGTGAAGAATGTTTGCAACATGAAGTGCTTTATATAGTGAATATACTCACCATGATTGGTTGACAACTAACTCTAGAGCTGACCACAATCATCCAACAAGTGTCCTAATGCTCTAGGATAGTTTAGGGGTCTTTTAATAATGAGAAAAACCGGTTTAGTGGGTCAGAAACGCGCACAACAGGCAACAACCTGTTTTTTCGGAGCTGGCATCTGTTTACGGACCGTAAAGCGTATATGCTTACTGTCCGTAAGCATACATCAAGGACCAAAATGTTGTTGTTTGTTGGTGTTTCGAAAGGGCAACCTTAATTCCGACTTTGGGGCATTCTTTTTGACAATTTGGGGCCTCCAATTATGCCTTGTACTAATACATACCCTATCATTTGAAATTGTTTCCTTGTATTCAAATTAAAGTCCCGAAATTTAAGGATTTTCATGCTTTTCCTTCGTGGCATTCCATTCTTGTGCATGAATTAAATTATTGTGGGCATTTACCGGATTATATCAAATGTTGATAATAAGTATTAGGGTCTTGGGATTTATATGAGGTCGTTCAGAGGTAAAATTAACATAACGCCATCTTTAAATCCTACCAAAATACTTTTATTAAGTCCGGGTTTACAACGCTTGTTGTCATACATGACACGTGTCGTTATTTTATTACACACGAATTTTCGAGGTGTTACATCCTCACCCCCTTAAAATAAATCTCGACCCGAGATTTACTAAAACAAAGGAAGTATCCTCTGCCTAATAATGGTAGCTTACAGATGATTAGGAATCTGTATGATCTTATTTGTTGTTTCCAATGCAACTTTCAGATCCTCAATATTGGGCTTACCAATCTATTGTCCTAACAACAGAGGTTTAACATTTCATTTATACAAGGTCTCTAAAGGAGCAACCTTGATACTTCTATACCAACTATTATAGAAAAGCTTCTCTTGAGGTGGTTATTCCAACCACTTTTTAACAAATCTTAAGGAGTAGCTAATCCTTACAGCTAGTCGAACAATTCGACGATCCTGGGTAGTTGATGGCGATTTTAATCGTTGTCTAAATAGGGTTGCGGTAATGAGTGCATGAGCAAAATGAACCGTCTTTCTTATCTAACAACTATCTTGCTCTGAAAGATCGAGTTAGGCTATATGAATCTCCTATTTTAAAATTTACTTAATCAGGTTTTCGGTTATTCCATAATTAATATGGAGTTCTTACAACATTCTAACCCAAAGCGGGATGTTAATCATAACCCTACTTGCCTCTAGGGAGGTAAACAGGGTAAACTTAGGAGAAGATAATCAAAGTACAAGGAGGTTACAGAGATTTCCATATCTCAGGCTCCAGTTCACTCATCAACGCTTGTGTCTAATAAGTGACACATTCATGTTATGATTCCACATATTCCTTCACCGAGGAATATTTACTTGGATAGTTCTATTCCGGATATCTCCTTTGAATACTACTAGTCGACATTAGTACAATATGACCATTGGGATATCTCAGGGGTTCCATGCATTAAACCTCCATGCTGATCAGACATGGAAATAATCTATGGGACACACTAGGATACGCCAATCCTCATATGACACTTTTATCAACATAGTTTGGCATTCGCAGGCGATAGAAAACAATGAGAAAATAATTAAAATAATATACGTTGTCGTACTCTATGCAAAGAAAGAGTGCTCTTAGATTTTTCGGAAGGACTCCTTGCCGATCCATAAGAATCGGTTACTATGGTTTCCTTGGTAGTTATACCTTGTGAATGATAAAAAAAAATTTTGCTAAGTTTATGGTTCATGAATATTTATTATTGCCTGTATTAAAAACAGGACACTTAGCATAATTTATCATTGATAATTGATAAGGAAGTTTATTGTGCAAGTGCTTATATTAAATCAATAATGGAAGTTTCACAAACTAGGCACCTAGCTCAGTTGGCTAGGCGCGCGAAAGGGTGCGGCCTAGACCCAGGTTCGACTCCGGGGACGGCCATTTTCACCATTTTTTATGTTTAATTTTAATTAATCGTACTGATACGTGTAATTATGAGAGTTGTCTCATAAGGAGTCTTGATAATTAATTGCTTCTTATCACTCACAATATGGACTTGATTTTTAAGGCAACCAATATTTTTTTTTTTTTATCACTATATTGAGTCCTTAAGTATGCAACCAAAAGTTTGCTATAAGGATATTAGAAAAAGTGATTTCTAATAGATATTAATATCAATATAGGATTTGTTGGAGCATTTTCGACGTAACATCGTCACTTTCTACCGGGCATTAAATGACCGGAGTCTTAATCAGGTGGAGACAAGAGTTCTCAACCTTTATCATTCATAATATATTTATACGTGCCAGTATTAAATAAGTTTCTACATAAACTGCTTGATAACGAAAGGTACATATTATACTATTATTATTCTGCCCCTAACTCTTGGGCGTTCATCCTGACAACTCGTGCGTTTGTTATCTTGGCCTACTCGGGCTTCTTCTGATTCCTAGGGCAGTTGGTCTTGATATGCCCCTTCTCGTTGCAACCATAACAGGTTGCATCTTTCAACTTCTTGCAATCCATGGTTTTATGTTCCCTAGATTTGCAAATTCCACACGGTAGAGGCTGAGACTCAAATCTGCATTTCCCGTAGTGGCGCTTCTTGCAAATCTTGCATACAGGTTTCTGATTGGACTTTTGTTTATTCTTTTTCTTAGAACTCTGGGAGTTATCTACCTCCCTTTTCCTTTTTAGTTCATCCTTTGCATCAGAGGCATGAACGGGATCCTCCTTAAGAGTAAGGAAGTGTGGTCCTAGATAAAATTTGGACCGAGCAGCATGGGGCTCCTTGAACTTTTTCACAGCCTTCTTCACAGCTTTTCCAACAGCTGCGTCTATCATAGTTTGAAGAATATCTTTGGAAATTCTAAGGTTCACAATTTCAGCATCATTACCATGCGTCGTGCCATCAATGGCGCGATCGACTGTTGTCTTATCCGAGTTTGCCATTACTTTCTATTGGTTCCTAACACCAATAAAACAATTTCTTAGTTGAAATCCAACAACTACTATATTTTTATTCTGATGGCCTTAACATATACAAACCATGGTGTCAATAACCTATACAGGCTATTATAGCACTAACATTCTTAATGAACATTATTAAAAATATATTAATATTACTTAGCCTAGGTCGCAAAAGACCATCAATGGCATTAAAGATTTGGACCTAGTCCATCACTTTTCTGACAGAGGATCAAAACGTCACATCTGTCTTTATTATATTAAAGAATTTAGGTAGCTTGAAAGCTTGCCATAGGAATATCAGAAAAGAGTGATTCCTATTAAATATAAAATATCCATCTAAGGTTTGTTGGAGCATTTTTCTAACGTATCATCGGCCAATTTATATCTCGTATTAAATGCCCGAAAGCCTACTAAGACGGAGACAACAGTTCTCAACAGTGATCGTTCATTATTGAATCACATGTGCCAGCATCAAATGAATTTCTGCATAAACTGCTTGATAAGGAAAAGTACCTGCTATATAGTTATCCTTCTGCACCATCTCCTGGCGTTCATCCGGAAGACTTATGCGGTTGTTTTCCTGGTCTCTCCAGGCTTCTTTATAAGCTTTGGACAGTTGGTCTTAATGTGCCCTTCCTCGTTACAATTGTAGCATGTGGCGTTCTTTAATCCCTTGCAATCTAAGGTTTTGTGACCCTTGGTCTTGCAAATTCCACACAATTTAGCACGTGGGTCGATTGTACATTTTCCAAAATGTTGCTTTTTGCAGTTACCGCATTTGGATCTGTTATCAGACTGACTCAAGTTCTTCCTAACCTCGGAATCCTTCCCGTGCTCCGAGCTTCCCTTCTTCTTGTTATAATGATGAGAGTTTTCCTCCTCTCTTTCTCTTCTTCTCTCGCCAGAAGCCTTAACAGACTTACTTCTGATTGCGTCTAAGGTAAGAGATAAGGATAAGTCCACCACGGACCTATATGTGGTTGGCCTAGATGCTTTAAAATTCCCTTTTATCTCTGGTGCTAGGCCTCCAATGAAACGCGCTATGCGTTTAGGTTCAGGGGTGACTAGATAAGGAACCAGGCGGGACATAGTGTTGAAACTTGTCACATATGCCTGACAATCCAAATTCTCCATAACCAGAGTCAAGAAGTCTGATTCTATCTTTTCTACTTCATGCTGGGGGCAACAGTTTTCCTTGACTAATGCAACAAATTGCTCCCAAGATAAGTTGTAGAGTAGAACCTTTCCCGTGGCTTGGAGCAATGATCTCCACCATGCCAACGCTTCTCCTTTGAATGATTGGGAAACAAATTTCACAACATCTTGCTCCGCACAACCGCTGACGTCAACAACAACGTCCATCTCATCGAGCCATGTCATGCAATCGATGGCTCCTTTTTCTCCTGTAAAGTCTCTGGGCTTGCAGGAGACAAAATATTTATATGAACAGGTCTTAACTGGTGCCTCTTGATGAAACACAACTTGTCTAGACAGAATACTCCTTTGATTTGACAAGTCATGAACATCGTCCTCCTTTGACTCATGTGTTTTAAGAGGGGGCTTACAACTAGCCGCAGATAGAGTCTTAGAGTGGGTATCTTTTGACTCATCATACTGCCGATCAAGTGCTCGAGCAACAGCATAATCTATTATTGCCTGTAGTTCTGCTCCAGTTACATTAATTCTGGTAGTATCATTGCTCTCTTTCAAGTGACTGTTAACTTCATCTAATCCAGCCATGTAGCTTGATTGCTACATAAATATTAACAATGATTTATTCAGAGATTAATATGGAATCATCATCTTTGACGATTTGTCAACCATGGTAATATAAACCATATTGGTTAACTTGTTAGTTATATTAAATTAGTATTTTCCATTATAATTTATCCTAGTTATAAAACATTAAGGATATTAAAGTGGCGCATAAGGCCTAGTCACAAGGACAGTCCTAAATTTTATAAGCCATGATTTCAGAGAATCTAGGCATTAAGGTTTGAATCTCGTTCATTAGCTTCTCTTGACAGGGAGTTGTAGACTTCAACTGTCTTTTGTCCTTTAGGACAATAGATATAGCCCGTGGGCATTTCCCTTCTGGAGGATGGTTATAATATGATCATCTTCTCAGATGCTATTAGTCGAGATCGTATAGATCCTACCGACTATTATGCTTGGACCTGGTCCAACATTTTTGGACAGGAGGTCAAAGACCACCACTGTCGTTGCCTTATCGGACAACAAGTTTAGCCCGTAGGCACTTCATCACTACTGGATGTTTATAATGTGATCATCTTATAGGATGATACAAGCCATGATTTCTAAATCACTAGGCTAGATAAGAAAATTGGAAGAATCCAATATAAGGATGACTGTTGTGATTTTATCGAATCACATTTGTCAGGAGTGCTAACACGTTCTTAGGTGTTAACAAGGATCTGAATCCCTTGGGTAGGTTTCACCATCTTGGCCGCGTAGGCTAGATTTCACCTTTAAGATTCTTTTTAAAATGCCTACTGGCAGGGAAGGAAGGATATTTATTTTATTCAGGATTTTTATCATAAATCCTACTTTATAATTTAATAATAGCACAAATGGCCTAGTTGCGTAGACAAGTTTAATTTATAAGCCAAGATTTCAGAGAATCGGGGCAATTTATGAATTAGTAATGGCACAAAAGGCCTAGTCACGTGGACAAGTTTAATTTATAAGCCATGATCGTCTGGGATCGAGGCATTTAGTAATAGCACAAAAGGCTTAGTCACGTGGACAAGTTTAATTTATAAGCCATGATCGTCTGGGATCGAGGCATTTAGTAATAGCACAAAAGGCTTAGTCACGTGGACAAGTTTAATTTATAAGCCATGATCGTCTGGGATCGAGGCATTTAGTAATAGCACAAAAGGCTTAGTCACGTGGACAAGTTTAATTTATAAGCTATGATCGTTTGGGATCGAGGCATTTAGGTGTGAATCAAAGTTCATTACCTTTTCTTGACAAAGAGCTGTAGGCTACCACCGTCTTTAGTCTCAGAGGACGTTAATTATAGCCCGTAGGCACTTCCCTTCTAAGGGATGTTATTTTCCATTCATTTCATATTTCATGTTTAGAATGAAAACTTACTTTAATCAATCCATTATATGAAAATAAAAGTACAGAGTTGCCCTAAGCGGGTCTTTGAAGGGATAATGTGTCCTTAAAGGGACTGAAAGATAAATATGTCCTTATAAGGACTATCAAAGAAACGATCTGTAGCATAAGGAGTTTCCTCTTCATTTTATGTCTGAATGCTTTCTATTTGGTTGTACGTTTCATCCTGGCCGTGGTACGAAGCTCAGCATTTCAAGGCTCCGGGTGTGGAGGACTCCTATTACGGCTTCTTCGCTTGGCGACGTATCCAATAAAAATTTGGAAGTAAAAATTTCCAGATTATGATTGAGAGTATTCCTATGTTAAGTCTAGACTCAGAAGGTCAAGGAATGTGCTACTGTGTCATTGAGATTAAACACTAAGGGATAGTGTTTAATTCACTCAATGTTGGCTCTAATACCAACCTGTCACACCCCAATTTTCCACGTGTCACCGGTGGGCCCGGTGGAGGAGTATCGTGACGTGGTTGGCAACATCGTGGTCAAACAACACAATATAATAATGCACAGCGGAAGCAAAAGATAAATATTTTACATTCCGAATATAAGTAATGTCAAAATATTACAACGGAAGGTAAAGGACCCACAGGCGGATCAAATAAAAGATACTAAAACTGTTCAACAGACTTTAGGCATCTAGAACTTGCAAGATTCCCTAATGACACCCTGAGCTCCCAGCCAATTATGCGTAGTACCTGTCACTTAACCTTTTGGAAAATACGTCAGTTTACACTGGTAAATACAATTAACTGACTCATTTTGGAAAAAGAGTTTGAAAAGTGATTCGAGTGCAAACGGCACAATTAACTGACTCATTTTGGAAAAAGAGTTTGAAAAGTGATTCGAGTGAACCAAGGTGTATGATCACAGAGGGTTGTTCTAACATGTATCCTAATCCAATTAAAGCTCTGAGGCATTTCTAAAATATGCCCAAACGGGTCAGAACTGAAAGTCAACGTGAAAGTCAAACTATGTGACTTTCGGTTCCGAACCGGGTCTAAACAGGAAATGGTCGGGTTGAACATGTTTGGACATGTTCTTAAACTTATTACTAAGTTATAACAATAATCAAACAGGTTATATGTGATCTAGATAGCTAATTATGCATAAATGACATTTTAAGCATTATGTTGACTTTTTAAGTAAAGGTTTGACCCGACATTTGACCTGGTTAGGATGGTGATCAGGGGAAACCCTTTTGGGGTTTTATTACCCACATAAATACCATCCTATAACTACTTTTAATTCGAGATAAGACTGAGCCATTAGTGACTAATCTCGAAGTCAAACCGTATTTACGACGGTTTGACTTTTAGCTAATTAACCAAGCTAAACTCAAACAAAGAAGAACTAGAAGACTTACAAGAGTCCTATGCACGACTTAAGATCACATGAGAGAGTTCCTTAGCTCCAGAAATGCTCCAAATGATCAGATGCAAGTGTGAAGAATGTTTGCAACATGAAGTGCTTTATATAGTGAATATACTCACCATGATTGGTTGACAACTAACTCTAGAGCTGACCACAATCATCCAACAAGTGTCCTAATGCTCTAGGATAGTTTAGGGGTCTTTTAATAATGAGAAAAACCGGTTTAGTGGGTCAGAAACGCGCACAACAGGCAACAGCCTGTTTTTTCGGAGCTGGCATCTGTTTACGGACCGTAAAGCGTATATGCTTACGGTCCGTAAGCATACATCAGGGACCAAAATGTTGTTGTTTGTTGGTGTTTCGAAAGGGCAACCTTAATTCCGACTTTGGGGCATTCTTTTTGACAATTTGGGGCCTCCAATTATGCCTTGTACTAATACATACCCTATCATTTGAAATTGTTTCCTTGTATTCAAATTAAAGTCCCGAAATTTAAGGATTTTCATGCTTTTCCTTCGTGGCATTCCATTCTTGTGCATGAATTAAATTATTGTGGGCATTTACCGGATTATATCAAATGTTGATAATAAGTATTAGGGTCTTGGGATTTATATGAGGTCGTTCAGAGGTAAAATTAACATAACGCCATCTTTAAATCCTACCAAAATACTTTTATTAAGTTCGGGTTTACAACGCTTGTTGTCATACATGACACGTGTCGTTATTTTATTACACACGAATTTTCGAGGTGTTACAGCAAATCAACGAAAAATTCCCAACGGAATCCCTAGAAATGGTGGAATACAAAGAAGAGCCATGGTACGCCGACTATGCTAACTACCTAGCTAGCGGTATAGTTGCAAAAGGTTGGCCACATCATCAAAGAAAAAAATTCTTTGCCCATGTGAAACATTATTTTTGGGAAAATCCATATCTTTTCAAAATGTGTGCCGACCAACTCATCCGACGATGCGTACATGGTAGCGAAGCACGAAGAATTCTCCGCCATTGTCATGAAGGTCCATACGGAGGACATCATGGTGCCGCTAGTACCGCGCGAAAGGTATTTGATTCAGGATTTTATTGGCCAACAATTTACAAAGATGCCCAAAGTCTTGTCAAGACTTGCGATGCTTGCCAAAGAACATGTAATATTTCTTCCAAAAACGAAATGCCCCAAAATGGCATTCTTGTTTGTGAAATTTTTGATGTGTGGGGACTCGACTTTATGGGACCTTTCCCACCGTCAAAAGGAAACAGATATATACTTGTGGCAGTAGATTACTTGTCTAAATGGGCCGAAGCCGAGGCACTTCCAACAAACGATGGAAGAGTCGTGGTAAGATTTCTGAAAAAATTATTCTCTCGTTTTGGCACACCTAAAGCGTTAATAAGTGATAGAGGTACCCATTTTGCAACCATCAACTTGAAAATTTCTTAACAAGATATGGGGTCTATCACCGGGTCTCAACAACATATCACCCTCAAACAAACAGACAAGCCTAAGTGACTAATAGGGGTTTAAAACGAATACTTGAAAAAACCGTAGGGTTAAATAAAAAGGATTGGGCAGATACATTAGATGATGCTTTATGAGCTTTTCGAACTGCTTATAAAACAACAATAGGTACAACCCCATATAAGCTCGTCTATGGAAAAAGTTGTCACTTGCTAGTAGAAATTGCACACAAAGCCTACTGGGCAATTAAAAATGTAAACTTGGATTTAGAATTTGCTGGTAGAAATCGATTTTGTCAATTAAATGAATTAGATGAACTAAGGAATTATGCATACTCAAACTCTGAAATTTATAAGGAAAGAATGAAAAACTTGAATGACAAACATATTAAACCTAATGAATTTCAAGTAGGAGACCAAGTTCTTTTGTTTAATTCACGACTTCGACTATTTCTTGGTAAATTAAAGTCTAGGTGGTCAGGACCTTTTTCCATCACCCATATTTTCCCACACGGTGCAGTAGAAATTAAATCTCGGAATGGAATTCCATTCAAAGTCAATGGCCAACGGCTAAAACTCTATCAGGGATTCATTGACGATGAAGAGGAAGAAATCTCGCTTCAAACGGTCGACGAATGAAAGCATCAACATCATACCTGGTAAGTTACGAACAATTGGGACGACATCTAAATCGGTAAGTCTTCTAACCAAGTTTTGGGAAAAAACGAGGGCATTCACACGAGCAATAAAAAAATAAAAGTAAAAAAATAATCAATCAACTTTGCTCGGCACGAGGCCGTGTCCGCTGGACACGGGGCCGTGTCCGCGCAACTATCGGGTTAAACCCCCTTTTTCATAACAGTTACACTGTGACAACCCGCACAAAACCAGGTATCCGTACAACTTAATTAATGATTAATTACTACATGATTACTGTGCTTGATTGAACTAGCTGATAAACTGCTACCTGCATACTGATACATGCACTTACTTGCATCATACTTTATTTGCTGTCACTACATTAATTACATACTGAACCCTAGTGACAAACATGATGCACAAAAAGCACAGTAGCACTAAACGGATACACGGCAAACATGCTGATATGACCAGCATCAGGCAGACACTGCCTCTAAGGCCTGTTAAGAGCCTCATATATTTTGACTACACTGGTAGTGAGTGTAGGGATATAAGGGTTATGGTACCGCGTCTCTAGGGATAAGATACACTGATTCGGATGTGCCAAGAACGTACTTTAAGTACCGAACACAGCACTTTAATAATTAAACCAGCTTCTAGCTGACCAATAAAGTGCCAGAAAAGGAGAAAATATTACTAGACACTTTCTAAAGTATCGGGAAAACAAATTGTGTCACTAAAAATGTTAATAACGACACTTTAAAGCTTTTGTAACACTTTAACGGATTACTATCCAACCGAACACCCGGACTTTACCCGGAACATGAAAATATTACTATTTTCACTAAATATATTTTTCTGAGCTAGTTAGGGTCCCTGGTTACCCTAACACCCGTCATAACACGTTGTACATAACTAACGGAGTTTAACCCTTAACCTAACTTGGTTTATCATAACTAAACACTAACTATCTACTTAAAATCGAACTAACCCACCCCCCATCCCATAACCGGCCCCAAACAAAAATACAGTTTCCCATTCAACCACCAAACACATCGACATCAGACATCACTTTGTGAGGGATTGCTATGAAAAAGGTTTGATTTCTCTGCATCATGTCCCAACTAAAGACCAGCTGGCAGATGTGCTCACAAAAGCACTTGATACAACCACTTTTGAAAGCTTTGTCTCTAGGATTGGCATGCTAAACATGGAATAACAAGCAAAATCTTGTTTTTCTATGAATAAAAGCATTAAAATGTTTTCATAAAATCAAAAATCAATCCTTAAAAATAGCTAAAAATGAAGTATTCATTAAGATCCTTAAAAGTCTGCCAAAACCACTGTTTGTTCAAACGTCTGCTCTACTTCAAAGTCTGTCCACTGCTGAAAGCCATCCTCTGCTCTCTCATTTCCTTGATAACCTCTGTTGTTCAAAAGCAAAGTCTTATCCACTGATATGCTATCCACTGATAGTGAAAAATCATCCACTGCTTCCATTTTACCGTTTAAACCACTGCCTTCATCAGTAACTTTCATAGAAGTACTGTCCTTCATTTCTTCAGAGTTTGGCATGTGGGCAGTACATAGTGGTCAGTACTTTTGTAACCGCTGCCACGTCAGCCTTCACTTTTTCCTCTATAAAACCCCCACTTCATACCAAAAACAGGGTTTTACTGTCGAATTGAATTCTCAAAAATTCTCTTCTCAAAGCAGTTTTTCATCTCATTTCTCCACAAATTTCTTCGATCATCATCTTCAAAATGACAAAATCGAAGCCATCCACAAAACCCACTTCACAATCTTCGTCGAAAGCGGTCTCTCAAAAGGCCACTACCATTGAAATCCCACACAAACCATCTCACAATCTTCTGGGTCTTCTCACAAAACCCAGCACCACAGAGGCTTTCGACTCCATCATCAACACAATGGCTAAATCAAAGTACAAAACTTTGTTAACAGCCAATGCACCAATTTATTTGGCAACCCAAAGAGAGTTTTGGAAGAATGCAACCCTTGAAACAGAAGGAGAAACTGTAACTGCCATCAACTCTTCTCTAAAGGGTAAAAATGTCCAAATCACACCACAGTCAATTTCAGAGGTCTTTCAACTCAAGGATCAGCAAGGTAAATTTTCTTTCCCTAAAAACGAGTTGAAAATTGACTTCCTTGAGAGAGGGTATGCAGACACAATGATGAAGAAAGCTACCTTACAAAAAGGTTTCTTCCCTTCTGCAACAAGATTTTTATTCCATACCCTCCTAATGTGTGTTTCAAATAAAACTACTTCTTTTAATGAAATACCATTAAAGATTCAAAATCTGGGATATGCTATTCTTCAAGAAGAAAATTTTAATTATTCTCGGGAAATCTTTAATGATTTGGTTAATAATGTTGAAACAAAATCATTCCTACTGTTTCCAAGGTTTTTAAGTTACTACTTTGAAAAGAAATTCAGTAAGGATGATCTTTCTGCAATAACCCAAGGTGACTCCATTGAAATAAATTGCTTAACTGCTGAAACTTTTACAAGGATGTCAACACCTTGCAAAACACAAGCAGAGATGCCTGAGCAGATTTTAGCAGTTACAACTGCTCCTCAGGTATCTGCTGCTGAGCCCACTGCTCAAGGTGATAAAAGCAGCAGAACAACTGTTTTGAAACCCACACCTAAAATCACCAAAAAGCCAACAAAAAGAAAAACATAAACCCCCCCCCCCCCAAACCCATCAAAAAGGAAACTCTGGAGGATGAGATACCAGAGCTACTGCCTGTGACAGCACAAAAGTCACAAGAAACCACTGCTGCTACTTCCTCATAGCAGTTGGTACAAATATCTCAACCCATAGCCGAAACCCCTCCTGCTTCTTCACAAAAAGATCAGGTTGTACACATTGGGACACCACATCATGATGATCTGGAAACACTCGTTTCCATCATCCACAGCTCAATTCCCGGAGCAAATCCTCTTTCTTCACCAAACATCACATCCACAATTCCCACACCAACTAAACTACTGTTGGATGCAATTGATTTGAACCAGGCACTAACCAGTCCTTCTCAATCACCTATCAATGAGAACATACCTCAACAAATGACTGGGTCTGATGTATCAATCTTTGCTAACCCACCAACACAACCTGAGGAGGTTACACCCCTTGAGTTCCATGTAACTCTTGGTGGTAGTCCAAGTGAAGCAGCCACTACAACTGTTGAACCCACTGGTTTACAGTTGGACAGTGGTTACATTAATAAGACTTCCTTGGAGGCAATTCCTTACATAGCACCTCTGCCAACCATCAGTGGATTTATTTATCCTACTGGCAACATCAAAAGGTTGTCAAGTGTTGAAGGAAGAAGACCCCAGTACCAAGAAAAAGGGGCATCAGTGGTTAGTGTTTGGAGTACACTCCCTACCTCAACCACTGATAAAACCACTGATAGTGGGAAATCAGATGATCCCATTAAATTGGGTGATGATTTAAAATATCACGATTTGACGGAACGAATTGAAAAGTTGGATACATCTGTTGCATATCTTAAAAATATGCTACAGCAGGTGTTGAAAAAACAAAAGATGCAATCCACTGTTGTTCCATCTCAAGCACCTGCTCCACCACAAGCTTTTGCTACAAATGAGCTCTGGAACCTTTTCCAACCTTTTCTCCAACAACAAAAAGAAATGGCTGATCAGCAACATGAACTTCATGTCCAAAATCTGCGAAACGTTATGGAGTCTAGGTTCACGAACACTCAAGCAGATATTAAGGCAATCAAGGCCCATTTATTGGAAACCACTGGCACTGCTGCTCCAATAGTACTTTTCATTGATCAACTCCCAGAAGATAATGCTAAAAAAGGGGAGAAAGTTCAAGAGTGGAAGAAGAAAGGAATAGATGATGGTCTGTACATTGAACCTGAGAAGGATGCTATGACCAGAAAAATTCCATTGCCAGATGGTAGTAAAAAGGTTGATGCTACTCAAGAAGCACTTGATGAAGGAGTAACAAGTGTTAAAAGAGATAGAATGGCAAAGGATATCTCAAGATGGAATGAGGAGAAAAGAGCTTTCATGGAACTGTATGAGCAAGGTTGTTCTGGATCAAAGGATACTAAAAATCCTAAGACAAAAAGGAAACCTAAGTCCATCCCATCCAGATTTCCAAAGCCTCCAAAACCACCATCCAAAAGCCATCAGCATCAAACCTCCACCCAAACAGCTGTTGTAACTCCTGTTGTATCAACTACTGCTGGTACCTCAGTTGTTTCAACATCTGTTCTCAATTCAACACAAACCACTGCCACACAATCTACCACCACTGATCCAACCAAAACATCATCTGCCTCTTCTAAAACAAAAAGGAGAAGGATTTACATATCAGATGATGATTCACCTTCACCACCACCAACATCTTCAAAATCCCTGTCACTTGTCACTATTCCAAAACCCATACCTCTCTCTTCAGCTTCTTCAAAATCCCTGTCACTTGTCACTATTCCAAAACCCATACCTCTCTCTTCAGCTCAAATTCTAAAACCACTACCTCTTGTTGGTGTCTCATTTCCTCTAGAACTCATTGCAGTTAGGGAAGAAATCAAATCCTTTTATTATGAGGATGACCCAGCTAAAAGGAGTTTGCCATCAGTTGAAGGATATCCCAGGCCTCACAATATTGAAGAATACTTGAAACTCAAGGCCAAGCAAGCAGAGGATATTGCTATCAAAATAAACAAGGGAAATCTGATAGAGAATTTCAACAAAACTATCAATTTCTACTTACACAGGTCAGAGCAATGGAGCAATTTGCCAAAAATGTATGTCAGCAAATCTCTGAAAGGGCAGATGAGTCCTTGAGAAAAGACTACATTGAGAATATCATGACCTACAAGAAATACAAGGGGAAGAAATACATGTACAAAAACTGGACCATTCCTGAGCTTGAAAAAGAGGCAGCCAGGATTCAAGAAATGATCAAAAATAAGGTCAAGCAGACTCCCCCTGAAAAATTCAAACAATTTGAAGCTGAGAAGGCATTAAGGTTGAAGAGAATGAAAAAGGAGCTGATAGCAGCTGATTATGGGTCAAGGAATTCTGTGTCAAAGTGGGGAGAAGATAGGGTCAGGGCTACCTACAAAAAGTTAGAGGAACTTAGAAAGAAAGATCCAAAAGTTCCACAAAAGCCTGACTATTCTAAAGCAGAGGTTTCAAAAAGACCACCAAAGCTGCAAGCTAAAAGAACCACTGCTCCAGCTGGTGCTGCCATCTACAAAAGAAGGAGCCAAAACCAGTCGAGTACTGAAACAATTCAAGATCTAAAAGCTGGAGATGCTATTGTAAAAGCAGGCATGAAATTAATGATAAAAGAAGATCTTGAATTGGAACAATCTGCAAGTGCTGCTCAGCCAGTCATGAATAGGCCAGCCTCACCAAATACCTCAGCAAATAAACATCTCCCAAGAAACCCACCAGACTCAAAAATACTAAAGTGGGAAACTGACAAACAGACCTGCGTATTGACTTTGCTCAGGTCTGGTGGAGAAGTGAAGAAAATATCAAGGGAACAAGCTCTTGGCCTGAGTCTTGAAGATTTGCAGGATCTCCTTGATCTTCCACTTAGCAGGGATGATGATGATACAGATGTCCTAGACTTTGAACTACAGTTTAAAGGTCAGATAAGGGAACTGCTGATGAGGCAATAAAGAATTCCACAATAATGCAGAGTTTTGGCATTATCTGTTCCAGGGGGAGATTGTTGGGATTGAACCCTACCAGAGGAACAGATAATTAAAGCCAAAACTGGGTCAGAGCAGTGGATCCAGAATAAGCAGATGTTACATACAAGTCTCTCCCCTTGAAAGTGGTTTCAACATCTGCTGACCTCCTATCAACTGATCGTACAAGCCACTGACCGTCAAATCTACTGCTCTTGTAAAGACTGATAGAAGACTAAAGCTTTGCTGCACAATCTACTGTCTTGAGTCAAGTACTGCTGATCCGGACAAGCACTGCTGGGTTCACAGCAGTGGAAGGATGCAGCAGCTGTTTAAGTGTCTTTTATGTAATAAAATGTAATAGCAGTAGTTAGTATAGCAGTGTTTGTATAGATCAGAGGTTAGAGTTTGTTAGGAGGTTAGATGTCACTTTCATGGTGACGTCAGCTAAGATGCTCAGTGGTTTGCTAGTGCCTATAAATAGAACAGTGCTCTGTACTGTTCTATTAGCTCTTTGCAAACTTGTTTTCCTGCACGAACAAACGCTGAGCTCTGGCTGAGGGGGAGTTTGTATTCAAGCATTATCTTGTAATCGTTGTTGAAATTAAATTCAATCATTCGGTTTCTTGTTGAAAATGTCTTGATCAAAGCAATACTCTCGTTTGATTGTATGCAAAGTTTGTTTCCATATTAATTCCACTGCACAACTCATCCATTTCCATTTTAATTCAAACAGAAAATACAATCAAAACCAAACTCAGATCCAACACCTCATATGTAAGCTACTATTAATACTTTAACCCAGCTACTTAGGACTGTATCCCTGCTGACTCAGACTACTTAGCCGAGGGTAACATCGCCTTCAAAAGAGGGGCCTACCCTTTAGGATTGTATCCTTGCTTATTCAAACTACTAGGTTGAGGGTAACGTCACCTTCAAAAGAGGGGCCTACTACAATAACTAAGATAATCTCTTAAAAAGTGCAAAACTGCGAAAATAATCAAAGGTTACACTAAACACGAGTTGGAGCCAAGTGATTCATCTTGTCTATCTGTTTTTATTTTTATTTTTATTTTCAGCATTTTAGTTAGTTTTTATTTTCTAGTTTAAAACCTTTTTCTAAACTTTTGATTTGATTAGATGTTGAGGATAAACCGGTACTAAAAGCTCTTGTGTCCTTGGACGACCTCGGTATCTTACCAACACTATACTACGCCCACGATGGGTACACTCTCCCATATGTGTGTTTGGTGTTAGTAAATATCGTGTTTTATAAATTTAAAACTAGACTAACGTGTAAAAAGGGCTTAAAATATACTTAAATCTATATAACACACTTCACGCACATCATGTATCATGTATACTTGCCATTTCTTCTAGAAATTTTAGCTAATAGGCTACTGGTCCACTTTGCTCAGTTACTTTAATGGTTTGACATTCCTCGGACTTAACTTTCCCTTCTTACCGAATCAATCTATTCTTTTCCATGGAGAACTTATTGTATCATTCTTTTTCTAATTTTGAAATTCTAACGGTTTGCCTATCTAATGGCCTGATAGTTGATTTTCTCTTATTTATGTCCAACGTACTGGATGGTACCTTCATCCATAAGGTGCTTCAAACGGGTAACACTAATACTTGTAGGCCACTTATTGAAAAATATTATGAGTGATAGATGATAGTCCTACTTTCGTTAATATTTATCGCACATGTGTTTAGCATGTCTTTCTATGTTTGTAGTGTTCCTTCACTCTGCTCAAAATAAGTCGGGTTAAAATTGTTCCAGAAATGAAAAATGAAATGACTGTCTCGATTTAATAAATAACGGGATTCTATGTAATGAGACTATTTCGTCTCCACACAACTTAACTAAGGGTCTTATACTAAAGGGTTTCCTTCGTTGGTGGGGATTGAGCAGACTTGGTTAGTCGATTCACAATCACCCAGAATCTTCGTAAGTGCATCTAGTCATGGTTACTCTTATCTTCGCAAGAGTTCTTAGAGAAAGTAGAATTATTCTCATTAGCATAGGTTTTGAGACGTTTAGTGCCTAGCACAACTTTAGCTACAGGTTTCCTAATGCGTTAATAATCTAAGGTATTGCAGGGAAATTCTTATACTTTTGATGGCTTCCCAATTTAAAGGATCCCTATCATTCATCTTGTCGCATGAGTTACGAGAAGGATGATCAAAAGGAATAATGTTCGATATCGGAATTATAGATGTATACGAGAGATTCCTGATAAAGAAATCTAGGATTATTATTGACATACATGCTCGTGATGTATTCTAAATTGTCAATCATTATGGTTTTTGGATTTCCTTATAGATATACATATCTATATAATCATATATTTCACATATTGTAATATACATACCATTCATAAGGTCATTGTATTTAACAGATTCATATTTCTAATAACAAGTTAGACATCAGGTCATGATACTATTTTAGGGAATTCTGTCACTTGTTTGACATATCATATACCCCATCTTACCCGGTTCTCGCTGGAGAGGTAATTTGTATTTCCTATAAATAGAATCTTCTCAATTCATGTTTTAAAATGAATATTTTATTAGGGCTTTTATCAAAGAAAAAGGAAATTAGTATTCTCATGACGGATCATATTCCAGAACCAAGTAGTACCAATAAATAAGAAATAATAATGGCCAAGTGTTATTGCTTATTTACCATACTTACAACGTTCTTGTGACAACTGTTCCTCCGTGACCATCAAACAAATACCAAACCAATGAAATATTGTATTTCATACTTGGGATTTGTACAAATATGTGTATCATTTGCACATATCAATTCTTGTTCGATTTCGGGCTCTAAATCGCTTTCTGGAAGGTTATACGCGCACTGATGCGTAAATATAACCAGTTTAATGCAACGAACACTCTGTAATAGTGAAATAGGCTTAACATACCTTAAATAACCTTTACATAACTTAGAAATAAGGTTTGGATGGTTTGGTATGCCGAAATCAAGTTAATTCGTTTACAGGGACTAAATTTGACAAACTGCGAAAGTATGCCAATTTGAACTGTAACAGACATTCTGGAACATGACCATAAGTTAAACATACCCTAAATATCCTTTACATAGCTTATAAATAGGCTTTGAGGGGTTCGGTGTGCTAAAATAAACTTTTGGGTCATTCAGGGACTAAAAGCGTCAAAAAGTGCACAAGTTTGCATTTTCGCGCATAACTTACGTTCTGAATACATCCGGACATCCAAAAATTTATTTAAGCACTAAAATATTTTATTTTAGTATTTGGCATAAGAAAAATCCATTCGTCGCGCAATTTGGACCGTTTTTGCGCCCGTTACGAATTCCGTCGTAATTAAGCGAACATCGCGATCGTACGACCAAACGAACCAACATCCGGCATATTTTTGAGCATGTTTCATGTCCACAATGTTTAGGCACCATTTTAGGGCCTTAAAGTTGGCTTTACGGGCCTTAGAAGTGTCAGAAATGAGCTTAAACACCAACAGGGACTGAAACTGTCAATATGCAAAACATGTTTCTGATCAGAGAAGCCCAGGCGGGCCGCGTAACCTCCTGGTGTTTCTTACGTGGGCCGCGAGGCCCCTTCAGACCAGATTAAATGAATTTAATAGCTGTTAAGCACTCCCACCTCAATTCCACTTGTCCCTTCCTGATCATGAGGGGCCAATTTTGGGTACCATAGAGTTCCAACAAGTGTAGGGATGTGATCAAAGCACGTTATTCGATAAACGATCCTAACGGTCTTGCAAATCCTATAAATACCCCTTGATTCACAACTCAAAACCCACTTGAAATCTGATTTTTCTCTAAGTTGGGGTGTTCTATCACTTCATACCTGAGAAATATTTGGAAATCAAAGCTTTCGGGGACCCTTTGTAAGTGTTCCTTCGTTCTTTTTATTCTTTTAGCGTTAAAAGTCAAACTTTGTTTGACTTTCTGCGTTGACCAGTTTATGGTCAATGCGAAGTTCGTTTGAACTTCATAACGTGAGCGTAATCACGATGGTTATAGTCCCTAGTGACTATACCTACTGATTACCACGTTATCTAGGCTCAGTGACGAGTCGTAGTTTCGGTCAAAATACGTGTTATTGCGTATTTTGTAACCAAACTACTTTTAGGTATCAAAATCGTTTGTTTTGATACCAAACCTGTTTTTCCAAACTTAGGTAAGCATGTTTTAACATGCTTAGCTCGTCACTTTTAGTTTTGTGCTTGTCTAGGGTCGTAAGGGTAAGCGATCTAATCAATCGCTTATACTTTCGAACCCGACCCGTTTGGTCGATCATTAGGATCCGACCAAACACATTAGGTGACCATAGTATATAGGGAATAACCTTCTGAGGTTATACCTTATGGTCGCTTTGTTTAAGTAGTTGTATGATAGGTAGTTTATATGCCTTAGGTAAATTACCAAAATGCCCTTTTTACGCCAAAATTCATTTTAAGCATATGTAACATAACTTTTGATATCTAAACTGATTTGGAAACAATATTAGACATGTTAAGGCATATTTTACTTGTCATAGGACTAGTTAGGCAGTCCGAACGTGTTTCACGCGAATGACGCGTTAAAGTAGCATAAGCTACCTAAACGGGTCGTGATGGGTCGAAAGCACTTAGGTTAGGTTTCATTTTAGCATGTAGGCTTTGTTAAACCATATTACATGAGTTTCCATCCTCATTTGGTTTACGAACCTTCATTCTATCCAATCCTCCGATTTAGGTCCGGTATATTAACATAGTTACCTATATTAGGTGTCGTTTGATATCCGTAATCTCTAGCATTGTTTGGTTGTTACTCAAGGACTACTAAGCAATCTCAAGTGCATACATAGACCCCTCTTTTACCGTTTTCAAACTGTTTTGGGGTGAAACACATGTGTCTACTTGTTACTTTATGCTTTCCATGTTTTCACATCATATACTTGCTATGTTCATTAGTACATTTATAGTACATGATTTACATTACATTGTTTTGCTATGTATGTCCATTGTGTGCATACTTAGTACATTGTTCTACATTACATTTCATGCTATGTATGTCCATTGTGTGCATACTTAGTACATTGTTCTACATTACATTTCATGCTATGTATGTCCATTGTGTGCATACTTAGTACATTGTTTTACATTACATTTCATGCTATGTATGTCCATTGTGTGCATACTTAGTACATTGTTCTACATTACATTTCATGCTATGTATGTCCATTGTGTGCATACTTAGTACATTGTTTTACATTACATCTCATGCTATGTATGTCCATTGTGTGCATACTTGGTACATTGTTTTACATTACATCTCATGCTATGTATGCCCATTGTGTGCATACTTAATACATTGTTTTACATTACATTTTGTTGCATATGCTCATCCAGCATATGAACACATTATATTACATTATGTGAACCATTTGTATCTATTGAACCATGTGAACCATTTGACAATAGACATTTGACTATACCTAAACATTTCTACAATTGTTAAACATTACATCTTGATGGTTTGGTTTGAGTAAGTGATTTAAGTAACGAGGCGTGTGTAATATGATACAAGCACGGTGGATACGCCGCTGATACTTCCTATATATAAATGTTTGTATGGTATTACATATCGTAGCGTCATTTGAATCATTTCAATTTGAGACATATAACATTTTATACAAATAACATACTTTTCACAAGACATTGATTTACAAACAACTTATCTTATACAAACTCATTTTACATGGTTATTCATTTAACCATACATTATTCTCTTATTTATACATATCATCTGAACTTATTGTTTTTCAAACGATTTACAAAACAAATCAATTTACAAGGTTCATGACTAAACTTTATTAAACATTTTCTTAAACTTACAAGTTATGAATCCTATTTTCACAAAACCTATGTATCTCACAGGCATTTTTATGCTAACATACCTATTTTCACATGTGTTTTCAGGAGTTGATGCATAGGACTTATCGAGACATACCTAGGCAGACTTGTGCCTTAGTGACTTAAAACGAAGCAAGAACTAGTTAATTTGTGTTATGTACCCTTTGTTTCTTGTTTAAAACGATGTAAACTCTCTTGTTTGATTAATAAAACGAAACTTTAATTGCCATGGATTTGAAACAATTAATTCTATTACAACACTCCCCGACGTTTCCGCCACATTTCGTTATCTCACGTGGTCGGGGTGTGACAGAAAAGTTGGTATCAGAGCCAATGGTTATAGGGAATTAGGTTATTAGTAATGCTTTGACCTAGACTATAACCTTTCTAGGACCCCAACGCAAGTTATCTTGTGTTTAGATCTTAAAACATGCACGTCACCTATCCTTAGGTGATAACCACGATGAGAACACCAATTCTGAATCCGCTTTGAAAATTAATCATTTGTTTTTGGATGATTGATTACTAGGTTTTGAACCCTCTGTTATAAGGTTTTGAACCCCTTTGAGTTTTCAAAATCTCGTCAAAGTTTTGGGTCCTAAATAGTGTGAACATGTGCAAACTGGAAGAGTGAATGCCTGTACCTTGGGTTTTCTGTCTAAGGCTAGAGTGTTCGTACAAATCCACATAATCGGACCAGTCACTCTTACCTGGGAACTATTGGGGTGAGTGTCCACTTATAGGAGAGCATGTCTTCGCGATACATTATAAGGATCTATTTGCTTTGATTCAGCCTTTGTGTGTCGTTTATTGCTTCGTGGTTCAAACAAATGACCATCACCCATGATTTTGGTCGGTAATTGTAACATCCTATTCTTACCCAATGCCATTTCATTTGTTTTCTCTCTTGTTTCCCCTTTTAGAATGCCTCCACGACGCGAAAATCAGGTATCTATTGAAGAGCTGGCAGCTGTCATTACACAGCAAATGACTGCTGCAATCCCGAACATCGTTGCTCAATGTAACCAAGCTCTTAACAACAATAATGCCCCCTGCAACTTCAAGACGTTCAACTCGGCTAAGCCATCAAAGTTTTCTGGGTCTCAAGGAACGACTGCACTTCTGCAATGGTTCGAGAGTTTAGGGAGCACCTTCAGACATGTTCAATGTCCAAACGAGCGAAAGGTAGATTTCGCATCTAGTGTCTTTGAGAAACGAGCTTTGACGTGGTGGAATGGTGTGATGAGAGATAGGGGTGCCGATGTGGCACTGGCCCAAACGTGGGAAGAGCTTCGAGCTCTGATGATGAAGGAATTCTGCCCTCGTCACGAGATCAGGGCTTTAGAAAGGGAATTCGACGATCTTAAGCAAGACAGTGGTGAACATCGAGCATACACTGATCGATATGAGGAGCTGAGCCTGTTGTGTCCTTCCATGGTTACGCCTTTGGATAAGGCGATCGAAAAAATACATTGATGGTCTCCCTGACTCAGTTCAGGACATTGCTACTGGTAGTAACCCCACTACGGTTAGGCAGGCCATTGAGCTATCTGCTACCTTGAATGAATCTCAAATCAGGAAAGGTAAACTTTTCCGAAAAGGTGATAAGAAACCAATCGAGGAATCAAAGACCATGGATGAACAGACTGGATCCCCTAAGAGGTCAAAGAAGCGAAAGGCTTCTCAGAACTTCGCCGTGGTCGCTCACAATGGTCAAGCCATCCCCAACCAACCAGCTCAACCCCTTGCTAGGAAGCCATACAATGGAACTTCACCCTTGTGCAACCAATGTAACCTTCATCATCATGCTAGTGTGAAGTGCCGCGAATGCCAAATTTGTGGACTTAAAGGTCATACAACAAAAGTTTGTCGAGCAGCAGTTGCACCAAATCAAGCTGACAATAATCCTGCTCAAGCTCGCTTTCCACCAGGTTCTTGCTACAATTGTGGCAAGATGGGTCATTTCCGAAGAAATTGCCCAAAGCTTGCTAATGCAAATCCAGCACAGGGATGAGCATCTGACCGACTATAAGACAACACCCATTAGAAATAATCATGTCTTATGTATTATTTTCTTTTGTTGTAAAGGTCCATGAAACAGTTGTTATCATTGTTTATAAATAAATCTTTTATTTACATTGCAATGTATTTATGTGGGTATATGTATAAACAACATATCCCCTATAATACCGACAATCAAGGAATCGTATTCCTTGAAAAGCAAACTACCCCCCAAATTTTTTTCCATTTTATGATATCTTGCATTTCCACGAAATTCCTAAGTACCTGTTTCTTCTAAGGAAAAACGAAGTACAAGGCGCAAGTTACAATAATGGACGAATACCCAAAGTACCACTATAAATCCTTAATAGGGTACCTAAGGGTATCTCCGTAAATCCTAAATTGTTGTGTTCCTTAAATTCAAATATTACGTTTCTTTGAAAACAAAATCGAAATTTTGGGAGATCATCCTATCTTTTCAGATAGATCCTAGAGGACATTGAAGCCCATCTACTAGTTTCCTGGTGTACCTTGAATATCCATATTCAATCGATAACAAGTTAATAACAAATTAATAACCAAGTTAAACAACTATGTGATTATGTGCTTATGTGTTTCCTTTTTATGTTTTTGTGTAATCCAAGTTTTGTTATCCAAATCCTCGTAGAATCTTCCATATCTTCGTATAAGGGATTCATAGTAGGATATCCAAAGGTACTATATTAAATCCTCAATGGGATTTTACGTAATAGTAAAGACCCTTGGATTATATTGTACTATTCCATAATTAGACCCCTTGAGTGGTCTAGTTAAACAGATTGATCCAAAAATCTGGTTAGGAATATCATGTGATGAAATAGCTGAAAAGACTCCTTGGTGGTCTAATTAAGAGAGATCATTTGTCGATCTAATTAAAAGGACCCTATGATGGTCTAGTCACACTCATCACAAGTTTAATTTTTCCCCTTCACATTTCAAAACAAATTGTGCGGACTGTGCAAGGAATTGCGTAATTATGGATGCATACATAATTATGGAATTCAGTGCACAGAAACCACAGCAAGTTTGGTCGTGTGTCTAGAAAATGACTCATTCCGTTCATTTTCGTTTCTGAAGAAATTGTGGAAAATGACTCATTCCGTTCATTTTCGTTTCTGAAGAATACCTACTAAGGAAAATGACTCACTACGTTCATTTTCGTTTCTGAAGAAATTGTGGAAAATGACTCATTCCGTTCATTTTCGTTTCTAAAGAAATTGTGGAAAATGACTCATTCCGTTCATTTTCGTTTCTGAAGAAATTGTGGAAAATGACTCATTCCGTGCATTTTCGTTTCTAAAGAAATTGTTGAAAATGATTCATTCCGTTCATTTTCGTTTCTGAAGAATGCCCATTAAGGAAAATGACTCATACCGTGCATTATCGTTTCTAAGGAAATTGTGGAAAATGACTCATTCCGTGCATTTTCGTTTCTGAAGGAATTGTGGAAAATGACTCATTCCGTTCATTTTCGTTTCTGAAGAAATTGTGTAAAATGACTCATTCCGTTCAAATTCATTTCTGAAGAATACCCATTAAGGAAAATGACTCATTCCGTGCATTTTCATTTCTGAAGGATACCCATTAAGGAGAATGACTCATTCCGTGCATTTTTTGTTTCTGAAAAATGTCCATTAAAGAGGAATATTAGGATTTTGCCTTATCCTTGATGGTTATTTAACACAAAGTCACAGACATGCTCCTACAAATAAATTTCGGGACGAAATTTCCTAAAGTAGGGGAGACTGTGACAACTATACCTCCGTGACCATCAAACAAATACCAAACCAATGAAATATTGTATTTCATACTTGTGATTTGTACAAATATGTGTATCATTTGCACATATTAATTCTTGTTCGATTTCGGGCTCTAAATCGCTTTCTAGAAGGTTATATGCGCACTGATGCGTAAATATAACCAGTTTAATGCAACAAACACTCCGGAATAGTGAAATAGGCTTAACATACCTTAAATAACCTTTACATAACTTAGAAATAAGTTTTGGATGGTTTAGTATGCCGAAATCAAATTAATTCGCTTACAGGGACTAAATTTGACAAACTGCGAAAGTATGCCAATTTGAACTGTAACAGACATTCCGGAACATGACCATAAGTTAAACATACCCTAAATATCCTTGACATAGATTATAAATAGGCTTTGAGGGGTTCGGTGTGCTAAAATAAACTTTTGGGTCATTCAGGGACTAAAAGCGTCAAAAAGTGCACAAGTTTGCATTTTCGCGCATAACTTACGTTCTGAATACATCCGGAGATCCAAAAATTTATGTAAGCACTAAAATATTTTATTTTAGTGTTTGGCATAAGAAAAATCCATTCGTCGCGCAATTTGGATCTTTTTTGCACCCGTTACGAATTCCGTCGTAATTGAGCGAACATCGCGTTCGTACGACCAAACGAACCAACATCCGGCATATTTTTGAGCATTTCATGTCCACAATGTTTAGGCATCATTTTAGGGCCTTAAAGTTGGCTTTACAGGCCTTAGAAGTGTCGGAAATGAGCTTAAACACCAACAGGGACTGAAACTGTCAATATGCAAAACATTTTTCTGATCAGAGAAGCCCAGGCGGGCCGCGTAACCTCCTGATGTTTCTTACGCGGGCCGCGAGGCCCCTTCAGACCAGATTAAATGAATTTAACAGCTGTTAAGCACTCCCACCTCAATTCCACTTGTCCCTTCCTGATCATGAGGGGCCAATTTTGGGTACCATAGTGTTCCAACAAGTGTAGGGATGTGATCAAAGCACGTTATTCGATAAACGATCCTAACGGTCTTGCAAATCCTATAAATACCCCTTGATTCACAACTCAAAACCCACTTGAAATCTGATTTTTCTCTAAGTTGGGGTGTTCTATCACTTCATACCTGAGAAATATTTGGAAATCAAAGCTTTCGGGGACCCTTTGTAAGTGTTCCTTCGGTTTTTTTATTCTTTTAGCGTTAAAAGTCAAACTTTGTTTGACTTTCTGCGTTGACCAGTTTATGGTCAATGCGAAGTTCGTTTGAACTTCATAACGTGAGCGTAATCACGATGGTTATAGTCCCTAGTGATTATACCTACTGATTACCACGTTATCTAGGCTCAGTGACGAGTCGTAGTTTCGGCCAAAATACGTGTTATTGCGTATTTTGTAACCAAACTACTTTTAGGTATCAAAATCGTTTGTTTTAATACCAAACCTGTTTTTCCAAACTTAGTTAAGCATGTTTTAACATGCTTAGCTCGTCACTTTTAGTTTTGTGCTTGTCTAGGGTCGTAAGGGTAAGCGATCTAATCAATCGCTTATACTTTCGAACCCGACCCATTTGGTCGATCATTAGGATCCGACCAAACACATTAGGTGACCATAGTATATAGGGAATAACCTTATGAGGTTATACCTTATGGTCGCTTTGTTTAAGTAGTTGTATGATAGGTAGTTTATATGCCTTAGGAAAATTACCAAAATGCCCTTTTTACGCCAAAATTCATTTTAAGCATATGTAACATAACTTTTGATATCTAAACTGATTTGGCAACAATATTAGACATGTGAAGGCATATTTTACTTGTGATAGGACTAGTTAGGCGGTCTGAACGCGTTTCACGCGAACGACGCGTTAAAGTAGCATAAGCTACCTAAACGGGTCGTGATGGGTCGAAAGCACTTAGGTTAGGTTTCATTTTAGCATGTAGGCTTTGTTAAACCATATTACATGAGTTTCCATGCTCATTTGGTTTACGAACCTTCATTCTATCCAATCCTCCGATTTAGGCCCGGTATATTAACATAGTTACCTATATTAGGTGCCGTTTGATATCCGTAATCTCTAGCATTGTTTGGTTGTTACTCAAGGACTACTAAGCAATCTCAAGTGCGTACATAGACCCCTCTTTTACCGTTTTCAAACTGTTTTGGGGTGAAACACATGTGCCTACTTGTTACTTTCATGCTTTCCATGTTTTCACATCATATACTTGCTATGTTCATTAGTACATTTATAGTACATGATTTACATTACATTGTTTTGCTATGTATGTCCATAGTGTGCATACTTAGTACATTGTTTTACATTACATTTCATGCTATGTATGTCCATTGTGTGCATACTTAGTACATTGTTCTACATTACATTTCATGCTATGTATGTCCATTGTGTGCATACTTAGTACATTGTTTTACATTACATTTCATGCTATGTATGTCCATTGTGTGCATACTTAGTACATTGTTCTACATTACATTTCATGCTATGTATGTCCATTGTGTGCATACTTAGTACATTATTTTACATTACATCTCATGCTATGTATGTCCATTGTGTGCATACTTAGTACATTGTTTTACAATACATCTCATGCGATGTGTGCCCATTGTGTGCATACTTAATACATTGTTTTACATTACATTTTGTTGCATATGCTCATCCAACATATGAACACATTATATTACATTATGTGAACCATTTGTATCTATTGAACCATGTGAACCATTTGACAATAGACATTTGACTATACCTAAACATTTCTACAATTGTTAAACATTACATCTTGATGGTTTGGTTTGAGTAATTGATTTAAGTAACGAGGCGTGTGTAATATGATACAAGCACGGTGGATACGCCGCTGGTACTTCCTATATATAAGTGTTTGTATGGTATTACATATCTTAGCATCATTTGAATCATATAACATTTTATACAAATAACATACTTTTCACAAGACATTGGTTTACAAACAACTTATCTTATACAAACTCATTTTACATGGTTATTCATTTAACCATACATTATTCTCTTATTTATACATATCATCTGAACTTATTGTTTTTCAAACGATTTACAAAACAAATCAATTTACAAGGTTCATGACTAAACTTTATTAAACATTTTCTTAAACTTACAAGTCATGAATCCTATTGTCACAAAAGCTATGTATCTCACAGGCATTTTTATGCTTACGTACCTATTTTCACATATGTTTTCAGGAGTTGATGCATAGGACTTATCGAGACATACCTAGGCAGACTTGTGCCTTAGTGACTTAAAACGAAGCAAGAACTAGTTAATTTGTGTTATGTACCCTTTGTTTCTTGTTTAAAACGATGTAAACTCTCTTGTTTGATTAATAAAACGAAACTTTAATTTCCATGGATTTGAAACAATTAATTCTGTTACAACACTCCCCGACGTTTCCGCCACATTTTGTTGTCTCACGTGGTCGGGGTGTGACAGTTCTAGTCATCATCCTCACGACATACCAATACCCATCACAATTTATTTATGTAAGCTTATCTCGAAGCTAATACTAAAGTATCTTTCTTAAGTTCAAGTCTAAATACTATCCTTGTTGCTACCAAATAATAGTTTCCTAACTCTTTTGTTTAAGCTTAAGTATTATTACAACACCTAATTGCTTAAACCAGTGGCTCTGATACCACCTTCTGTCACGACCCCCGACCACACCCTGGACGGAAGCTGTGAGCAGTCGAGTGGTACCGGTGGTTATTTAAAAAACATTGCAGCGGAAAATTTCATCAGGACCGTGAGTTTGGAAAATACCAGAGTTTAGAAACACTGGATTTTATTTATTAAACAGATGCGAATAAACCCATGTTTTACAAATGTAGCTTTAATATGGGATAAACCCGAATATATGAAACAACATTTAATTTAATTTAATTTAATTTATTTGATAAAATAAGCCACTTCTTTAAGCCTTTCGGTGTCGTATCATCATTCTTATTCCAATCTACTGTAATCACCTGAAACGCGTTTTAAAAAGATTTGGTCAGCAGGAAATACTGGTGAGTTCATTTATTTTTGTACAAAAACACATTTGTTATAATTTACAGTATTAAGAGCGATTACAATGTTTATATGTCAACCAATTACCCAACGGTATTTGTAACTCGATCTGTTTCTGTGACTATGGTCATATCACCCATTGGCTAACCCGTTGTCCAATGGTGACGATTATCAATTAATGTATACAAAACCCCACATACCATCTGTAATTGAAGACTACAAAGACTTAATCCCTGTAATTATAACTTTGAAAATAAATAGGGTTTTGTAAACAATTTGGTAAAAAGAGAATGACTCACCTTGTAGGTCTTATAGTCTTGATTTAACAGGCCTCCTGATTCTAAATCTTCTGATAAATTAGCATCTACTTTTATAGTTCTGAATCTTCTGATGATTAAACATCTTATTTGATTGTAAGTGTATGGTTTGGAGTTTTTTATAGTTAAACATATAGTTTAACAGAGTGGAATACGTATTAGTGTAAAACCATATCAAACCTAACGATGGTCACGAGATCAGAACCTTAATGAAATTCAAACAAAGTATAGTCTTATTCAGACAGCACTTTGGCATTCGTTAGTTGGTTCCCGAATCGATCGGAAAGAATATCGTATCGGTGATTATTGGTTAGAACACCAACGTATAGAGAGAAGAATAGAAGGAATGAGTAAAGAAAAATGAATCCTAAGCTTCCTATTTATAGGTAAGGGGATAAGTCTTACCCCTATATAGAATTTCCCTAGGTGTTATCTTCCTCAGTTGAACCTTCACTAGATAAAACCTTCCCTATATATTATTTTCCTTAGATAATACCTACCCCATATATACCAATTTCGACATTATCTACTCATGTATATCTTTAGCTGTTTCACTTTTAATTTACTTAACTGTTTAACTGATTAACTTTATTAATTAATCTTACTTAGCTTAATTAATCTTACTTAACTGATTAATTAATCTTACTTAACTTAATTAATCTTACTTAACTGATTAATTAATCTTACTTAACTGATTAATTTTCCTTAACGGTTTAATCAAGTAATTTACTTAGCCGATTAATTAAATAACGTAATTAGCTGATTAATTAACTTACTCAGCTTTCTTAACTGCTAAGTTTCCTTTCCTGTTAAGTTTCCTTAGCTATTAAGTTTCTTAACCACTAAGTTTTCTTAACTGCTAAGTGTTACATAACCATTAAGTTTACTTAGCCATTAAGTTTTCTTAATCATTAAGGTTTCTTAACTACTAAGTTTACTTAACTGTTAAGTTATTTTAACTACTATGTTTACTTAATCGCTAAGTATTCTGGTTTAACAACTCCCTAGTTACAAATTCTAATTTCTAGATACAATGGAACTCGTATTAGTGTATTAACTCATTTCAACTTTAACGATAATCACGAGATCGAAACCCTCTGCCAGATATTGGCAGCACTTAAACATCCATTAGATCAGTTTTAATCAATCGGATACAGTATCGTGTCAGTGATTAGAGTTATTACCCTAATAATGGGCAGAGTTTCAGGATTTAGGGGTATTATTCCCGAGTTATTACTTTTCTATAATATAGGCTAAGAGAAAGAAAAAATTGAACGAATTGAAATGAAACCATCGGCTTCCATTTATAGGCTGATATTGGGGCGCGTCGCGGCCCGCAAAGCTCATCAGCTTCTCCTTCGCGGCCCGCGAGGGAGTCTGGTCGGAGCGAAGGTTGCTGAGTCATGGAGTGGTCTTGACACGTGGACGACACGTGTCCCTCAAGCTTATCCGGAAACTTATAGAGCTGTCGCGCCCCGCGAAGACTCTCTCTTAATCCTTCGCGGCCCGCGAGCGAGTACCAAATTTTGATTTTCTTGGGTTTTTCATAGAAATTAGGGTTTTAGGGGTTCGGTTTTTCACTTACGGAGCGTTTTAGGAGATTTTTGTGCGAGTCGTTACACTACATAAATAATTATCTGCTTGGTTCAGAAAGAACCCATTTGATAAGATCACCTCAGTAGTGATTGTTTAAGTTATGCCCATGAATTGATTCATCTTCAATATTAAACAATATTGATCCTGATGTCAAACCTAACTCCTAGTCATTTCAACTAAATAAAGATGAAAGTCAGAACCAATACACTTAGCTATTCTTGTTGTCATGCTTTTCCTAGGTTCACTAGGAACATATACACTGTCGGTACCAGCAGATGCTTTATTAGAATCAACTACATTCTCAAGAGAATAAAAAAGCCTATTATGAGAATTATTGTTGATATCCCTTGATTCTTGACAGTTTTTACACACACCCAATCATTTATTCTAAGGCATAGAATGTAAAGACCTTTGAATTTTCAGCATAGCCTATAAATAGACCATTTATTCCTTTTTCCTTTCTCACTTTAACTCTCTCTTTTAGGTTCAGTAAAACGTACAATTGTACTACAACCCTAAACTCTTAGATAACTCAATTCAAGGCATATGTATCTAAGTTTATTGAGGGTAGTCTAGTTCCTTTTATTAGGAACCCTATGTAGCAAATTCTAGGCTATTAACATAGCCTAAAAACTTTTCACATAGACATGAATGGGATAAAACTGATTTAACCATTTAAGAAAATACTCCATGTCAAACAAAAGCGATAAGGCATGATTAGCAATAGAAATATACATGAATTAATATATCAAAGTGGCTCAAAGTCTTCCAACTAAAAGAACCACTAATTTAATATCATTCAAGAGTAATGAAGATGCGACTTTAATTATCCCGTTCAGTCCAGATATCAAACATGCCAATTAGCCTTATTTCATTCATATTGTATATAACATGAAATTTCGTTTATTTTGCTACCTAGTTCTTGTTTGTGTTTCAATAAACACCTAGTGAACATATTACATTTAGTCATATATCATTCTTCTTTTATAAAATCATCTGCCACATATAAAGAAGGCGTTCATACAAATCATGTTTTCCATGTCACATATTCAAGATTATTTACAATATGAGAACTTACCTTATAGATAGTTAATCAAACATTACTATGAGTTAGATACAAAATTAGCTAGAATAATTTAACAAGTATCATGTTCACACAATTTTTTTAATCATGTTTAACATAAAACTAATATCCAATCAAACGACTCATGTAACGTATAAGACGGTACAAACGCAAGGGCGAACCCAACGCATCGAGCACGTAAAATTCCACCATGCTTGCACGGTTCAATTCACATCCATGATCCGTTAAACAAACAGATCACAAGCGATCTCGGTTTCTAATCAAAACACATTGCTTGTTCATGCATCTTATGCATGGAAAAAAAAGAACTTACCTGTCATTTGAGATGATCACAAGCAAGAAAACCATTGTTCCTTCGATTCGTATAAAGAAATAGACCCTTAAACGCATGTAGTCCCTCTTTGATTTTCTTTATGCAAATTAAAACACTCCACGTGTTTTGTTCAACGATTTCACGACACAAGTGTTGTTCTTAGTTTCACTTTGATTGACAAAGAGACAACAAAACCCTTCGTTTTTTGTTTGAAAATTTGATCCATACACTTGTGTGTACATGCTAAACTCACATTCATCCCATGCGATCATCTATCTAGCAAACAAAGAAAAACATATACACAAGCCTATGTGGATATGCTCGATCACGCAGGAAAGCCGATGCTTGTTGTCTCATTGATTATCGGGGTGTTAAAGCCGGTTTCGACGTCCGCGGCCGACCGCCAAGCCCGGGCGGCAATTACTTCTTCTCTTTTCCTACCCGGTTATTTTTGAACCAAAATTAACCAATAACAACCCCGATCGAGGCCGACAATTTTAAACAAAATCGAAGACGTCGTCATCGTTGAACCAACAAAGCACGCAACCGACTACCTGTCCGATTCAGCCATGAACACCGAGATAGTTTGTTCTTTTCATCTTTGTTGAATACCGCAATCATGACTCAACACGACACAGATGTCTCTTGTTTCACTTGTAAATCCAAAGAACCCAAATTCAATTGACTTACGGGAGTTTCCCCTTTGGTTGGTTTAAGGGAAAACGGGTTTGTAGCTGGACAAGCAGCAAGAAAGGCAAAATCAAAGAAAGTGGATAAACACGCTAAAGCTTGCGCAGAGAATCAATATGTCTTTGTCCCTTTTGCCTTTGATACATTTGGCTCCCTAGCGCCAGAAGCTATCCGCTTTTTGACCAGGGTCCAACGGGTTATCCACAACAATTGTTCAAGCCCAGGGGGGCAGGGGTTTGTCTTTGGAAGGTTAGGGTTTGCAATTCAGAAAGGGGTGGCGGCACAACTTGTTGCCCATCTACCTTCTATTTTGATGTAACTTGGCAAGTTTTTTGGTGGAAAATATATTAAAGTATTATAAAAAAAAAATAAACAATTCATACTGAATTGGTAACCCATTAATCATTTATCAATTAGCAGCCTAAATTATCCAACACATGTTAAGTTATCCAAAATTAACATCTATAAACATAAAATAACCCTAAAGGTTACATGTTTGGATACTATCCTATTCTATGGTCCCACCATCAACTTCTAAGAAAAGTCAACATGATGGTTTATAAGTGGAGAGAAATGCCCGGATAGTCCCTGTGGTTTCACCTTTTTTCAGCTATAGTCCCTATCTTTCTAAAACTACTTGAATAGTCCCTGTGGTTTACCGTTTTGTTCTCGGATAGTCCCTGGCTCTAACTTCAGTTACTTTTCTCTGTTAAGTGGGTGGTAAGAGGGTGTGAAATGACAAAAATACCCTTTCCTTAAAAAGGAAAACCACAGGGACTATCCAGGCATTTTTCTCTTAAAAGAATAAAAAAAAATACATGTGGGCCCCACCTACCCACCCCACCCCCCACCCTATGTCTTCTTCCCCATTCTCTCCTAACCTGCAATCAACCTTTCTTTCTTAACTCTCTCTCATCTCTCTCTCTAACTGTATATTCAGACGACCCACCATCTTCATCACACAACCCCACCGGAGATCAGATTCTTAATCGCACACCCCGCTTGGAGACCAGCTCTTCAGATTCAGACGACCCCCACCATTAACCACCATCTTCATCGCGGAGACGGTGGAAAAGCAGCGGCGATGGCTGCAGGCATGAGTGGTCCCGCCGAAGATCAGCTCTTCAGATTAAACCCTAGCAATGGCGGCGGCGGTTCCAGATGGAATCCGATGAGTAGGTATGTTTCAACCCTTAGATTTCATTTCTCCATCGATGGTTAACCCTTCCCAAGATTGGTGCCGGAAGTGGTGGTTTGTTGGTTATGGATTGGTTTTTGGTGGTGGGTTGGTTGGTGGTAGTGATGGTTGTTGGCTATAGATTAGTTATTGGTGGTGGATTAGTTGGTGGCGGTGGAAGGTGGGCAGTGATGGGGTTTTTGGTGGATTAGTCATTGGCTGCCACCGTCAATGGTGATTGACGATGAGGTCACGGTGGTTCAACAATCGGTGTTTGATGGTGGTGGTTGTGGGTAATCATTGGTAACTGGTGGTCGATTGACGATGAAGATTGATGGTAGGGATAGTCGGAAGTTGAGGGTGGTCTCAGTGGTGTAATGGTGACCGGCCGGAAGTGATGAAAAGGGTGAGCGGCGATTTTCGGTTTGTGGGAGACGGTGGTGGACGGTGGTAAGGGTCACGGTGGTTGGCAAGTGGTGGTGGGTATAGTGGATGGTTAATCAAAGGTGGCTGAGGTAATCGGAGGTGAGGAAGAAGGTGAATAGAGGGTGGTTACCATGGTGGAGGTGGTTTTGTTTGCTGGAGAAACAACAAGAGTAGGATGTAGTTGCCGACGGTGGAAGAAAGATGGGGGGTTAGAACAATCGCCGGAGAAGAAAGGGAATAAAGAAGAAGAGAAAAATGCCCGGATAGTCCCTGTGGTTTGGCCTTTTAAGGAAAGGGTATTTTTGTCATTTCACACCCTCTTACCACCCACTTAACAGAGAAAAGTAACTGAAGTTAGAGCCAGGGACTATCCGAGAACAAAACGGAAAACCACAGGGACTATTCAAGTAGTTTTAGAAAGATAGGGACTATAGCTGAAAAAAGGTGAAACCACAGGGACTATCCGGGCATTTTTCTCTTATAAGTGTATTAAACAAACTCTAATGTCACGATCAGTCATGTGTTTCTAGTTTTTTATTATGAAAAGAGAAAAATGCCCGGATAGTCCCTGTGGTTTCGTCTTTTTTCACCTATAGTCCCCAACTTTCTAAAACTACCTGAATAGTCCCCAAGATTTCATTTTTTGTTCCCGGATAGTCCCTGGGTCCAACTTTAGTTACTTTTCTCTGTTAAAATGATGTGAAATGACAAAAATACCCTTTCCTTAAAAGGCCAAACCATAGGGACTTTCCGGGCATCTTCTTCATTTTTAGAGAAAAACCCCACCACCACACTTCCGTTCACCACAACCCAATTCCCTCTCGTTCTCTCCCGAAACCGATCGTCGGAGCCACTCTGGCCGGCTGCCGCCGGTGGATTCTTTACGAATGAACAGCCCCCACCCACACCTCTAATCTAGAGAGAAAGAGAGAGAGAGACCGATGAGAGAGAAAGGAGGGCCGACCTCCTCCTCACCGGCAACGGCTCTGGCACGCCTTTGATGAGGATGATGATGATTGACGGTGAAGGTGGTGGTGCGTCGGAGCCGACAACGATCAACGACAGCACAAGACGGTGCTCCGGTGGCCGTGAGCGGCGATGATGGGGCCGGTGCAGGGGTTCTCGACGGCGACGGTGGTGCCCCAGAGTTCCGGCAGTCGTGACTCCGTCGGTAAGAACATCTGTTCTTTCTTTTCTCTTTGATTTCTAAACGATAAACAAGTTCCACACTTGAAATTCATCTTATTCTTTTTTCCGGTGATTATTGATGATTATGGAGACCGATGTTGATGATAATGATGATGGTGTCGACTTCCGGCGACTGCTGCTAATGTTGATAATGATGAAGATGGGTCTGCTATTGACATGATGATGTTGATGATGAGGAAGACAGTGGTGGTTTTCAGGTCTTGGCTCAATTGCGGAACTCCGGTCCGGTCCTCGCGGAAACAAGCTCCATGCAGGTTTGATTTTTATTTGTTTCGTGGGCACAAGTCTAACTCCAGTGACAGATGATATTGTCGATGGAGGAGGGTGATGGTGGAGGGTGGAGGAGGGTGATGGCGGGTGGAGGTTGAAGATGAAGTGTGGTGGTGGGGTTTTTCTCTAAAAATGAAGAAGATGCCCGGATAGTCCTTGTGGTTTGGCCTTTTAAAGGAAAGGGTATTTTTGTCATTTCACATCATTTTAACAGAGAAAAGTAACTGAAGTTAGACTCAGGGACTATCCGGGAACAAAAAATGAAAACTTGGGGACTATTCAGGTAGTTTTAGAAAGTTGGGGACTATAGGTGAAAAAAGGCGAAACCACAGGGACTATCCGGGCATTTTTCTCTTATGAAAACCTCAAATATCAATTCAATCACACACACATGAAGCATTTGAATAAACACAAATCCGGTGAAGATAATATAAATTCAAGAACCTAGTAAAACTAACACCACGGTGGCAAAACACGAATTGCAAACCGAAACCCAACAACAAAATCGAACACGTTGTCTCGAATTTGGATTTAGTATTATATCAAAAAAAGAAAATAGGTTAATCTTTCTTGTATATGAGCGATTACTAACCAATTTCGAACCAATTGCAAGAAAACTGAGATGAAGGAAAAACCTGGATTTCTACGCAAATCGTGTGTTCACTTTCAGATTAACCTATTTGGTGGTACTACCAATGATTAATCGGATAAGATGTGTAGAACACACAAGAACGAATCTGTTGAATGTTTGAGAATTCTTGAAACCGTAGCACTTGTTCGCATATGTCGAACAAAAAGAACAAAACTGTTCCTTATACATGCATCGACCAAAAAAGAAAGAAAAATTCCTCAATGTCTTTTGTATGAAAACTGTTTATATTCTTTTTCACCTATATGTTTCTGTTGTAGGGATGGCAATCAAACCCGAACCCGATAGGTAAATCCGAAACCCGACACATTTGGGACGGGTTTGGGGTCGATTAATCGGGTTTGGGATGGGTTTGGGAATAGTTTTTATTTTTTTCGCGGGTTTGGGACGAGTTTGGGATATAGTGGTATACCCGTTTACCCGACCCAATTACCCGATAAAGTGTACCCGTTTACCCGATTGTATACCCGATATAATTTCTTTTATATTATTAATATGTATATATATAATACATCCATTTTTTTACACATATAGGTATTCTATTCCGTATACATTGTAGTTATTTGATATTTATTTTTATAATAACAATACAAAATGTAACCGGTTAGTAGTTACCCGATAGATACCCAATGGGTTTTGAGATGAGTATACCCAACGAATAATCTTTTTAAATTAACGGGTTTACCCACGGGTATACCCGTTACCCGATGGGTATTTACCCGCTAGAAACCCGACGGGTTTTGCGACGGGTTTCGGACAAGCTTATCTAATCGGATTTGGGTTTGGGATTACCTAAACCCGTCCCAAACCGACTCATTACCATCCCTATTCTGTAGTTTTAATTAAATAGATCTATTGTAAAAATAAAGGCCCAAAATAATAAATAATCACATATGACCAAGCCAGAATGTTAGGCTCAAATGGTGACATCATTTTATTTAACAAGTCTCATTAATCAAATTCAAAATACTAGAACCAATTATTATAAATTATAAATATATATTACCAATATATATATTTATAGCATGTAATTCATAAATAAATTATAAAATCAAAACCGATAAATACGCATACGCCAAATCTTATTAACATTAAAGTGAGCATGCACTCCCGCATCTCCTAACTCCTTTAATATTCAATAGGATTTACTTGGTCTACAAGTTAATCCAATACCACCAAAATCTATTGATAACACTAAAATTACCAACATTCATCCCCCATTTTAGTGATATCCATGATTAACATAAAATACTTCTCAAGCAAACACAAACTTATGCATTAAATTCAAAATGAAATATCACGACGATTGAATTTCACATTAATATATTACCCATTTTCCAAATATTCGAATATTAGGGTGTCGCTATGGATTGAACCCTTTCTATTGATAATGAATTCCTGAAGATAATATACACATAAGTTTACAAATTCATACACTGTAAATAGAACATGAGAGGAACATGATTTTGACAATTCTAAAATTGAAAGATCATGTGATTAACTAATTTACTGTGGATTTATATCCTTGGCAAAATGCTCCATTTTATAGTAGTGCCTCGACAGATTCGTTTGTGTTGAACGTAACATTATTAGTAGGACAAGTATATAACACAACATATTTGAAAGAGAACCTTTATTGAATTACATACATACACACTTAAACTAATAAAATATATTCAAAAGGACACGTTGGGATTGCACGGGTGTAGCTATACTTAGTTCACTAGAAGTCAAGCATTTTTTGCGATTTGATAATCATTTCGATCTTTATATGAAGCATAAGCGAGAGATAGTTGAGTTTAACACTTTAGAGCTGACATTACTCATGGCCTGTTTAGAAAGATGTCGATTAGGGATTTGAACATACTTAGCACTGATCATCATGTTTTCCTTTTTTGGAGCTGCATAGAAAGTTGTATTTGGCTGTATATATTTGGGAAATTCAGGCTTTGGGGAAACATAAATGGCTTTCTCAATGTCTGACTGTAGTTCAAAGTCTGTATCATATAGGTTTCCAGAGTTAAATAACATCTGAAACACCTTGAAGCACGACAAATGAAGGTGCCTCCATTGGTTAGGAAAATCACCATCATCACCATCTGTAAAAACATGTTTGAGCAACTCATTCCTTTTCTCCTCTAGCAACTATTTCACTTCAGAGATTGAACAATCCATGCTTGCGTTTGGGTTTTGGTTGAAATGAAGCGACACAAGGTTCATCGTTCCCTCTTCTTTTTCCTTCTGCTTGAAAAATATATTACTTAGTAAGTATTGTGGAAAGAAAATTTAAGGTATTCGTTAACGTTACAAAATGTTCACTTAGATGACCTGGTAACTTTGAATGTCATTTAGTAGTCGAGTAGTAGCCATTAGTGATTGTGTTACATTCTCATATACTTGTGGCTTGACTTTATTTTCAGGTAAGCTTGGATTCAGGAAACATGAGGAAGTCAGCACCAAGACATGTGTAGCAATAGAGATCATACTAGTTTGCAAGTATTCATCCACTGAAGGGATGTAGCCACTCTTTCCCCATGTAGTTTCTGTTAACCATGAGTTGAATGTCTCTCTCCACTTTTAATTCATAATGTTACATGTGTTAGGAGTATATAAAATAAATAAATAAATAAAACATAGAGAATAATCCACAGAAGGTTATGTGTATTTAACATTTCAAAAAAATAAAAATAAAATTAGAACTAACCAGGCCTCTAAAATCTTCTGTTAAGTCGATCTTTCCACGAAGGACCAACGTCTTTGTAACATCTTTCACAAGATCATCCAACACATCGAAGATCGCCTTGCTTGGTCCACTTAAACCATTTCCTTCCCATCTATTATTCATAAATGGAATTGCAAAACTATTGGTATTGAGAAATCAAGTTACAATTCTAATGGCAAATCCTTTAAGTTATCTTAAGAGCAAGAAAAAGGGTACCTATTAATAGCATCCATCAAAAGGTTCAACTCTTCTAGAGTGCCTCTCATATCAAAGAAATCGTCTGCAACAGTAATCAAGATCGCACTTTTTGCCACCAACATGCGTATAAGAGAATCATGAGGTAAAGAAGTACTAGCTGAAATAGCAAAGTAGCAATACAATGTTTTCTCTCGACCAAATCCCATTTCAGTAAGTCCCCACTTCTTGGACCACCTACACAAATGAACTCGATTAACACTTCATCAGAGGAATGCTTAATGGTTGGGTTGTATTTTACTTTTGTTATAAAACCAGTTCACATGTCTACCTTTTTAGTTCTTCTAGTTCATTTTGGTAAATTAGATGCTTGAAGTTGTAATTCTGTAGTGCAAGTTGCATGAGGTCCATATTATGAACACATGACAATCTATAAAAAGAGGCCTTCCCAATCCACAATGGTCCTTCTTTGTTTTGTTCAATCCACATCCTTTGATCAAGATGATCAAGTCTGGCAATCCATGGTGTGCTCAGCTCTTCACAAATCTTCAAAATAAAAAATGGTAAATTTTATTATGAGGCGTGTATTAGACTTTAGCATCATGGGCACAACTTAAGTAGGGCGGGAGGGGGCGGCCGACCCCCCGAACTTTTCACCCAGTAATGGAGAGTATGTAGTTTTCCGGTTTTCATGTAGAAATTTTTAGGTATATACGTTTTCGACCCCTCGGTTTTATAGAAATTTTTAGTTTCGGTGACTTCCGCCTCCGACCAGAAATCTCAAACTTGGCCACTGTTTAACATGCACTTCATATAAGAATAAGTACTGCTTACGGTAATCATTATTCATATAAGAATAAGTACAATTAACAAAACCAACTTTAGCATGCACTTCAATACATACATATACATATATATGTTTGATCGTGCGTGTATCTAGGGACAAAAATCCAGCCTAGTGTATCACACGAAAAACAATGTCTTTCGCAATGTATTAGCGTCAATCGATCCTACAATCCTAACACTAGCCCCATCCATTTACTTTTAGGGGTCAAAAGGGCTAGAAAAAAAGACGTTGGGGGCTCAGATGTTAAAAGATTTCTTTTTGGGCTAAAAGGGTAAAAGTAATATAACCAAAGGGGACAAAATCGTAATTTACTCAACTGATTATAACCCGTACATGTATTCATGACGTAACGAAAGTGTATATATACCATATACAAATTCATCGCGTAATCTTTTTTTAGAAGGGGGAATCTATTGGCTTGCCCTTATGTCTATCCACACACTTTGCTTTTTCAATACGGGTCATATTGATACAAAAGTCAAAAGTCAAATCTGCGGATGTTAGTTCTTGTCTGGCTGCTAGCTGGACCTAAACGGGTTTCAATACGGCTTGTTTTTTTTTTTTTATTATTTCAAATTTTATTCAACAATCTATAGTAACAAAGTTTAAGAAAGAATTCTTTATTTAACAAATGTTTTAAAAATTTATTATGTAGTAAAGGTTTGGTAAATGTTTATTTTACACACTATACATATGTAAAAAAAATTAGATAGTATCTATGATATATTCGTATTATATACTACACTTATACTATAGTTTATTATACTAGGGGAGAGTTTATTGGGGAACACTAAAAAAGTGGGGAACATGGGAACACTTTTAAAAATTATACTTAACATGTTAAAAAAAATATTTTTCTAATTTTTTTTTCGGCGTTTTTTCTTATAAATACAAGTAGAAACATTTTTGATAAAAAAAAAATCAAAAACTAAAAATATAGAAAAAATGTTTAAAAAACAGTTATATCTTATAGAATTAACTTAACATGTTAAAAATAATTTTTTTTTTAAATTTTTTTCAGCGCTTTTCTTTATAAAAAGGAGGAGAATCTAGTCGAGTAAAAAAAAAATTTCAAAAAAAAATTTTTTTTAGCCTTTTTTTTATTTTTTTTAATATTTGTAGTTTTTGATTTTTTTTTTTATTAAAAATGCTTCTACAAGTATATATAAGGAGAAGCGCCGAAAAAGATGTTTAAAAATTAATTTTAACATGTTAAGTTAAATTTTTAAGAGTGTTCCCCGGTTCCCCACTTTTTTAGTGTTCCTCAATGAACCTCACACTATTATATTATACTATACATATAGTATTCAAGGGGTTAATTGATAGACCTATACGACTCGTATACATATAAAAAATTTGTAAAAAAAAAAAACTCATCCAATAGTCCTATAGGGACCCGTATAGGTCTAGGCAACTAGACAAAATCTGACACATCTGTCTTTATTGGAAATTAAATAAACTTTATGACCCGTGTCGGACTATATGACCGGTATTAAATGTGTCGATTTAAAAATCTAGGGCATGCAAATAATACGACCTTTTAGAACTGCAACTTACATAGTGTAATTAATGCCCATGGCTTTATAGCCTAGTGGCATCTTGGTGGTGGGATAAGCCTTTAGGACGAATAGGTCCTGGGTTCGATTCCCACAAGGGGGGTTTTCCCTTGTTTATTGGGTTTCCTACTGAATTGGTGTGGCATTATGCCTAGTGGAGATGAATATGATTGGGTGGTTCCTCTGGTGGCACGATGATACTCCAGTGGTCCGTCAGTGATTCAAATTTGCTGTTCCAAAAAAAAAAAAAACATAGTGTAATTAATATGTTCATATATTAGTGGCATATTTATTGGTTAACTAATTTTGTCCCTAGACTTTATGATATTATTATAGAGAGAGAATGAAAGGGCCACTGTTTACCATTTGCAATAAATTGGGGAATATGACACTATTGTCATAATGTATGTTTTTTGTGGCCGAGATTTTCTGAAGCATTTTTCTCGAAAAAGATCTTGCCTCATGCACTTCAGTTTCTTCAAAGAAGATAACATCTGTAGCCTTATAAACACTATACAATAAGCTTGTAAATTGTCCATAGTTGTGCTCTAGGTGATGCAAGATTTCATCATTTTGTAAGACCATGTGTAGTTGGTCGTGATTTGTAAAAAAAATTGAAAAATAACGCCCCAAAACGCATCCATTACCATTACATGGGGCGTTATTTTTCAAAATTTTTGAAAAAAATTGTGAACCGCGTTTTAATAATCACGCCCAACATGCACCACTTTCTTAGTTCTCTGACACCACTTTTGTGTAGTGGCCAATGGGGGCATTCCAAATGGGCTGACATGTTTGACCAAGAAGCTTGTTAAATGTTTTTTTTTTTTTAATCCTTTTTATTGATTGGAATGAGCATTATAGGAATAATGCCCCACTACACCACTTTTTGCTATAATGCCCCATGCTGACTGGGATGCCACGTGTCGGATAATGCCCCATGGTGGGGGCATTATAAGTTGTTACCACTACACATGGTCTAAGAACCAACAAAAGGTACCTGAAATAATTTAAGTTACAAATCAGATAAATTTTTGCATGACGTTAATAGGAAAATACTAGTACAAATTTATACGCATGTTAAAGCCATTCCACCTGAATTGGTAGCTAGCAATATTGGGTGTTATTAAATTTTTATTTGATTTGGTATTAAATGTCTATTTTTTTAACAACAAACTAACTTATTCCTTTTTTTTAACGGGAGTAGTGGTATGAATCTCTTGCTTGAGAAAAAAAAAGATATAGCTTAATTAAAGGTCTGTTTCACTTTTTCAAGAGGCTGAAGATATAGCTTACAATAATAATGCAAATATACTTACTTGGGCATATATTATACCCATGCATACGAAAAAGTCGAAAAGCTATAAGGAGTCCTTGTATAACTTTTCAGCCATGGTCCTGTTATCTTTCCATGAATATTCTTGGACCTTATAACTCCTGAACATCACATTTTGTTGTGAAAGTATACATCAAAGATTAGCGAAAACGACTAGCTAGCATATATTAATTGGTGAATATAACATCATATAATATATGATATTACGTGTATACTTTTCTAAGGATGTAATCAATCTCATCCGAAAAATACTCGGATAAGCCTAGCCTCTGCACTTGATCAACCATGCTGAGTTCAACAAGTTCCTTATCCATCGGGTACTTTTGTGGAACTAATAATTAAGTGACCATGGCATTATTCGAGCAACTCGTAGCAATGTGAAAATTTACATGAAAAAACAGGAAGTGAATATCTAGTTAATTACCTCCATTTGGACATTTTTCAACAAGAGAATTCAGATACTCAAGGCACTTTTGGTTTCCGGTAGACATGTAAGCCTGTGCGGTAGCCGCTGGTGATTGAAAAAGTGAGCCATCTTCACTCAAATGCTTTGTGATGGTTTCTTGATCAACATGATATTTTGTTGACTGAAATGTCTCTAGGTAAGCCAGTAATGGAAGGTTCTGCCATTTATCAACAATCTTTTCCCTATGACAAAAATTCAACCATTCACAATCTTTACACACTTGAATTTATATAAATTATAAGTAGCTAGTTGCCAACTGAAACCACTTTAAAACAATAATGGTATGCTTACATGCTAATAATTTTATCCCTTTGATTGGATATGTCAGCAATTAGTGACTTCGTCTGATCACTGAACTAAAGTTCTAAACCTGATGATTCCGCAAGCTCAATAGCTGCGGGGAAAACAATAGAGAACCAGCGAGGAAGACGAGGACCATGGCCATGAAGCATCTCCACCATATTTTCTTGTATAAAATTCAACCCTACATATACAACTCACTTTATCATTATTTTGTTGGAACAAAATTAGATGTATTTTTATGTTCGTCTGTGATCTAGTGAAATGATATGAATTTCTAGATAGATTTGGAAAGTGTTTTGGTTTATAAGCAGTTTAATGATAACTTGTAAATTTCAATTTTTTTTAAAAAATCTAAATACCTAAATATTCTTGACGATGTTCTAAAATAAAGTTTAGAAAATCTTAAATGAGTTGCTGGTAATGGAAACTTTCTGAATTCAATTATACAAAAACTAGTCAGGAAAATTTCACTTTGGATGTCACTATTATAATGAAACTCTTCAGGTTGTTATTTATATCTCATTCGTTAACTTAATTTGGCTTCCTTAGACAATGTATACTGGTTTAACTAAAAAGTTTAAAATCTTTTTGGTACTTCAGTGACACGTAAGCAATGGCCCTTTAACTAAATGTATTCCGAAGAGTGTAGTGATTTAACTAAAAACATAATTATTTTTTCATATATCTATTTTATAAAAAAAATGTGAGTTGGGTTTTTATTGGCTGGGAAAAAATCTGCTCCTACACCCCAAGCCTTCACACCTGTTAATTCCCTGGCACCGCCGTTTGGCGGAGCGGCATGGCACCACTACACATGCTCTTATAGTAAACATATTATACTGTTAAAATGAGACATTAATGGTTGTATTCTTCATTCATTGGGCTTTCTTTATTGGGGGGGCTTTCTTTATTGGGCTCTTTATTGGGTTTGTTATGTTATGCTGGACTTATCAGATTGTTAAAGTTGTTGTAAGTTGTTGGACTAACTAGTTTGTTAGTTGGTTGCGAGTTACTGTAACAAATATCTTCAGGGGCTTAAATGGAACTTTGAGGGCTGTTTGTGTTTGTGGAGCATACTTGAGGATGAAAGTGAAAGTTGTAAAGTTTCAAGATATAAAAGGATGTTCACCGTTCATTATTGAACTTGTAACCATTTCATCATCTGCTCTGCTAGGGTTTCAGTCATATTGAAGATTTGTACAACAATCTCTCATCTGTATCTGAGAGAATGTTCTAGTGGTTATTTGTATTGTTTTGTTGATGATCATCATTGTTCTTTCTGTACTTTGTACTTTGTATTTGATCTTACTATTGTAAGATCTTCGGGTATTTGGGGGGCAAATCTCTTTGGGTTGGATAAATAAGATTTTGTCACCGTTTTGTCGCTATTTCTTGTGTTGTTTTTTGTTTGTTGTTTGTATCATAAAATTTTACATATACCAACAAACGTTGTGTATTTGTAACTAAGTAATTATATGTATAGACACATAAACACTTTTTCATGCAGGTTGAAACAAGCTTTTGAATTTACACTTGTAGAAAATAAAGTCAATTAATTATGATATATTAGGATTGATGCACCATATACCTTTTTCTATGTTTTTTGCACCGAGTCCCCACTTTTGGAGCACAGCCATGCAAGCAATAGTAGTAGGAAGAGCGTCAATGGTGGGAAGATCAACAATCGATTCTCCCAAGAAGCCTTCATCATGTTGGTTATCGACTAACTATTAGACCAATATTAGATATAAATTAGATCTTGTATTATATAGGTTTATTAAGTTTATAGGTTATATTATGCTATTATTATTATTATTATTATTACTCATAATATAAAGTTAGGGGTAGTTATTAGAATTTCCGGATGTATATATACATTCGTATTATGTAATATTCAGATTTACCAATTCAATCAAGAACTTTATCAATACATTATGTCGATCCATTCGAATTCCATCCAATACTAACCATTCAAGGCAGCCCTTAAACAATGGGGTGTTATGTTCCACTGGATGAGGAATCATTGCTACCCACGCAGTGTCATATGCAGATGGTGAAACAAATGATTGAAGATGCTCAGATTTTACTCGTGAAAACATCTCTTCCTTCAATTTATTAACCAAAAGATGGATTGAGTCTAGAGAAGTTTCCATTGGTAGCGACAAAATGGAAGAATTTTAGGTTGAAATATGCTAAAGTGTCTTTTGTTATGGTTAAGTAATAATATGGAATTTGAATTGAAAAAATGGAAGAATTTTAGGTGGAATTTTACCGCGCGGTTTGTGTTTAGCTCGGTGTGTGCTCACCGATTGAGAGAGAGGAGAGAGAAGGGGTGATTGGTTTTTAATGTGGTTCCACCCTTTTTCCACCAATCATATTTTTTTTCTTCTTTTTTTATAAAAAAAATAATTGTGTGAGTGGAGTGATGCCAACGTTTGAGTGCAAAATAGAGACTTAAGAGGGGAGTTGACATGGAATAACCTGATTGGTTGTGGCTAAGTGGGGAATACTCCCCACGTGGGGAGCACCCCGTTCACCCTAACAAGTCTCATTAATCAAATTCAAAATACTAGGCCCAATTATTATAAATTATAAATATATATTACCAATATATATATATATTTATAGCATGTAATTCATAAATAAGTTATAAAATCAAAACCGATAAATACACATACGCCAAATCTTATTAACATTAAAGTGAGCATGCACTCCTGCATCTCCTAACTCCTTTAATATTCAATAGGATTTACTTGGTCTACAAGTTAATCCAATACCACCAAAATCTATTAATAACACTAAAATTACCAACATTCCTCCCTCATTTTAGTGATATCCATAATTAACTTAAAATACTTCTCAAGCAAACACAAACTTATGCATTAAATTCAAAATGAAATATCACGACGATTGAATTTCACATTAATATATTACCCATTTTCCAAATATTCGAATATTAGGGTGTCGCTATGGATTGAACCCTTTCTATTGATAATGAATTCCTGAAGATAATATATACATAAGTTTACAAATTCATACACTGTAAATAGAACATGAGAGGAACATGATTTTGACAATTCTAAAATTGAAAGATCATGTGATTAAGGGGTTGTTTGGCAACATCTGAATGGTTAAGTGCTGAACCAGTAAGAGGTCTGAACCATTAAGTGCTGAACCAGTAAGAGGTTTGAACCATTAAGAGCCTTTACAATGCTTAACCGTTCAGAGGCAAATGTCTGACCAATTCAGATTAGAGGTCTTAACCATTCAGACTTTGTACAAATCTTAACCATTCAGAGGCAAATGTCTGAACCATTCAGACATCTGCTCACGAAACAAACAGTCTGAACCATTAAGTGCTGAACCAGTAAGAGGTCTGAACAATTAAGAGGTAAACAAACAGCCCCTTACTAATTTACTGTGGATTTATATCCTTGGCAAAATGCTCCATTTTATAGTAGTGCCTTGACAGATTCGTTTGTGTTGAACGTACCATTATTAGTAGGACAGGTATATAACACAACATATTTGAAAGAGAACCTTTATTGAATTACATACATACACACTTAAACTACAAAAATATATTCAAAAGGACACGTTGGGATTGCACGGGTGTAGCTAGACTTAGTTCACTAGAAGTCAAGCATTTCTTGCCATTTGATAATCATTCCGATCTTTATATGAAGCATAAGCCAAAGATAGTTGAGTTTAACACTTTAGAGCTGACATTACTCATGGCCTTTTTAGAAAGATGTCGATTAGGGATTTGAACATACTTAGCACTGGTCATCATGTTTTCCTTTTTTGGAGCTGCATAGAAAGTTGTATTTGGCTGTATATATTTGGGAAATTTAGGCTTTGGGGAAACATAAATGGCTTTCTCAATGTCTGACTTTAGTTCAAAGTCTGTATCATATAGGTTTCCAGAGTTAAATAACATCTGAAACACCTTGAAGCACGACAAATGAAGGTGCCTCCATTGGTTAGGAAAATCACCATCATCACCATCTATAAAAACATGTTTGAGCAACTCATTCCTTTTCTCCTCTAGCAACTTTTTCACTTCAGAGATTGAACAATCCATGCTTGCGTTTGGGTTTTGGTTGAAATGAAGCAACACAAGGTTCATCGTTCCCTCTTCTTTTTCCTTCTGCTTGAAAAATATATTACTTAGTAAGTATTGTGGAAAGAAAATTTAAGGTATTCATTAACGTTACAAAATGTTCACTTAGATGACCTGGTAACTTTGAATGTCATTTAGTAGTCGAGTAGTAGCCATTAGTGATTGTGTTATGTTCTCATATACTTGTGGCTTGACTTTATTTTCAGGTAAGCTTGGATTCAGGAAACATGAGGAAGTCAGCACCAAGACATGTGTAGCAATAGAGATCATACTAGTTTGCAAGTATTCATCCACTGAAGGGATGTAGCCACTCTTTCCCCATGTAGTTTCTGTTAACCATGAGTTGAATGTCTCTCTCCACTTTTAATTCATAATGTTACATGTGTTAGGAGTATATAAAATAAATAAATAAATAAAACATAGAGAATAATCCACAGAAGGTTATGTGTATTTAACATTTCAAAAAAATAAAAATAAAATTAGAACTAACCAGGCCTCTAAAATCTTCTGTTAAGTCGATCTTTCCACGAAGGACCAACGTCTTTGTAACATCTTTCACAAGATCATCCAACACATCGAAGATCGCCTTGCTTGGTCCACTTAAACCATTTCCGTCCCATCTATTATTCATAAATGGAATTGCAAAACTATTGGTATTGAGAAATCAAATAACAATTCTAATGGCAAATCCTTTAAGTTATCTTAAGAGCAAGAAAAAGGGTACCTATTAATAGCATCCATCAAAAGGTTCAACTCTTCTAGAGTGCCTCTCATATCGAAGAAATCGTCTGCAACAGTAATCAAGATCGCACTTTTTGCCACCAACATGCGTATAAGAGAATCATGAGGTAAAGAAGTACTAGCTGCAATAGCAAAGTAGCAATACAATGTTTTCTCTCGACCAAATCCCATTTCAGTAAGTCCCCACTTCTTGGACCACCTACACAAATGAACTCGATTAAAACTACATCAGAGGAATGCTTGATGGTTGGGTTCAATTTTACTTTTGTTATAAAACCAGTTCACATGTCTACCTTTTTAGTTCTTCTAGTTCATTTTGGTAAATTAGCTGCTTGAAGTTGTAATTCTGTAGTGCAAGTTGCATGAGGTCCATATTATGAACACATGACAATCTATAAAAAGAGGCCTTCCCAATCCACAATGGTCCTTCTTTGTTTTGTTCAATCCACATCCTTTGATCAAGATGATCAAGTCTGGCAATCCATGGTGTGCTCAGCTCTTCACAAATCTTTAAAATAAAAAATGGTAAATGTTATTATGAGGCGTCTATTAGACTTTAGCATCATGGGCACAGCTTAAGTAGGGCGGGAGGGGCGGCCGACCCCTCGAACTTTTCTCTCAGTAATGGAGAGTATGTTGCCGGTTTTCGTATATAAATTTTTGAGTGTATACGTTTTCGACCCCTTAGTTTTATAGAAATTTTTAGATTCGTTGACTTCCGCCTCCGGATAGAAATCTCAAGCTTGGCCACTGTTTAGCATGCACTTTATATAAGAATAAGAACAACTTACAGTAATCATTATTCATATAAGAATAAGTACAATTAACAAAACCAAATTTAGCATGCACTTCAATACATACATATACAAATACATATATGTACGTTTGATCGTGCTCGTATCGATCTAGGGACAAAAATCCAGCCTAGTGTATCACACGAAAAACAATTTGTCCTTCTCAATGTATTAGCGTCAAATCGACACTACAATACTTACCATTGATAAGAGTACCGAAGCTGGTAACTTAGTTTTGTCGTTGTTGGTGGAAACTAATTTTTGACAAATTTTTTCGGTAATCTACTCATACTAAACATAAGATTTTTTAGAATATTTTCGTATGATTTTTCATTTGATTGATTTGCTTTTATGCGTTAACTTTACACAATATTAGAAAATAAGTTTTTTAAATTAGTTTGTTTTCATGAATTGTGTTTTCGTGTTTTCAAAAATGTCTTATAATTATAAATGCATGTCATTAAATTGATGAGACTAAATTACAATTTTGACACTATGGTTGTATTACTTTTACCCCTTTTAGCCTAAAAATGAATCTTTTAACATCTGAGCACTTAACGTTTTTTTTCTAAGCTTTTTGACCCCTAACATAACCCCATCCATTTACTTTTATTCAACAATCTATAGTAACAAAGTATAAGAAAGAATTCTTTATTTAACAAATGTTTTAAAAATTTATTATGTAGTATAGAGTAAATGTTTATTTTACTATACTACACATATGTAAAAAAAAATAGATAGTATCTATGTTATATTCGTATTATATACTACAATTAGGGGGAGGGGGTGGTCATCACTTGCAAAAATTCTATCACTAACAACACCCAATCAAGTTTCGCCATATCATCAACCATTTTTCCATCACCCACAACCTTTTTTAGTGGCAGTGGTCATCACTCACAACACACAACAATAAACACTCACACCCCCTCACCATTTATCACTCACAAGCCCATAACTCGTTGATTTTTATCACGTGTGGAACTTCTTATCAAGCACAAAAAATTTAACCACCCCGTCTCCCCTTATACTATAGTTTATTGTACTATAGTATACAAGGGGTTAATTGATAGAACTATACGACCTCCATACATATAAAAAAATTTGTAAAAAAAAAACCCTCATCCAATAGTCTTATACCTGTATAGGTCTAGGCAACTAAACAAAATCTAACACATCGGTCTTTATTGAAAATTAAATAAACTATATGACCTGTATCGGACTATACAACCGGTATTAAAGATGTCGATTTGAAAAAAATCTAGGGCATGCCAATAATACGACCTTTTAGAACTGCAACTTTCATAGTGTAATTAATATGTTCATATATTAATGGCATATTTATTGGTTACCTAATTTTGTCCTTAGATTTTATGATCTTATTATAGAGAGAGAATGAAAGGGCCATTGTTTACCATTTGCAATAAATTGGGGAATATGACAATATTGTCATAATGTATGTTTTTTGTGGCCGAGATTTTCTGAAGCATTTTTCTGGAAAATGATCTTGCCTCATGCACTTCAGTTTCTTCAAAGAAGATAACATCTGTTGCCTTATAAACACTATACAATAAGCTTGTAAATTGTCCATAGTTGTGCTCTAGGTGATGCAAGATTTCATCATCTTGTAAGAACCAACAAAAGGTACCTGAAATAATTTAATTTTTGCATGACGTTAATAGGAAAATACTAGTACAAATTTATACGCATGTTAAAGCCATTCCACCTGAATTGGTAGCTAGCAATATTGGGTGTTATTAAATTTTTATTTGATTCCGTATTAGATGTCTATTTTTTTAATAACAAACTAACTTATTCCTTTTTTTAACAGCCAACAGAATCAATACCGAGCATTCTTAGGGCACCCACTGCACCAAACCGAGTGCTCCGAGAGTAACCCGAGTCCACCATCAATTCCGGGAAAACATGGTAACCCACCCACCCATAGGTACGATAGTGAAATTATCGGTAAAACCCTTTTGGCTCAAGAATCGAACCCAAGTTTCCCTGGGTCTCCTTTCATTGCCCACCAATGCTTCAACTGGGAGTTGAACGTGCATCTCCCAAGAGAAATGCAAGTCTTTCACCACTTGTTCTAGAGATCATTAACTTATTCCTAAATACTTTTACTTGCAAATTACATTAAATCCTCAACCTCTTAAGTAGAGATAAGACGCCTTACCAATACCACCACTCTTAACTTTTAGAGACTACTAAAATGTGCATGTTTCTAATTCCACTTCAAAACCAATGCAATGCATTAAGCACATAAACAGAATAATGCAAATATACTTACTTGGGCATATATTATATCCATGCATACGAAAAAGTCGAAAAGCTAAGGAGTCCTTGTATAACTTTTCAGCCATGGTCCTGTTATCTTTCCGTGAATATTCTTGGACCTTATAACTCCTGAACATCACATTTTGTTGTGAAAGTATACATCAAAGATTAGTGAAAACGACTAGCTAGCATATATTAATTGGTGAATATAACTTCATATAATATATGATATTACCTGTATACTTTTCTAAGGATGTAATCAATCTCATCCGAAAAATACTCGGATAAGCCTAGCCTCTGCACTTGATCAACCATGCTGAGTTCAACAAGTTCCTTATCCATCGGGTACTTTTGTGGAACTAATAATTAAGCGACCATGGCATTATTCGAGCAACTCGTAGCAATGTGAAAATTTACATGAAAAAACAGGAAGTGAATATCTAGTTAATTACCTCCATTTGGACATTTTTCAACAAGTGAATTCAGATAATCAAGGAACTTTTGGTTTCCGGTAGACATGTAAGCCTGTGCGGTAGCTGCTGGTGATTGAAAAAGTGAGCCATCTTCACTCAAATGCTTTGTGATGGTTTCTTGATCAACATGATATTTTGTTGACTGAAATGTCTCTAGGTAAGCCAGTAATGGAAGGTTCTGCCATTTATCAACAATCTTTTCCCTATGACAAAAATTCAACTATTCACAATCTTTACACACTTGAATTTATTTAAATTATAAGCAGCTAGTTGCCAACTGAAACCACTTTAAAACAATAATGGTATGCTTACATGCTAATAATTTTTTCCCTTCGATAGGATATGTCAGCAATTAGTGACTTCGTCTGATCACTGAACTGAAGTTCTAAACCTGATGATTCCGCAAGCTCAATAGCTGCGGGGAAAACAATAGAGAACCAGCGAGGAAGACGAGGACCATGGCCATGAAGCATCTCCACCATATTTTCTTGTATAAAATTCAACCCTACATATACAACTCACTTTATCATTATTTTGTTGGAACAAAATTAGATGTATTTTTATGTTCGTCTGTGATCTAGTGAAATGATATGAATTTCTAGATAGATTTGGAAAGTGTTTTGGTTTATAAGCAGTTTAATGATAACTTGTAAATTTCAATTTTTTTTTTAAAATCTAAATACCTAAATATTCTTGACGACGTTCTAAAATAAAGTTTAGAAAATCTTAAATGAGTTGCTGGTAATGGAAACTTTCTGAATTCAATTATACAAAAACTAGTCAGGAAAATTTCACTTTGGATGTCACTATTATAATGAAACTCTTCAGGTTGTTATTTATATCTCATTCGTTAACTTAATTTGGCTTCCTTAGACAATGTATACTGGTTTAACTAAAAAGTTTAAAATCTTTTTGGTACTTCAGTGACACGTAAGCAATGGCCCTTTAACTAAATGTATTCCGAAGAGTGTAGTGATTTAACTAAAAACATAATTATTTTTTCATATATCTATTTTATAAAAAAAAATGTGAGTTGGGTTTTTATTGGCTGGGAAAAAATCTGCTCCTACACCCCAAGCCTTCACACCTGTTAATTCCCTGGCACCGCCGTTTGGCGGAGCGGCATGGCACCACTACACATGCTCTTATAGTAAACATATTATACCAACAAACGTTGTGTATTTGTAACTAAGTAATTATATGTATAGACACATAAACACTTTTTGCTACTGTACTAACATGCAGGTTGAAACAAGCTTTTGAATTTACACTTGTAGAAAATAAAGTCAATTAATTATGATATATTAGGATTGATGCACCATATACCTTTTTCTATGTTTTTTGCACCAAGTCCCCACTTTTGGAGCACAGCCATGCAAGCAATAGTAGTAGGAAGAGCATCAATGGTGGGAAGATCAACAATGGATTCTCCCCAGAAGCCTTCTTCATGTTGGTTATCGACTAACCATTCAAGGCAGCCCTTAAACAATGGGGTGTTATGTTCCACTGGATGAGGAATCATTGCTACCCACGCAGTGTCATATGCAGATGGTGAAACAAATGATTGAAGATGCTCAGATTTTACTCGTGAAAACATCTCTTCCTTCAATTTATTAACCAAAAGATGGATTGAGTCTAGAGAAGTTTCCATTGGTAACGACAAAACGGAAGAATTTTAGGTGGAATGTCTTTTGTTATGGTTAAGTATTAATATGGAATTTGAATTGGCATAACCTGCTTATATATAGGACAGTTTCTTTGAAAAACATGTAAATAGTCAATACATTAGGAACACTAAAAAGTAGGGGAAGGATCCACTAAAAAGTGGATTTTGCCTAAGTAGCCTAAGAAGGAATCTTAACCATTCATTTTTCAAATCAATGGTTAAGATGAAAGGGTATGAGAAAGGAGGAGTGCAAGGGTATATTGGGAAAATCCTATTTATGGACTTTCTCTCTCCACATGCAAGTCACATGCATATTCCACCCTCATTTTTTAAACATTTATAACTTTTTTATACGACATTATTTTTTCATAAAAATTTCACCGTAAAATCGAGCGTCTTTTTATCTTTAATTTGAGTACCATATTGTTATATAAAATATGAAGATTAAAAAAACCCACTTAAATGTGTTGTATTTCTATGTTATATAACATTTTTTGTGCTGAATTTTTGTACTATATTTTTGTGCTAAATTTTTTGTGCTGAATTTTTTTGTCTTAAATTTTTTTTTCCTCAATTTTTTTGTGCTAGATTTTTTTGTACTACATTTTTTGCTAAATTTTTTCGTGCTATATTTCTTTGTACTACATTTTTTTGCTAAATTTTTTTGTGCTATATTTTTTGTACTAGATTTTTTGTGCTATATTTTTTTTACTACATTTTTTGTGCTATATTTTTTTGTACTAGTTTTTTTTTTCTAGATTTTTTTGTACTAGATTTTTTTTTGTATTTTTTAAAAATAAAAGAGGTGACACATGTCATTTTCACTCCTATTTATAAGGACTAAAATGCCCTTGATTCCTAATTATTAGGAGTGCCACATGTCATCATCACAATCCTTCTTAGGCTACTTAGGCAAAATCCACTTTTTAGTGGATCCTTCCCCCTAAAAAGTATGCTTCAACATGGGGGCATGCTTCACGTGTTCACAGGACAATTTTATGCATGTGACCCTACATAGCAAATTCAAAGGAATGGAAAATGATTTACTTGCGTCATATACATTAGGAACACTAAAAAGTAGAGCATCATTATTTTTGTTCAAATTTTTTCCGATATTTTTTCTTATAAATACAAGTAAAAACATTTTTATAAAAGAAATCAAAAACTAAAAATATAAAAAAAATGTCTAAAAAACAGTTAAGAAAATATATATCTTATAAAATTAACTTAACATGTTAAAAATCAATTTTTTTTTTTATTTTTTTCAATGCTTTTCCTTATAAAAATGGGTAGAAACTATTTGAATTAAAAAATATTTTTTTTGTAAAAAATGTTTTTTTGCCTTTTTTTAATTGTTTTTTTATGTTTTTATTATTTTTTATTTTTTTTATTAAGACTGCTTCTACGAGTATTTATAAGGAGAAGCACGGAAATGTTTTTAAAAAAAATTGATATTTAATATGCTAAGTTAAGTTTTTAAAAGTGTTCCCCGTTTCTCTACTTTTTTAGTGTTCCCCAATAAAACTCATACTATATATATAAGGAAGGGATAAATAGAAATCTTATTTGTGGTGAGAAAACCTAAGAAACTGTATTTATAACCATTGATCTAGATCATCTAAGGCTTAAGGAAATTAGATGCTTTGTTGATTTAAATTAAATACATTGATAAGGTTGTTGAGTGGACTTGAAGGGTATTTGTGTAAAACCAAACATAATCCAGGTACATAATATATATTAAAATATTGTTGGATTTGATATGATCACTATATGAACCAGACTTGGGGGGCGCGAAATGTTCAATATCACCTGTCGTCAAAAGCAAAATTCAAACCCCCATTTCAGAGGAACCATCTGTCTCCTTCTCTCTCAACATTCAAAAACCCCAAAAACCACTAGGGAAGAAGAAACCAGTCCAGATACAACATTTGCTTCTGTCAGAAGGTCGACGATGAAGAATAACTATCCGACGATCATCAGTGAAGAAAGAGAAAAGACGGTGACAACTCGTTTTGAAGAAAACCATAGATATGAGAGCGACTTTTCAGTTGTTATCATCCAGTAAATGTGGCTGAAAATGGAAGAAATCAGGTATCAAGTAAGCATTTTGAATGTTTAGTTTCTAACTGTAACTTTTGCGATGATTTACTTGTTTTTTTTTTGTTTACTTAAATAGTTGAATAAGGGAAGATAGATAAAAACCCCAAAATGTCATTCGACATTTTGTTGAATAAGGTGGTTTGAACAATATCATTTAGTTTCATCTCTCTTATTTGTTGTTGTTTTTTTTTGCCTTTTAGATGAGATTTCTTATTGGGTTTGATTTGTAAGAGTATGTTAAGCTTATTTGATGTATTGGAAACAGTGATTATGTGGTTGACCCATATATGTCTAGGTTAAAGATAGATGGGCGTAATAAGTTCAGGGCCGCAAGTGAATCAAACACTTTGATTTTGTCGGATAACACGAACGTGATCACTGGCAAGTTTGAGAGTGATACGTTGGTCAATGCAGATAACGAAATGCAGGTGGAAAGGTTTGGGGCAACCCAACGAACCATAGGTAAGGATATATAATGATTTTTGCATAAGGCCACTGATTAAAAAAAAGGATTATTAATTATGTTTTGATTCGTATGTTATGAAAAAACAACAAATTTTGAGGATTGGGACTCTGACACACCAATCGCTAAAATACAAAGGAGAAGAATTGGTTTGTTCTTTTTATATTGATTACCGTTTTCCTAAGTAGTAAGTTGGGTTGATTGTAACGTGTGTGATATTTCCTAATTCCGTTATAGTAGTGGTGCTTATTGATGTGAGCAACGCAAGTCCCCAGGCTATGAGACAAAATGGTATGTATGTTATATTTTGTGTATATGGTAAGTTAGGTGACTGTAACGTGTGTAACGCTTGTGACTATTCCTTTGAATAAGCAAACAACCAATTGTAGTGGGGAGACAAGTGTACAGATTCGAAAGCAAAGAGGTATGCATCTATGAACCTGATGGGATGGGGAAACAAAACCGAAAACTTGTATAAACGTGTGTTACATTGTTTATTCCTTTTGTGACTGTTCCTTTGACAAGACAAACAGCCAATTGTAGTAGGGAGCACAGGTGTACAAACTCGAAAAAAAAGAGGTATGCAAGTTTGAATCTGATGTGATGGGGAACCGAAACCAAAAACTTGTGCTAACGTGTGTTACATGATTTATAACACTTGCAGCGAGGGGTTGCTAGGAGATAAGAAGGCACGTATAGGGGAATGTGCATCTTCAATTCAGAAAAACGGATTAGGTAACATGTGTTACACCTGTTTTATTTTTATCAAATAAGTTTAAAAAAAGGAATGTAATTTGTGTTATTATGGCTTTAAAGTTGTGGTTCCAAACCGACAGGCGTTGGGGTTTGCAGCAACGAATAGAATAACAAGATCCGAACGGGTAAGGTACCCAAAAAGCGAAAGAACGTAGACAAAGAAACGAACAAAGAATGGGATGAAGAAAGCGAAGAAATTGAAAGGGGTGTGGTATGTAGGTTAAGGAAAAGGTTAAAGAAGGATAATTGGCAAGGGATTAGAACAAGATCGTCACCAATCCAACTTACCAGATGCATTAATGTCCTGTCGTTAAAGAAAGGTAGTAAAAGAAATGGGATTTGGTCGATTGTTGAAGTTTAAGGTGGATGGCATGCTGGCAAACTATGTGGTAGAAAGGTTTAACCCTTCAACTATGGAGATTAATTTGCCTTGTGGCAATATCAAGGTAAACGTTGAAGCGATACATAAGTTGCTTGGTATACCACGTACTGGTGTCCAGTTAAGCTCTCTGCCTAAGCTAGCCGAGAACGATGAAGCTGTTTGCATATGGAAAGATCGGTTCCCGGACGCTATGTTTTGCCAATAAGAATGGTGGACATGATTGAGGCGTCGGACGAGGGGGATACCTTTAATTTCCGAATGGACTTCCAGGTGTGTTTTGTGATAGTCATGATTGACTGCCACAAACAGGGCTGCCTTCGCCCATGGATATTAGATCACATCACGGGTGAGCTTGATTTTGCAGGTATCAATTGGTGTCAGTTGGTGTTAGAGAAGCTTAAAAAGTGTAAGGATGGTTGGAAAAGCAACAACCCAAATAGGCCGTTTACAGAAGCATTGACAGTCCTAATTGTAAATGTGTGAATGATTTACATGTGTAAACTCCTGCATTTGTATGCATAACATGTGTAACGGGTGTGGTGTGAAAATTTCAGCTACTTTACGTGGACCGCGTCAGGTGCTGAGGGATGGATGTGGATTATAGTATTTATCCCATGACATTCTGGACCAAGGAAAAGCTCAAACAAAAGGAGAAGCTGGAGATTTGGAGCGGCGATTTTAGGACTGGAAAGTTAAAAGGTTTAACGGTATGTAAAAACAAGATGGATGATGAACCAAAAGTACAAGTGTGTAAGGCTAATGTCTAAGAACATTGAACAATACTTACTTATCATTGCATACATATGGGGTGACTTTTTAACATTGTATACATTATGTGAAAAAACAGGAGAGGGTAATGGTGGTTCATAACCTAATAGATGTTGCGGAGAAAACAAAGAGAAAAATAGAAGACATCTTGGGATGTTTCTATATTGAGAGCCTAGAAGATGTAGAGGTGCAGATGTTAAGAGCTAAATATCAGAGCCTGCTAAATGTAAAACCATCGTGGTTGAATGATGCGGGAAAGGTGGCGAAAAAGAAACAAAAGTGATTAATAGTGTTTTAGGGGCATTGAACATGGAGACACGTGATATACATGTTGATGATTCAACAGGTGAAGGTAACAAATTAACATGTTGCTTTGTTGGTTAATTAAATAATTTAGTTTTTTACATTGTGGGGGAGTGTTATAAATCATTGCTACTTTCTTTTTTTTATACACAGATGAAACAATTATGGAGGTTGCGAGTCCAACTATTACCAGTCCAATTGTTCCAAGCCAATATAGAAAAACACTTGATAAGCAAAAGAAGTTAAAGAGCAAAGCAAAGTCTAAGTCTAAAAGTACGTGTAAATCTACTAAGTTAGCTGATATTCCAAATGAAGGTGGAGAGGTATGTGCATAATGTCACACCCTAACTTTTGCGGAAGCATGATTATGGTGTGACTTTCTTAATATCATTGCATTCAATCATAACATCAACTATATGATAAAACCATAGATTTGTCATCCATTAAATAAGTTTAAAACATAACAACATTGTTTAAAAAGTAGACTTCAAATTCAAGTTTTACAAACCTTACAAATTGTTTATGAGTTCACTTAGGACTCGTCATAAGATTTTAGATGTATCTAAGGTTTGTCGAAAATATGACATACTTTGTAATAATAACAAAAATCATATTCTCATTTCTTTCGTATCCAAAATAGTATTTACCAAAAATATGTTCATAATTGTATTTTCCGGAATATTTTGTAAGTTACATTCTTGTTCGATTTTCCAATATTGTGTGTGTAACTTGTGTAATTATTCCTTGAGATTTCAGGTAATATTTTGGATTGTGATTTCTTGGTATTTGTTAAGTTATATTATTTTATCCCAAAAATAATATAGTTAATACACCAAGTATACAAGTAATCACACACATCATGTCTTTAATATACATATTTATTCTAAATATATATTTATCCATTTTCATTTATAAAAACCAACCTCCAATACTTGTATTTTTGTAACAAATTCTATGGAAAGGTTTATATTGAAAACCATAGTTAAAATACACTTGTAAATACTTGTTGGAAAATATTTTTCGAAGTGTTTATATTTTTAGAAAATTTTGCCATAGTTTCCCCTAAAAATGGAGGTGTCCATGCTATCAAAGAATATCATTTTCTTTCCAAAAATCATCACAAACAATCAACAATTAACCCTAGACAACCTACACTTACCAAGTGCCAAAACAATGCTATTTACATAACAATCATGAACTTGAACTCTCAAAAAAAACTTGTAGTAACTTGGTAGTGTGTTTAGTAGGTGTAGTTACCCTCCAAATTGTATTTACTTCTTTATAAACTTCATTCTTGAAAGGTTTAGGTGTTTACAACTTGTAAACATATTTTGCAAAAACGTTTCTTCATGTAATCTTTTGTTACACAAGTGTTTCTACACTTGTTTAACCCTTAAAAATAGTATTGGTTTATGTAAGAACCAAGATCTACTAAACCTCATATTTCAAGCTTGGTTCTTTTGGAAAACCATTCATAAATTTTAGATCTATATGATTATTAACCCACTTTGATTATTATTTTTCAAGAAAACAATATGTCCTTTCAAGTTCATGTCTGTCATGAGGATGATTTATAAATCTCTAGCATTTTCATCCTCAAATCTTGCTAGATTATGTTTTTAATCGTGATCTAGCAAGATCATATAATGGTCTACATCATTTACACAAGCAATCATTCATCAAATATCACAACACTAAACAACATGATTCCTTTAAGTTTTCTTATAATTTCAAGCTTATGTTCATGTTTCATGATTATGTTCTTTAGTGTTCTTCAAGATTTTCAACATGTATCATTCTTTAACCACTTGAAATAGATGTAAAATAGCAAGATCATGGTGCTTACCACTAACACAAGGCTAGGGATGATCAAGAGGATAAATGAAGTGGATAAAAGCAAGCGGTGAAGGTCCTTCAACTTCCGAAAGCTCCAAGCTTCCTAACTTAGCTCCTTACACCTTTGTAGCACCTTGGAATAGAAGAACAAAGCTTGAAAATGGTGGGATTGTGGTTGTTGGTTGTGGCCGTGAGGTGGGAAGAAGAAGGGAGGAAGAAGAAGTGTGGTGATGATAATGAGCTCTAGTCTTTTTATAACCATATTAAGCTTATGTCCATTGGGTATTATGTTCCAATAATACATAACAAATCATTTAGCAAATCTTAGGAAGATTAAGTAAGATCTAGTGAGATTATGAAGATCAAGGTGTGGGGCCACACCCTTGATGCCGTAAATCATGAAGGGGGGGGGGGGTAAGTGTAAGTTTAAATGGTAAGTTAGATAACTAAGTTAGATTTCAAGTATATTAGTTAGGTGTTTATGTGTATAAAGTGTTTTACAGTGTGTTAGGGTGTTCGGGGATCATAACTAGTTCAGAAATAATAAAACAATGCTTCTAGTATAATTTTGGTGTTTCGGGTAATGTCCGGTTGTTCGGTTGGATACCAGTTCGTTAAAGTGTCAAACTATTTCGTTTAGTAATCTTTAGGTACCCTTTTGTGACACTTTTAATTCTCGACACTTAGGAAAGCATTCGGGACCATTTTGCCATATTTTTGCATGTTATTAGTTTGTTAAATTGCTGAATTTTGCTGAAATATGCAGAATTCTTCACTGAATGTGAGTTTTAGGCACTTTCCGGCACTTTAACTATCACCTAGTAAAGAAGTTTGGTGGTCCTTACTTCCCTACACACTATACTAGTGTAAAACTTGGTTTTTTGGCTCATATTGGGTCTCAAATCATTTTCCGTCTATGTACTGAACCCCGTTAGCATTTTCCTATTTTATCCGTTAATGGTGCTAACTGTGCTTTGTGCATCGTTTATGTCACTAAAGTTTGTATGTGATAAATGATGTGACAGTATGCAATATGTGATGCACATGTAAGTATGATGCGGAAATCAGAAAGCAATTCAAGTCATAAATTGTAAATCAGCACAGTCATTAGGCACTAATCATAGTTAATTAATTGGACGGATGCATGCAAACTGGACAGTTGTCACACATAAGTACACTATGCGTATGTACAAAAAAAAATTTTGAATCGTGTAACATATGTAAATGCATCTCTATGTGTAGGCGTCTTTGATGCAGGAAAAAGAACACATAATAAGTGAGATGACAATGGAACCAACGAGCGGGTACAAGGGTAAAAGTTGGATATAATTTTTTTTGCGTTCGTTATGGAAACACGTATTACGTTTGATGTAGTCAGGGTTTGTTTTATCTCATAAAAAAAGAAAATTGTTTTCAGGTTGTAATGAGGTCCAACAAAATGAGACCATCGATGTTGAATTTGAGAAGACGATAAAAAATAATGACGGAATGAAGAGAGATTTAATGGTGGAATTTGAAGACGCAGCGTCAGATGGCAATGAGCTTCATGCTGGTGTTGACGGAGATATAACACTAAGGGCGACCCATGATTTGGGTATGTCTATTAGATGAATATTTAGCAAAACCACCGGCTGGTGTGAATTTCAATGTTTTGCGTCTTTGGCTTATTGTTTTTGTTTTCGTTTTGTAGGATCCAGAATGGAAGATACCAATAATAGGGACCAAAAAGGATATTGATATGTGTGTTACAATGAGAAAAAAGTGTCATAGTAAAAGTAACATGTGTAACCACCACCACAGCTGATGTGGATTTATTATCTTTTCTGATGAGGTTGTGGGTCTACGTTAGTCTGGAAAAACAGGTTGATATTAATTATTATTTTTTTATTCTTTTGTAAAAAGGCACAAAGGTACATGAGGAGAAGCGGGAAGACAGTGATAAGTAGTGACCACAGAAGTTCAGGTGATTGGTGCGACTGATACTGATGGTGATAGGGGCGCACAGATAGGAGCACCACTGATTTGGGCATGGGTGTTATAGTAAAAATGTTTTTTTTGATAATAAAGATAACATGTGTAAAAAGTATATTACATGTTGGACTAATATGTGTAACTTATTGATTACCCCATTGCTTTTACCGGAGAATGTGCATTTTCACAAGCTATTTGAGGTAGAAAGAGAATCTGAAGGGGTATCTGGGCAAAACCTGGCCTCGCGTATGAATGCTGTCAAAGGGAAACAAACCGATGTAGAAGAAAAAGAACGGTTGGACGAGACGTTAAATGCTGATAGCAAACATGAAGAACCCATGGCTTTAAAAAATGACGATGGGAACAATGAAGTGGGGAAACATACTTTGGAGGGGTATGATTACGATGGGCCTAGCTGGAGTGTTGGGTTGACCCAATTAGAAGAAATTGGGAGTGAAAACAAGACAGGTACGCGTTCATATAATTGGCAGTGTGTTTCGGGTTCTAACAACAAGAATCTAACACATGTTGCCATTGATAGTTATTGATGAGGAAGCTCGAACACAGGATGTCCACTCGAGGAGTGAAAGCACGTCTAGTACGTCTTGTTTACCCTTGTTGATTTACATGGTCCCTACATGTGAGTAACATGTGTTGCCTAAAAGCTAACACTAGTAACACTTGTAAACTAATAATGCCATATGTGTTACTTCGTCTTGTAGGAATCATAAATGATGAAGGGGGCATTATAATGTTGGCTGAGCCATTGATGGTAGAGCCCGTCAATGTCTTTGAGGGGCGAGCTACGTAGAGAATATGGGTTTTTATGAAGAAGAGATAGTGATAGCGAATAAAGAAAGGATGTTAGGTTGAGATGGAGGCGGAAAAAAGAAAACTCCCGGTTAGAGAGAAAGGATCTCCTTACTTCAGAAGGGGGTGGACATTATAAAGATACAGGTAAGGATGATAAGCGTATCTGGGATTACATCCGCAACGATGAGGGAGTATTACATAGCCTACATGGGGATTCAAGTAGAAAGGAAGGGATGAAAATAAATCTGTAAGTGCTCTATGCAGATGTAACCAATTAAGATTTTTTGCTTTTTTTGTTGTTTTCTATGTTGAGTAATATGCGATAACCCCTATGTGATAGGAGAGAGCGAGGACAAGCATGGGCGGAGGGCTTTACCAACGAAGAGTATAGAGCAAACCCTAGAGCAGAGTAAGAAAAATTTGCTTTGGATGAACACATACGATTTAGTCCTCGTACCAACTGTCAGTACTAGTAACATGAGTAACAAACTAGTTGTTTTCACTGTGAATTGGGTTGTAGGGAGCTACTATACCGGAGCAATGCCAATGTTGAGGCAACATGAAGAATGTTTAAAACATTGAGCATAGAGGCTCTAGTGATTGATCGAATAATTGACAGTTGGGCTGAGGTGCTGAACAATGAAGAGAAATTCAAAGCACCAGGGTCGCACAGTCATTTGTTTATGGGGACAAGTGTAATTGTGAGTTCTTTTCTAATAGCCATGAATTGTTTATGTGTGATGAAACATAGTGTAATTAATGCTACTTGATTTATGTTTCAGTTTGAGTGGATGATGCTTGGTCAGGATATGCAAGATGAGAAACGTATGGACAAGTTTAGAAAGAATATGTAAGCAGGAATGCATGGCAACAAAAAGTTGTTTGACTTGAGAAGTTTCGACATGGTGCTGTTTCTAATATTAGAGGCCGAGCACTTCTATCTCCTAGTGTTTAAGATGAAAAACCCCATAATTACATTGATCGACAACGGCGCACAAAACTTAACACATCGGGTATTGGATAGCGATGCTTACATCAACAAGTAAGTACCATATAAATATGTAAGTAAACTATCAAATGCTTATATTCAGATTGTGCATAAGGTGGTATACCATTTGATTGTGATCTATGTTATATGTTACCAGAAGAAGATGTTTGTACGTTACTTGGAGGAGGTAAACCATTCAAGGGGTTCGGTGATCAAGGGTCTGGAAATCAAGCGGAAGAAGCTTGATTGGGCCACGAATGGGAACAATACAGACTGCGGTATCTTCTTAATGAGGCACATGGAAAAGTTCATGGGTGTGCATGAACCATTTGAAGCTGGGTTTAGTTCAAATGAGAGCAGGTGTTAGTGCATTACGTCTATTGACTTCGTCTTGTATCATGTGTTAGAATAGGATAGGTTAGAATATCCAGTGTACGAGGTTCAAGAAACGAGTTTTAGGAGTTAAAGAGGTAGGTTCGCTCATATGGACATGCCATATAAGCGAAACCATAACATCTGATTTCGCTTATATGGCAGGTCATAAAAGTGAAACCCCTCCATCTATAAATAGTGCACTTGTCCATTCATTTGGCACGGATCCAGAAATTGTAACGAAGTGCTGCCGAACTCTGTCAAGGTTGTAATCATTGTTAAAAGCAATATAATTGACAGATATTATAGTATCAAGCTGTTTTCGAGTCTAGTTCTCTGATTCCGCCTTTGGACTGGACATAAAGCTCTTCTGATCGACTCAATCGGGTCAAACATCGATCCTACAGCAGGAATATGAAAGAGGTCAGAAAGTTACGGGTGAAGTATGCCACTCATATTCTGTTGTCTCCCTTAAACACTTTGAAGGTAAGATAGAAGCCGCATCATTTAGGGGGGCGCGTTGAGCGAGTAGTTATGTCTTTTCTACAGTTTTTGTTGTGAACATTTGTGGTGGTTTTCGTAGTTATCTCGGGCACCACAACTTTTGTTTATAAGAAGTCAATTGGCTGGTGATATATGGTTGGTGGTTTTTGTAGTTATCCTTGTCACCATGTATTTTGTTTATTTAAAGTTACGTGGCTGGTGATTTTATGGCCATAACCCAAAATACAATATGACCATTCTAGTCTTATCTGTAATATGTTGGTGTCTGGTTTTTAGACAGTTATGGTTAGAAATGTCTGTTGATATGTAACCGTTGGATTTATGGTTCGGTGGATTAAATGGAATTATTTAAATTTGGTACATGTGTGTGTTTTAAAAAAAGGTAATTTTATGGAGCTTGTTAAAGTATACCAATGTTTTGGAAATCTATTGAAAGGAAATAGGTAACTAAATTCAGATAACTTGATGATGCACAATGTGATAACTGATAACCACACTATATATGAACGATGTGGGTTTAAAAACGTGTATAATTATGTAACATAGTTTGTAAACATGAGTTACTCATTAACTTGTTTTAGGCTGGGTAAGAGTACTATGTAAAAGAAGAGTTTTATATTGGGAACCTTTAAAAGTTGTTTAGTGAAGAGTCCCAATTGTAACCAAGTAGTAGATGAGCATTGGGTGGTCAACACATTGTTTCAATTGTAACATGTGATACTCATTAACACATGTTACTTACGTGTGTAGCATGTGTAACTTGTGTTATATAGGACATGTACTAACATGTTTCTAATTACACATGTACCATGTCTAAGTACACATTGGGTAACCCATCAAAACCACGAAGTGTAACACATGATAGTTCATGTTGTTTTTTTAAAGTATACCAATATTTTAGAAATCTATTGAAAGGAAATAGGTAACTAAATTCAAATAACTTTATGATGCACAATGTGATCACTGATAATCATACTATATATGAACGTTGTGGGTTTAAAAAACATGTATAATTATGTAACATACTTTGTAAACATTTTTTACTCATTAACAACTTGTTTTAAGCTGGGTAAGGGTACTATGTAAAGGAAGCGTTTTAGATTGGGAAACTTTAAAAGTTGTTTAGTAATGGTCCCAATTGTAACCAAGTAGTAGATGAGCATTGGGTGGTCAACCTATTATTTCAATTGTAACATGTGATACTCATTAACACATGCTACTTACGTGTGTAACATGTGTAACTTGTGTTACATAGGATGTAGTAAAAACAAGGTACATGTATATGTATCTTAGTACAGTTCTAGGCTACACATGTTACATAAGTATATGCAACACATGTTTGTACATGTGCTATGTAACACAAGTTACAAATCATACACATGTTACATGTGTGTATGAAATACATTTGGTATATGTGTAATATATGTAACTTGTGTTCATGCAAACATGCTAGTACATGTCATGGTAACATGAAGATCTAACATAATCTAAGTGAAAATAAGTTGTTTTGAAGTTGTTTGATGTATGTTATGAAGTTATGAATGTTGAATCTTGTGTTTTCAGTTAGATCCATCATGTGAAAGCTTGTTAGAAGCTTAGATCTAACAAGTTTAAGCATGGATCTTGAAAGATCCTTCGTGAAACTTGAAGATAAACTTGAAAAGTCTTTATGTAAACATGAAAAATGATTTTTAAAGTATGTTCTTATGATCTTGAATTAACTAAGTTTATGGATGGTTAAGTTATGAGATTAAGCTTCATAAAATTTTTGTGAAAAGTTCATCAAGAAGCTTGTTTTTAGAAGAAACAAGTATGTTAAGTGTAGATCTAAAAGACTACACATTTTCGACAAAAATCAAGTTCATCATAAAGTTTAACATGATGATTTTAGGGTATGTAACTTGTGAGATTGTTGGAAATTGATTTTTTGTGATGAAAAGAAAATGAACACATGTTTTGAAAACATGGGAAATCTCTATTTTTAGGGGAAATTATGTCAAAATTTTTATAAAATTTTGACACTTAGAAAAATATAAGTTTTTGTGAAACTTATTTCCCAAAAATTCACCTAAAAATATTTACTAAGGTTTCCTAATTTTTATACAAAATTTCAAGTCAAGAAATAAGGTTTTCTTCAAGGTTAAAATCAATACTAAGTATGTATATTTTTAGGGAAAAATATATATATTTAGTTGTCACCAAATTTTGTGCTAAGTGTATATTATGTGTATTATATGTAGTAGTGTATTAGGAACTTGAAAGATATACTAAATACTCCCAAGGAGTATAAATACTAAAATACACACAAAATATACAAGGAAGTATTTATAAATATATATACAAGAATTACCCATAAAAAGGGGTATTTGGACAATTTACAAAATATATATTAACATAAATATATTCCTCACAATATATGGTCTTGGATAGATAATTGGACATTTTGGACTTATATTTATATATATATATATATATATATATATATATATATATAGGACAAAGATCCGTTAGGAACCACCCTTTATTGCGAGAACCGCGAGAACCAGTGTGAACACAAACAGTAATTCATAAAAAAATCTAAAAAACACCCAAAAATTTTTTTTTTATTTTTTTACTATTTTTTTTTGAAAAAATCGCTATATTTTGTTAATAAAAAAAATTAAAAAAAAATTCGAGTAACAGTTATCCATGCACATGTGCATATGTATCGTTTCTTTGTCAAATTCAGTAATTCATTACAAATAATAGTCAATTGCACTTTCATTTACACTACCACGTGTAATACACTACTTTTTACGTTAACAATGTTAGAAATGCACATGTGCATCTATTTGTATCAACAAGAAATAAGGTGTTTTGGTACACTACTTTCTCTTTCATCTATCATTCCATCCATAATACACAAGCATGCACATGTGCATTTTTGTCATTTCTTTGACAAATTCCGTAATTCATTACATATATTAGACAATTGCACTTTCATTTACACTACCATATGTAATACACTACTTTTTACATTACCAATATTATAAATGCACATGTGCATTTATATGTATCAACATGAAATAAGGTGTTTTGGTACACCACTTTGAATACACTTTCTCTTTCATCTATTATACCATCCATAATACACTACCATTACCTCCTACCATCCATAATACAATACCATTACCTCTTACCATCCATAATACAATGCCATTAACAATATTTTCACTTTATTACATGTATGTAAACACCATTTATACCATCAAATCAACATATTACATAAAAAATTGACAACTATAACCAAACCATCAACCACTAGATATAACTAACCAAAAAACATGTATATGGGCCTACTTCTCCATTCAAAATCACAAACTTTTTGTACCAAAACACGTTATATTATGGTTATACCTAATTATGCACATGTGCATTTTGAATATTGGTAATGTAAAATGTAGTGTATTACTAATGGTATTGTAAATTAAAGTGAAATTGTCTATTCCTGATAACGTATTACCGAATTTGTTGAAGTAATGATACATATGCACATGTGCATGGATAACTGTTACTCGAAATTTTTTTTTTTTTTTTTTTTTATGGTAACGAAATATAGCGATTTTTTATTAAAAAATATTAAAAAAAATAAAAAAAAAATTTGAGTGCTTTTTTGATTTTTTTTAGATTTTATTTTGTGTTCACATTGGTTCTCGCGGTTCTCGCAATAAGGGTGGTTCTCGCATGAACCTTACCCTATATATATATATATTTGGACAGAAATATATAATTAAATACCAAGTAATGAGGACTACACAAAAACAGGATAAATGGCCAATATATATATATATATAGGGAGGGGCTCATGCGAGAACCACCCTTATTGTGAGAACCTTGAGAACCAATGTGAACACAACCTAAAATAGCTAAAAAAAACCTAACCCCCACCCCCCAAAAACCTAAACCCCCCATCCCCCCCCCCCCCAAAAAAAAACCTAACCCCCCCCCCCCCCCCTCCAAGCTAAATGCTAAAAAAAACCTAACCCCACCCCCCCCCCCCCCCAAAAAAAAAAAAAAACCCTAAACCCCCCTCCCCCACCCCCCAAAAATCTAAACCCCCCCCCCCCAAGCTAAAATGCTAAAAACTAAACCCCCAAAAAACCTAAAAAAATCTAAAAAAAAATCTAAAAATTTTTTTTTTGAATTTTTTAATATTTTTTATGTTAAAATAGCTACTTTTACAAGCAAAAAAAAATTAAAAAAAAAATTTTTTTTGGCTTCGAAAAGTAGCGATTTTTTTATAAAAAATATTAAAAAATTCAAAAAAAAAAAATTTTGTGTGATTTTTAGCTATTTTTAGACATTTTTGGTGTGTTCACATTGGTTCTCGCGGTTCTCACAATAAGAGGTGGTTCTCGCATGATCTTCTCCCTATATATATATATATATATATATATACTAGGTTACAACCCCGTGTATTACACGGGTTAAGTAAATAAAAAATCAAATAGTTAATAAGGGAGATTTAATAATTAAAAAACGATATTTTGAGACGTTTTTCTAATATCCGAACAAAATTTTGTGCCATGTATGATCAAAACTTGTGATGTTTGTCAAGTTTATAAATATGAAAGCATTTGAACCATCGATTAGAAGACAAATGTATCATCTACTTTCTCATGAGTTTTAAAAGTCATGTGAACATACATTTCAATAACCTAAGTTTTAGTTAAATAACAGTGGTCTTAATTTATTAGTTCTTAAAAATTATTGAAATGTCGAGATTAGACATATAACAATTAGCCAATTAGATAAACTTATAGCTACAAAATAATACTTAAAATAATTAGATAAGTATAAATATTGGTAATTATATATAATTTTAAAATTTACATATATGGACGTGAGTTGCATCTTAAATGAATGGTTATTTTTGGATAAATTCATTAGTATAATAAATGTAGTTATTATTCTTCTTGCATTTTAAATTACGATTTTGGCCCATGTGGTTATATCACTTTTACCCTTTTAGCCCAAAAAAGAATTTTTTAACATCTGAGCCCCCAACGTCAAATGTTAGGGGCCAAAAGGGTTAGAAAAAAGACGTTAGGGGCTCAGATGTTAAAAAATTCTTTTTTGGGCTAAAAGGGTAAAAGTGATATAACCACAGGGGCCAAAATCGTAATTTACTCTTAAATAAATAAATAAATAAATAAATAATTTGTTAAGCAAGAAAATCGTTCCATCTACTCTCGTTATGAAAATGCTCGATATTTGTTTCAATTATTAAGATGTAATTTTTAACGTAGTAATTAATATAAATAAATAATAAGATATTTTATGGAACTTTATCCGTTAATTTTTAAATGTTTGAAACATATATTAAATTTAATAATTTAAATTAAATAATAATTATATACAATATATATTAAATAATAAAAATTATTTACAATTAACTAGATGGTTTATCTACAATTTATATTAAATAATAACCCATCTACTTTCGATGATGTTATACTATCTTTTTTTTATTCCGTTAACATTTTATATAATATATATTATTAAATTAAATAATGTTTAGTATGAGGGTTATCTATAATTAGTTAGAAGAAATTAAACTAAAATAATAATTATCTATAAGAGATGCCCTAATATGATGACACGTGTCCCTAAAGTGGTTTCTTTTATTATATAGTATATATATATATATATAGGATGCGGATTATGAGTGAACAACATCATTGTTTGTGAACTGTGCGAACCAATCTCAGCCATTCATTTGATTAAAAGATGCAAAGGGTATGATCGTAATTCCATATTTAATTTTTTTTAAATTCAATTTCTTTAATGAATAGCAGTTACAATCTTTTTTTTTGGGGAATTTTTAAGAGATTTCATTATGATCTCTATCAATCCAGTATCACTACAAGAAAAGTGACCATTAGAGACAAAATTATTAGAAGCTGATATATCAGTCTCAGATACGTAATATCTAGGACTGATTTATCAGTCACTAATAATATTGGGGACTGATTTCTACACCACATATTTTAGTAACAAAAAATTAGTCCCTAATACCTTGACACCTTATTTGAGACTAAATTTCAGTCGCAAATATGTTCGCACCATATAACTTTTTGGAGGGACATTTGTTGGCTACTGAATTTTAGTGTCAAATGTGTTCCATGTGTAATGAAAAATGGCGTAAATGTATCGGCAGATCATCTTCAGTCTTTAATATGGGGGGGAACATATTAGAATCTGAAAATCACTTCTTAATATTCCAAAATCGGATCGAATTAGGGACTGATATTCAGTCTTGAACGTCTTTTATATATGAAATGATTAAGGGCTGATTTTAGTATTCAATTACGTGGCTCAAGTTCTACAATTTTAAAGGAAGTATCTGAGACTGAAAAATTAGTCTCAAACATCTTGTAAGTGACCTTATTCGAAACTAAATATTCAGTCACCTATGAATTTGGTTGACGAAATAGTTATGGGCTAATATTCCATCTCCATACTTGACACATACGTTACCAATTTGACGAGTTATATTATAGATTGAAACTCAGTCCAAATAATTATTGTAAGAGATGATATTAGAGATTAGTAATTAGTCTTGAATGCTTTTTATGTAAAGCTAAAGGGTGTGGGGATCATGGTTGGGATATGATTCGCCAACTAGGAACATGAATAGTAGGCTACACCACCCCCTTACTTGATCCACCATGATTTGCAAGGATTAAACAATGGCAACCATGATCCCCCTTTCCATTTTTTAAGAAATTCTTTCCTTTTTCTTTAGATAAAGATAAATTAAAATAAACAAGGGGATAGTGGTTTGGGTCATAATCACACCCTTAGGATAGTGGTTTTGGATGGTGAATTAGAGGTGAGTGACATGACACTAACGTGGAGGATCATAGTGGTCTTGAGGGTCATGACCACACCCTATAGCCTAAGAAATGATTAAAGACTATTTTTTTGTCAACCGTATGTTATTTTCAACTAAACTATTAGTGATTAAAGTAACACCAACTAATGTATGAGTTTCTAATGTATAGTATTCAGGTATGTTTTATCAGTTGACATTTGATACTATTTTATATGCCACTTATGTTAGTAACTATATTTAATATCTAATAAAGATGACATATTAGGGACTAAAAAGTAGTTCTTAAGACTATGGGTATGGTGGGGCGGGGGTTTGAGGCATGGATTGACACGTGGAGTTCGAGCCCTCCAGCTGGTGAGTGACATGTCTGTGGGGTATGGCGGGGCGTGGCTAGCCCAGCGTGGCTTGGTCATGTGTATTAAAATAAAAAAAAATCTAAAATTAAAAAAACTACACACTAACATTTAAAAAAAAAGCCTAAAATTTTATTAAAATTTCCTAAACATTACAAAATTCTACAAAAAAAAAGGATTATAAAAAAAAAACCTAAAGCGTTAGGTAGATTTCGAAAAAGGCGAGCTTGTCAAACGGCTTCCGCTCCTTGCCTCGAAACTCGATGTTGGCCACCGCCACCCGGTCTTCGTGACTTATCTCACCGCCCGGGACGCTGTCGTAGTAGGCTTTAAAACGATCGAGTTTCGGTCGTAGCTCTCGCCAATTGTGTTGGCACGCGTTTAAATTGTGCCGGTCATTTCCCACGTTGTGCCGGTAGCTTGCGAAAGCTTCCGGCCAGTAACGGGTCTCACCCGGTTGGCGGCCCTTCATCGCGTCCACAACGCTCGTGACAAGGGCTAGCTCTTCCTCGTGAGTCCAAGAGGCCATCGATCAAGTGTTTGTGGGTAGCGGTTCGGGTAGGTGACGTGGGTTGGGGTAGCGATGGGGACAACCGGTGGGGTTGGGGGTTATATATAGCGATGTGGATAGTTGGGGTGGGTGAACCGTTTGGCTTGGCCAACAGTTATATTTTAAAATTTAAAATGGTCCGCTATGCCCTAGCCAACAAGCCAATAAGAGCCGGCCACATAGAATCGCTAGCATGCCCCACGCTCGGCCTTAAACTCCCGCCCAAGGGGCCACGCCCAAACCCAAGCCCACCCGGGGTGGTGACTTGGGCGTTTTCACCCAACCCATGCCCCAACCCCCGCCCATACCCCATAGTCTAATATTCTCATAACCGATCGAACTAGGGAATGAGAAGTGTTTGTATATTAAAATAGGGATGAGCTTGATACTTGTACTGAAAATCGTCAAGACTGACATGACTTCAAAATTTGTGTCACACGCATGAATCCAATATGAATTTTGTGGGTAATCACGAACATGATTCGTTTAACCTAATTTTTTTAATAGTAATAACAGAAAACAAACTAACCTGTTATTTTTTTCCATTTATTTGATACCCTTTATATATTTTTAAATATTAAAAATATAATTCTTAACATATACAAATTGTGAATATATTTTACAGGTATTTTATAAATATAATTTAATGTTTAAAAAACTATGAAGATTTATTCTTTTATTTTCTCCATCTAAAATTTCTAATTTCCATGAAAATTTAAATTCCCTCCCAAAAATTTTCAATTTTGCCATCCCTCCCAAAACTCCCGCTGCTTTCGAAAGACCTAATTCATTATTCCCACATGATCTCTCAACTAAAATTCATAATCGATCTCTTCTCCAAAACCAACTCATATGGTTTCCTACCTATAATCCCAATCGTTTGACCGTGCGTAGCCGCGAGCGACCACCAATCGACCGTTTGCAGTAGTTCGACTTGAGCATTCAACCCATTCAATTGCTTCAACTACAACAATCAATCACGTTCCAATCGACCCCTTTGTAAGTGTCTATACGTTACTATATGTTCCATTTGTTTGTTGTCCTAATTGCAATATTTTGTTTGTCATATTTTCTTTGCACGCCCAATGTTTTCTACTTATTTTGTATGGTTGAGGGTTAATGTTTTCTGTGATGTTGTTTATAAGTGAAATGTTTGAAATTGCACGCCAACTGCTCGATGAAATGCTTCATCCAAACTGATTTTTAATTTCATATGCCTTTTTATGAGGTAAGTGAATCTTTGATATCTTGTTTTTCAGTAATATTTTTGGTTTGCAAATTGTGATTTCTTTTAAAATTGAGATTTGAATTACGCTAAGTTTTTAGCTAGTTTTTAACACTCTTGCTATTAGGAAAATATGATCATTTTGACCACTTTGAACAATTTTCTTTTAAAGGCTAAAGTTTATGATCCACCTAATAAAAGTTGTTGCTTATAAATTATAACTAATTCAGCCTTATCCCTTTTAAAATACATCAGGGGAAGCTCCTTACTATGGGCCATTTTTTGGGATCATTGTGGATTATCCAGAGAGATAAGTTACTATTATAGAAAGTGTTCTTAAGAATCTAGTTTGTTGTTGAATCTTTAACAAAATGTTAAATGGTTATATTTGCGGTGCTTTTGCAGCTGAATATATGTAACTATTTACTTTGAGTTACTTACTTGAGATCGGCTCGAAATGCTTAAATGAGCTCAATCCCGAGCGTCGAAACAAGCTCGTTTAGTAAACTAGCCCAAGCTCAAGCTGGTTCGTAAGCCTAAATGAGCCTACTATTTCTATAATTTTTAATTAATATATATCTGAATAATAATAGTCATCTATTTTAAAATTATGAAGATATAGCTAAATTATATATAAAATAATAACCATAATTAATATAAAATAGTTAATAAATAACAAAAAATCCGAGCCAGAGGCCCAGAGCTGAGCTTTAGAAACAAAGCTCAAATCGAGTCGAGCTCTAGCCTAATCTAGTTCAGGCTCTATTAGACTTGTTTGCAACACTAAGTAAACTTCATGAATAATTTTTTTCCCTGGCTGGTGCTGTAGCTTTGTTTCATTAACACAACTGCCATGGAGGTTAGTCCAGTTCTTCTGCCCTTTAAGTAAGCATATTTTTTTGTCTCTTATTTGTCATTGATTTGTCTGCTTTTAATTGTTAGGTCAGAATCTAACTAAGGTTGAGAGGAAATTTTGGAGCCTGATACCACAAAGAGAACACCAAATCAAATCTATGTGGTGATGATTATTTTTCTTATACTTAGTCAAGATGCTTCTTTTAATGCTATGGTACATATCCAACTGACCTAATGGGTCAAATTAACCCATTTCCTACTGATGATCATAGACCCATGACCCAGTCAAATGACCCAATTAATTGTAGTCAAATGGCTAATGATTTACTCCACGAGTCTAACATTATTTTCATTTCAATGTGTTGATCAGCAACCTGCTTGATTAGTTTTAATCATCGTTTGACAGGTTGGGCGTCAAGGGCGCAAGAAACTCATTTAGAGAGCTGCACAAGGCAAAGATCAAGGTTGCGATCTGGCTTTAAACTTAAAAGAAGCACTATTTAGTGTTGAAAAAGACATCAAAGTAACTTGTCACGAAATTTGTGGACCTTGCAATGAGTCTTGTGCCAAACCTAGGACTAGTGCGCCCAAAAGCACATGTGGTGATCAAAGTCAAGTTGTCTATTCAGCTTTGTTTATGCAATTTTAGCTCAATATATTTGTAGAACTTATACATTGTTGTAAATTTTTATGAATATAATATCCGTAAAATACATTTAGCATCGTATTTGTAATAGAATTCAGTGAAAATTATTTGTTTTGTATTAAGACATCTTGGATACTAAAAGTAAATGTTACCTGATATTTATTTCTAGTCTCTAAAACCATACCGGAGTCTAAAATGACATGATATTTGAGATTAATTTTCAGTCTTTAAAAGAATCATAATAAGAACTAAAATGATGTGGTTTCAGAGACTAATTGATGCGGGCCCAAGTGTGGAGGAACAGGCTATTTTGTATTTGGAGGCCCAAGACCGCGTAACAAAAGGGGCTTCAGTAAAATGGCTCTAACTTGGGCTACAGAGGTCCGTTTTGGGCGTGCGACCAGGCGAAACGAACGTGAGAAAAAGCTCCATCTTGCTGCAAATGCCTTAGGCGGTTTGGGTCATCGTCCGGGCCAAAAAAAACGCTTATTTCTATTACTTATTTGCATTTTTATGTTTTTTGAACTATTTTGGGCTTTTTGTTTTAGGCCGTGTGTTTGGCCCGTTATCTTTTTTAGGCCCGTTTCGAATTTCAGTCTCTATTTATATGTTGCTAAAGCTAATGAGAAGGGCAGAATTGAATTTTGAGAAAACTGAATTTTCACTTCAAATTCCGTGGCCTTTGGGTTGCAATTTGGGGGTTGGGGAAGAACACACGGGTATTCTTTGAATCAACGTGTTTGATCTTCGTTTCCGTATCACGCGCTACATCACTAATTCTTAGTTTCCAAAACATCTTATTAGAGACGGACTAGACATAGTTTAAAGTACTAATTTTCAGTCTCTAAAAAATGTGTAGGGAACTGATATATTGTAGTATCAGAAACTGAATTTCAGTCAGGGAAAAAATGTTTTGAAGACTGAAATGATGTGGTACCAGGGTACACATTTAGGACTAAATTTATATGTATCAGAGACTGAATGATAGTTCCTATTGGTGCCATCCAATGGGGACTGTTTTTTAGTTACTAAAACCACTATCTAGTACTAGGTATCCGAGACTGGCTAGGGACTGGCGAATCAGTCCCTGATACCCATTAGGGACTGATTTTGATGCATTAGATACTGATTTTTCAGTCCTTAATAATCATTTTTTTTTGTAGTGTATATTCGACATTTTTGTTACTATCTTCTTATATTTTTTGCTAATCTACGATGATGAATTAGGAGATCACGTTCATATTTATCGAATCAATTCACCAGATTTATCGAATTCAACCATATTTATCTTCATAAACCCAGTTCATCACGTTCATATTTATCTTCATAAACCGAGAATTCATTCAAACACTTCTTCCATAATACCCATAATTTCGTAATACCCATAATTCATTCGATCTTCGCCGGCAGTTATCGTCGCCGGCAGTTGCGAGGGTTATCGTAGTTGGATCCGGTGACTCTTAATCATTAACGGCTTGGATTCCGGTGAACATTAATCGGAAAAGGCAGTTGATTTTTGTTAAACCCAGGTGTGTATCGTTAGTGTTTTGGGTATTATATTTGTATTCTGATGAACATTTTTCAGAGACGGGTTGGATTTCGGCGAACATTAAATCGGAAAAGCCAGTTACAGATTGTTCAAAGTCTGAGCTGCTGTTGTTTTTCAGATTGGATCTGAGTTGATTGGATTTGATATTCATGTTGATCCGATGATTTAGATAGAATTAGAATGTGATTGTGAATCGCAAAATTGATAGAAAAGATAAAAAAAATTGCAGGAGTTGCAGATAGTTTGATGTAACACGTATTTGTACATACAGAAGGTACATATGTGTACTGCGTGATTTATACATGCCAACATGATAGTACACATGTGTATAGTGCACAGTAGTTGCATGTAAATAGCATATTTTCTGTTAATGAGCCTTTGAAGACCCTCATACATTGTTTTCCTTATTGCAATCTTACAACTAATGGTCCGCCATAATTTTCGTCGATGAACAACTTATCCGTTCTACTTACAACTAATGATCCCCCTTTTTAAATGTATCTAATATTTTATTAAACATACTTTTTTGTAAAAAAAAATGTGCAGAGTCGGTTGCGAGTAATGTGTATGAAACCACTAATGGGATTAGAGATGGAAAAATGGGCAGCTTGGGTAAGGAATTAAAACGAGTAACGTTTTGGTATGAGTCTGGTGGATCCGAAAAACTTTTTTGTCCAATAACTTTTACAATATTAAACACAAATAGTGTGCAGTACATTGATTACAAAAATTATATTTAGTAATAATCTAATTTCTGAATGAAAAAATTTAAAGTTTGGGACATTCAACCTATTCAACCCATCTAAATCAGTCTCCTTTAAAGACTACTTGTGTATCATTAGCCCTCACAGATAGTTGACCCATTCACAAGTAAAAGGGTAAAAATGTAACTGACAAGATGTAACAGAATAAAATCCTCACAATACTGAATACAATTTTACATAGCCTAAGCATACCAAAACAACTACATCATTATCACATCATTTTGAAATTGCTCATAACATGTCAAATGTGGATGATTTCGCATTTTGCACTAACATTATATGTTTGGTCGACAACAAATAACAAGTTATCACTAAGCACACTGCATACAAATGAACAAAAGATAAAAAGATAGTTTGCATTATCAACACATGAAGACACATAGTAAACAACATAAGACGACCCGTTAGTAAGTCATAAGAGGTGACCCACTACAGTGTACATCAGAAGCACTAGACACCCTTTGCTTTGGTGACAATATGTCACTTGTAGCCACATCAACATCAAGATTGATAATACTTTTCCTCTTTTGAGTCTTGTATTCTTCCACATCCACAGTTGTTTTCTCCTAGTTAAGAAACATAACCTGACATTCTTCCACTATAGATGCATCATCTTCAGCAGCATACAAGATCTTCTTTTATGGCATCTATTACCTGCACATGCTTCATTTGAAAATGCATCAGCCATATTCCAGGTTACAGACTAATAAAAAACCTTTTGTACACCTGTGTATCGACTGCCTATAGACATGTGTACATAGTGCACTTTTTTTGTACACCTGTGTATCGACTGCTTAAATACATGTGTACATAGTGTATAACCAAGGTTGCAGACAAATAAAAAAAATACCCTGTACATATGTGTACAACCCAGTGTATTAATAAATCTTCATAACACTATACACATGTGTACATCGCCGTGTACACATCTGTACACAGTGTATTAATAAAAAAAATACCCTGTACATATGTGTACAACCCGGTGTACAATCCTCACAACATTTTCCCCCAAAACAATAACAATCATCGGCATACACATGTGTGCACCCGCCTCAAACAAGAAACTAAACCCTAACCCCCAATTGGTATCGACGGCACTAACCCATTCAACATCAAAATGATCCAAACAAGTTTTTTGCAAAATTAAACTCTACACAACTTAAATCATAACCCTAATACACCAGTAGATCTGAAGAAAAAAATACGGGTATTGAATACAAGCCCTAAATCGCAGATTACGGCATTATATTCTGGCTATTGGATATTCAAAGATGATATTAGTGTACCTTGGTGACTGGATATCGTTTGTATATTTTGGCAATTTTAATCGACGACGGCAGTGTTTAATCTTCGTCACCAGCAGCAACTCTTCTTCGTCGCCCCTCTGCCTTCTTCTTTTTGACGATGAATGAACAATGAAAGAGAAATTGATGATATTGAAAGTGGAAAATGCGTATATTAAGGGATTTTGATTATTCAATAAAATTAATACCTTTTTTATGATGTATATGTACAATAATACCCTTTTCGCTTTAATTAAACATATAAAATTAACCCCATAATTACCATCATGCCATTGAATTAAAATCTCAAGATTATGTAAATCAAGGGTCCAGATCAGTTCACGCAGTTCACTCTTGGGAGGTTGTTCACTCTAGAACCCTACCCTATATATATATATATATATATATATATATATATATAACAAGCATAACAAAATATATATATTTCAAACAAACCTTAAAAATATATTATTTTTAAGAAATATAAATCCGAAAAGTATTAAAAATCAAAGAGTTGATTTTTGACAAATAATGTAAAATACACAAATATTTACGTATAAATACAAGTATACTTTCCTAAGTATACTTATACAAAAATAATATTGAAAATAGAGTAAACTGTAATTTTACCCCCTGGGGTTTAAGCCAATTGGCACTCTAACCCCCTCTAACGAAATAATTGCAACCCCCCCCCCCCAACGTTGATGTTATGTCGCACTTTTACCCCCCACCGTCAATTATGTTAACAGATCTGTTAACTTTAATATGAAATGACTATCTTACCCTTTAATATTACCCCCCCCCCAACGTTCCTGTTATTTCTCATAATTACCCCTTAATGGTAAATTACTAAATTGTCCTTTGTTATTACCCCTATACTTTGTGTTAAGAAACAATATTACCCCCTGCAACTTCCAAAACCCCCCTGCAACTTCCAAAACCCACCTGCAACTTCCAAAACCCTTCCCGCCAAATCAGAAACCTATAAGTATACTCAAAATCAAACCTGTTTAATGTTGGAAATTCACTTACCAATCAGTTTAAACACATATACTAGAATCTGAACACAAACTAATCATGATTTCCAGGCAGTACCCATGATACCATTTCCAACAGCTGCAGGTTTTATGGTTGCAAATGCACATTAACTGAAATGGGCATGCTGCAAATGGACATGAAACTGAAATGGACATGCTGCAAATGTTCAAACCTGTTGTCAACAACATTTTGATCCATAAAACCTGCTGCAGATAAACAACTAAGTCTGTTGGTGCAGTTTTCTGTTGACTTCATCTTTAAATGATACGAGAAAATAGGAGGTTTTGTGTGTTAAAGAGGTAATTTCGTTGAAATGGGCAATGCCACTTTCAAACAAAATAGCAACCTCTATAAATACCTTGAGTGCTAGTTCATTTGTAACCTTCTTGTTTCCGACGCCGAGGTGCTGTCGAAGTGTCTACGTGTTGTAAATCGTTTCAAGATCAATAAACAAGACAATTAATAGTGAATACAAGCTAAACAAAGACATAATCAATGAATTCCGCCTCTGATTCTGTCTGAGCACTCTTCTGATCGACTCGTTAGGTCGTTTCACGATCCTACATGTGGTATCAGAGCTCAGGAGGAAGAGTTCTTACCATTTAGCTCATTTTCGCTGAAAAATTCTGATTTCTACACCTTCTTTTCAAAATTAATCAAGTTTTCACGGTTAAAAACGGCTGATTTTCACATATCATGTGCGTTATGTTGTTTTAACAAACCCTAGAAAGTTTCAGAATCAAATTCGACCATTTGCTTGATCAATTGGACAATAATCAGATCGAAAGTATGACATCAGCCTGATTTCTTTTGAACATACTTGATGATTTCATTTGAAAAGGTCTTTTGAGACTGATTTCGTTTGAATTGTTCTGCTGATTTCGTTTGAGAGTATGCATTGGGGGGGACTGATTTAGTTTGAAATTGTGATTTCGTTTGAAAGTGCAATTTAGTTTGAAATTGTGATTTCGTTTGAAAGGTCATACATATTCAGCTATTTCGTTTGAAGAAAGTGGGTGGTTCAAACGAAATTAGGTAGTTTGCTTGAAAGTATTCCGTTTGAAGGTGATTCTGTGTGAACTTGATATTTCGTTTGAACAGATTGTGTTTGAAAAATGGCAATGATGTTTGATGAAAAAGAAAACGATTATATTGAAAGTTTAAATAGTTGGTATGTGAGAAATTTGGATGACTGTTATAGAAATGTAGAGGTGAGTGTGACAACTCGTGGAAGGGTGTGGTTCGTTTTGGGAAACGGGGCAAACTTAACCCACGATACGTTGGACCATTCGAAGTCATTGAGAAAATAGGCAAGGTGGCCTACAGACTGAACTTACCAGCAGAACTCAGTGCAGTTCACGACGTTTTCCATGTGTCAAATTTGAAGAAATGTCTGTCAGATGAGACCCACGTAGTTCCTTTGAAGGAGCTCACGATCGACGAGCAGTTACGATTCGTCGAGGAACCTGTGGAAATCACGGACCGGGATGTTAAGGTCCTCAAGCGTACTAGAATACCTCTCGTTCGAGTTCGTTGGAACTCACGTCGCGGCCCAGAGTTCACCTGGGAACGCGAAGATCAGATGAAACAAAAGTATCCCCAACTGTTCGCAAACGGTACAACTACTACTGAGACTGAAGCTACGGAATTTCGGGACGAAATTCCAGATCAACGGGGGGAGAATGTAACACCCCAGGAAAAACCAGGAAAACCATGCAACTTAACTAGCTTCCTCAGTGAGTACGTGCTAAATTTCGGGACGAAATTTCTTTCAACTTGGGGATAATGTGACAACTCGTATTTCAGAACTTACCGTTGTACTTAATGTAACGTATGTGAACCTTGTGTGATAATTCGATATGTTGATTTAATGTATGGTTATGAGACTTTATGTGTATTATGTGAATCTTTGTTGTCAAACACACCCCACCCGAAATATTTCCCCCACACGAAAACACCCACCCAATGAATATTCCTGACTTCGATGAGGTATGGGCTTTGGCCCAAGGGTCTTCGATTAACCCACCTATGTGTTTATAACTCCAACATCATATACGATAGAACATTTGGAAAACCCTAGAGACTCTTTCTTGGCGACGGCAGACAATCCTCATCGGATCTCATCATCTTCGAAGTATCATCTCTCGGGTCTTGGAATTTATCGGTATGTTAACTTGTGATTCACCATCATGACTCTTGACTGTTTACGTGCTTAGTGATAATGAAACCAAGTTGAGTATTGTTCGTAATTAATAAAAATAATGATTGTTGTTATCGTATGATGATGTGTTCGGCTATATGCTTATGATTAAATCATGACTGATATGCATAGTAATAAAACTTGATGTAACAGTAGAGTTAAGAGGTCCAATAGGATTGAGATTACATGGTTGGTAAAGGTTGAATAGGTACTTGTATAAAGTCTGACATGCATATATTATTGGATTTAATGAATCTAATACATACACATATTGATGAAATCGAATGGCATATAGGACAAATCTGTTGTGGGTGATGTTAATTGGACCGAAATTCTTTCTGTTTGTTCTCTGGTGGGTCGACATTAGACTTCAATGTTTATTGAATTTTATGTGGCATATTATGAATTTAATTGAGTGGGCCGCACATGTTGAATGTTTATTGGACCGAACCCATACCACACATGTTGATTGTTGCTGAATTGCATATGAGTGGGCCGCACATGTTGATGAAATGTTATGCAGTCACATGTTTTCGAAGTCATGCAATGTGGGTTGTCAGATTTGTGGGTGGTTAGTGTCATGTGAGTTTTCATAGGAAGGTATAAATTGATAAAGTCATACATGTATATTTAGGTTGAATGCCATTAGTAGGTGCTCTCGATTAATTGATGCTCACATGATTGTGTCAGACGGTTGGTTATGGTAATTGAATAATATCATATGTGTGTAACTGTTAATCGAATGATCATTGGGTTGATGAAACAGCTGATAATGATGATGGTTAGAGTATTCATTTGTTGATTGGTAATCGTTGATTTCTTATAAATGATACGCATAATATCCGGATAATAATAAAACTAATCGCACAAGACACCTTGGTCGCACAAGAAGTCCATTCGCACAAGATGTATTGGATCGCACAAGCTGTTTATTCGTTTACTTGTTTGGGCCGTATGTATGTTGGGTCGGTTTGTTATTTGGGCCGGGTATATCAACTGAATCGCACAACATGTTGTGGATCGCACAAGACTGTGCTGAACGCACAACATGTTGGGCCGCCTGTTATTGGGCTTTACCTTTGGATCGTACAAGTATCAGATGTTATGGAATTGACTGCTAATATGTTCACGTGCATTGTGTGTTTGCCATGATCTATATGTGTTAATCACCTGCTAGCTTATGTGATACTTATGTGCACGACTCGAAACCAAAAACCTGACTTGTATAATAACCATGATAGGACGTGGTTGACCACTAGCTGCTAGACTTGACCTTTCTGTGTAATCTGCCGAGCAAACCAAGGTGAGTTCACACTCTACGAAGCATGGGATTCCCAGGGGTTGGGAATGGGGTTAAGGAATATGGATTCCTCGTCCTTTCTTGGGTAGGACAGTAATGGTTCAGGAATGTAATTCCTCGTCCTCACGGACAGATAACTTTACTAGACCAAAACTCTATCACGAAGTCCCTCCTTTTTATATCGACTTAATCGTCGGGCCAATGGCGAGCGGGTCATTAGTTAGATAGCGCTATTTAGGTCTGACAAGCCTCACACCGTGCCGCAGAGGACGGGCGTGAACTAATGGATCTGGGGCACGTCAATGCTGATAGACGTTGACAGTTTCAGGGCACTTAAACATGAGTTCAGTCAGTAGTCGATATGGTAACGAGTCTAGTGGATACATGGGGTAGCCCCCACGGCCGAAATGCCAGATAACTATCATGGGGTAGCCCCCACGGCAGGATTGCCAGAGCAAATGGGTTAAACAAAGGGTTAAACAAATCACGTTTTTCAACTATGGGGTAACCCCCACGGCAGGAACGCCAGTTAAAGGAAACTGTTTTTGGAACAACTTAAAACGAACACCCAACCGTGAACTCACTCAACTTGTTGTTGACTCGTTACTACATGCTTTGCAGGTCAATAGGTTCTTAGCTGGAGCTTGCACAAGGAAGAGTCGTTGTGGGACATGGACAGCTGTGTGCCATGTTAAACATTTGGATAATTGAACTTTTGATTTGGTTTTAAACATTATGCTTCCGCTCATAACTTAATAATGTTTGTTTTGGACACTAATCGGGTTGGTTGGACTTTTACAATTAACTATTTACTTGTTCGATATGATTAGTGGTTTGATCCTGGTCAGTCACGCCTCCAAGCGGTGATACTCCGCATGTGGATTTTGGGGGTGTGATAGATTGGTATCAGAGCCATTGGTTATAGAGAACTTGGTTTTAATAAAGGAAAACGTTTTTGTTAAAACCAGACTATAACCTGTACAGTGCTCTACGATCCACAACGACGCTTCACTCCACGTGCAAGGCTCGACATTCTAGGTGATATGATTTACGTTTTATATTGCCTACTTGCTAGATTGCATAGAACTTTGCTTATTGTATGCTTAGATGAACGTAGCAACTATAGTTTGAAAACACATTTGTGCTTGCTCCCTACTATCACTCCACACTTACACACATTCGCGACACTTTTCCTACTTGTGTTTCCTTCGATGTGAGGTCATGAGGGAACGTGTGAACCTAACTCAAGCCAGCTGACGGCTCTTATCAACGAACAAGTTGCTGCGGCACTTGCAGCCGCACACGCAGGAGGTATACCCTGCAGTCTAAACTCCCTCTAGGATCTTTAGATCCTACCCTCGTGAACCAACCTTTGTGTTAAAAATTTGTCCTTTCTTGCGCACACGACAAGTCAACACGCTCAGCCGCCTGTATGCACATTTAAGACATTCATGACTGTTGTCCTAGTACTTTCAGTGGCACTAAGGGAGCTGTTGGACTCCTCCATTGGTTTGAAAAGCTCGAGTCTGTCTTAGAGATGCGTGAATGCCCTGAGGCTCATAAGGTGAATTACGCCACTATTACTCTCGAAGGCACTACGCTAACTTGGCGGAACGCGCAAGTTCAGATGCTGGGGCTGGCGGCTGCTAATGCCACCCCATGGAATGATTCTTAAGGAACTGATCCAAACGTGAATACTGTAGTCATGATGACATCCACAAGCTGGAAGTGGAGTTCTTTAACCTGAAGATGATGGGGTCAGAGATGGAAGCGTACAAGAAACGATCCAACGAACTGACAGTGTTATGTCCAACAATGGTGGATCCTCCCATCAAGCGCATTGAGCTGTACCTCAAGGACTTAATACCAGAGATACCAAGTCATGTGACTTCCGCCAACCTTGCTACCATCCAGGATGTAAGTGGAACAGAACAGACTGCTTAAGCATGTAAGTGCTACTGGTACTACTACTACTACTACTGCTACACCCAGTGACAATAAACGAAAGTGGGAAGGAACCTCCAGCAAGGGTTCGACTACGGCTCAGCCCCAGACACAACAGCGAAAGATCGATGACTACCAGAGTCCTGGTCAGCAACCTTCTAGTAGTCAAGGGCAGAATAGAATCGATGTAATTTGCACCTCAGTGGTCGTGCAGCAAAGATCGTTGTCAGAGATGCAACAAGCTTGGTCATGGAGCCAAAGATTTTAGAATCTCACATCCTGCAAACAAGAACCGACAATAGCAGCCACAAGCTCCACAGAATTAGCAGCAACAGCAGGATAACAAGGGATGTTATCAGTGTGGTGCTAAAGAATCATTTCATGAGACACTACCCACGACTGAACCAGAATCAGAACCACAACCAAGGAAACGGGAATAATAATGGAGGCAGCAACGGGAGTAATGACGACGGCAATGGTGCCAGGGGTCGAGTGATCGTGATTGGTCAGGGTAATGCTAGGAATGACCCCAACGTTGTGATGGTTTCGACATCGTTATTGGTATGGATTGGCTACCTCAATATCGAGCAGAGGTTCTCTGTAATGAGACGGTCGTTCGTGTTTCTCGAACAGGTGATGAACCTCTTACGATTCGTGGCAACAAGAGTGGTGCTGTGGTGAGCATCATCTCTTTCCTTAAGGCCCAGGAATGTTGGAGAAAGGGCCACACTGCCATTTTGGCTCTCGTTACCGACACCTCGAAGAAAGAGAAAAAGATAGAAGACTTTCCGATTGTACGTGTTTATCCTGAGGTATTTCCTGAGGAACTACCTGGCCTCCCGCCTCATCGCCAGGTCGAGTTCCAGATCGAGCTAGCTCCTGGAGCAGCACCTATAACTCGTGCACCTTATCGCTTAGCCCCATCAGAGTTAGAAGAACTCTCTACGCAACTACAAGAACTCTTGGATAAGGGTTTTATTCGCCCTAGCTCATCGCCTTGGGGAGCTCCAGTGCTATTTGTGAAGAAGAAAGACGGTACATTCAGAATGTGCATCGACTACCGTGAACTGAACAAGGTGACTGTGAAGAACCGCTACCCTCTTCCACGCATTGACGATTTGTTCGACCAGCTGCAAGGGTCGAGCTACTATTCAAAGATCGATTTGAGATCAGGATATCACCAGCTGAGAGTCCGAGAAGAGGACGTCTCTAAAACAGCCTTTAGAACCCGTTATGGACACCATGAGTTTTTGGTCATGCCTTTTGGGATGACAAACGCACCGGCGGTCTTTATGGACTTGATGAATCGAGTGTGCAAGCCTTACTTAAACAAATTCGTTATTGTCTTCATCGATGACATCCTGATCTATTCGAAGAGTCAGGAGGAACACGAGCAACACTTACGACTTATTTTGGAACTCCTTCGAAAGGAACAGTTGTACGCCAAGTTTTCAAAATGTGACTTCTGGCTTCGTGAAGTCCATTTCTTAGGCCATGTAGTGAACAAGGATGGGATTCACGTTGATCCATCCAAGGTAGATTCAATCAAGAGCTGGCCTGCACCTCGTACGCCAACGAAAATTCGCCAATTCTTGGGATTGGTAGGTTATTATAGGAGATTTATCAAGGATTTTTCTAAGATTGCTCAGCCTCTTACTTCACTAACGCAGAAGGGCGTTGTTTATCGTTGGGGAGACGCACAGGAGTTAGCGTTTCGGCACCTAAAGGATAGACTTTGCAGTGCACCTATTCTTTCATTGCCAGAGGGCACAGACGACTTCGTGGTTTATTGCGACGCATCCATTCAGGGTCTTGGTTGCGTATTGATGCAGCGGGATAAAGTTATCGCCTACGCCTCACGCCAACTCAAAGTTCATGAAAAGAACTACACTACTCACGATCTAGAGCTGGGAGCGGTTGTTTTTGCACTTAAGATATGGAGACACTACCTATATGGTACCAAATGCGCTATCTACACCGATCACAGGAGCCTCGAGCATATCTTTAAACAGAAGGAACTCAATATGAGACAACGACGATGGATCGAACTGCTGAACGATTACGAATGCTCGATCAGGTACCACCCAGGCAAGGCCAATGTTGTGGCCGACGCCCTCAGTCGAAAGGACACTACGCCTAAGCGCGTACGAGCTTTACAACTTACTATACAGTCTAGCCTTCCTTCTCAAATACGAAATGCTCAGGTAGAAGCATTGAAACCAGAGAACGTCAGGGCTGAAGCCCTACGCGGCTCAAGGCAACGCTTAGAACAGAAGGAAGACGGCGCTTACTACGTCACGGGACGCATTTGGGTCCCATTTTATGGCAACCTACGAGAGCTGGTGATGGATGAGGCACACAAGTCTCGTTACTCAGTACACCCTGGCTCGGATAAAATGTACCACGACATCAAAACCACATACTGGTGGCCTAGCATGAAGGCCCACATAGCAACTTAAGTTAGCAAGTGCTTGACTTGTGCGAGAGTCAAGGCAGAATACCAGAAACCTTCAGGCCCCCTTCAACAACCAGAGATACCACAATGGAAATGGGAGCAAATTTCCATGGATTTTGTTACTGGCCTGCCTAGATCGCAACGTGGTAACGATACTATTTGGGTTATCGTGGATCGACTCACAAAGTCTGCTCACTTCTTGGCCATCAAAGAAACAGATAAGTTCTCCACCCTAGCAGAAGTATATCTCAAGGAAGTTGTCTCGAGGCACGGGGTGCCCACCTCTATTATCTCGGATCGAGATGCACGTTTTACATCAGAATTGTGGCAAGCAATGCACAAGTCCTTTGGCTCAAGGCTAGATATGAGCACAGCTTATCACCCACAAACGGATGGGCAGTCGGAACGTACCATCCAGACCCTCGAAGACATGCTTAGGGCATGTGTGATTGACTTTGGCAACGGCTGGGAAAAGCATCTGTCACTTGTGGAATTTTCGTACAACAATAGCTACCACACCAGCATTAAAGCTGCTCCGTTTGAGGCATTGTACGGGCGTAAATGCCGGTCACCTCTTTGTTGGGCAGAGGTGGGGGATAGTCAGATTACTGGTCCAGAACATGTGGTAGACACAACAGAGAAAATTGCTCAAATACGACAACGAATGGCGGCAGCTCGTGACTGTAAGAAAGTCTACGCCGATAAGGACAGAAAACCATTAGAGCTCCAGGTTGGGGAGCGAGTACTACTCAAAGTTTCACCCTGGAAGGGTGTGGTTCGTTTTGGGAAACGGGGCAAACTTAACCCACGATACGTTGGACCATTCGAAGTCATTGAGAAAATAGGCAAGGTGGCCTACAGACTGAACTTACCAGCAGAACTCAGTGCAGTTCACGACGTTTTCCATGTGTCAAATTTGAAGAAATGTCTGTCAGATGAGACCCACGTAGTTCCTTTGAAGGAGCTCACGATCGACGAGCAGTTACGATTCGTCGAGGAACCTGTGGAAATCACGGACCGGGATGTTAAGGTCCTCAAGCGTACTAGAATACCTCTCGTTCGAGTTCGTTGGAACTCACGTCGCGGCCCAGAGTTCAGCTGGGAACGCGAAGATCAGATGAAACAAAAGTATCCCCAACTGTTCGCAAACGGTACAACTACTACTGAGACTGAAGCTACGGAATTTCGGGACGAAATTCCAGATCAACGGGGGGAGAATGTAACACCCCAGGAAAAACCAGGAAAACCATGCAACTTAACTAGCTTCCTCAGTGAGTACGTGCTAAATTTCGGGACGAAATTTCTTTCAACTTGGGGATAATGTGACAACTCGTATTTCAGAACTTACCGTTGTACTTAATGTAACGTATGTGAACCTTGTGTGATAATTCGATATGTTGATTTAATGTATGGTTATGAGACTTTATGTGTATTATGTGAATCTTTGTTGTCAAACACACCCCACCCGAAATATTTCCCCCACACGAAAACACCCACCCAATGAATATTCCTGACTTCGATGAGGTATGGGCTTTGGCCCAAGGGTCTTCGATTAACCCACCTATGTGTTTATAACTCCAACATCATATACGATAGAACATTTGGAAAACCCTAGAGACTCTTTCTTGGCGACGGCAGACAATCCTCATCGGATCTCATCATCTTCGAAGTATCATCTCTCGGGTCTTGGAATTTATCGGTATGTTAACTTGTGATTCACCATCATGACTCTTGACTGTTTACGTGCTTAGTGATAATGAAACCAAGTTGAGTATTGTTCGTAATTAATAAAAATAATGATTGTTGTTATCGTATGATGATGTGTTCGGCTATATGCTTATGATTAAATCATGACTGATATGCATAGTAATAAAACTTGATGTAACAGTAGAGTTAAGAGGTCCAATAGGATTGAGATTACATGGTTGGTAAAGGTTGAATAGGTACTTGTATAAAGTCTGACATGCATATATTATTGGATTTAATGAATCTAATACATACACATATTGATGAAATCGAATGGCATATAGGACAAATCTGTTGTGGGTGATGTTAATTGGACCGAAATTCTTTCTGTTTGTTCTCTGGTGGGTCGACATTAGACTTCAATGTTTATTGAATTTTATGTGGCATATTATGAATTTAATTGAGTGGGCCGCACATGTTGAATGTTTATTGGACCGAACCCAAACCACACATGTTGATTGTTGCTGAATTGCATATGAGTGGGCCGCACATGTTGATGAAATGTTATGCAGTCACATGTTTTCGAAGTCATGCAATGTGGGTTGTCAGATTTGTGGGTGGTTAGTGTCATGTGAGTTTTCATAGGAAGGTATAAATTGATAAAGTCATACATGTATATTTAGGTTGAATGCCATTAGTAGGTGCTCTCGATTAATTGATGCTAACATGATTGTGTCAGACGGTTGGTTATGGTAATTGAATAATATCATATGTGTGTAACTGTTAATCGAATGATCATTGGGTTGATGAAACGGCTGATAATGATGATGGTTAGAGTATTCATTTGTTGATTGGTAACTGTTGATTTCTTATAAATGATACGCATAATATCCGGATAATAATAAAACTAATCGCACAAGACACCTTGGTCGCACAAGAAGTCCATTCGCACAATATGTATTGGATCGCACAAGCTGTTTATTCGTTTACTTGTTTGGGCCGTATGTATGTTGGGTCGGTTTGTTATTTGGGCCGGGTATATCAACTGAATCGCACAACATGTTGTGGATCGCACAAGACTGTGCTGAACGCACAACATGTTGGGCCGCCTGTTATTGGGCTTTACCTTTGGATCGTACAAGTATCAGATGTTATGGAATTGACTGCTAATATGTTCACGTGCATTGTGTGTTTGCCATGATCTATATGTGTTAATCACCTGCTAGCTTATGTGATACTTATGTGCACGACTCGAAACCAAAAACCTGACTTGTATAATAACCATGATAGGACGTGGTTGACCACTAGCTGCTAGACTTGACCTTTCTGTGTAATCTGCCGAGCAAACCAAGGTGAGTTCACACTCTACGAAGCATGGGATTCCCAGGGGTTGGGAATGGGGTTAAGGAATATGGATTCCTCGTCCTTTCTTGGGTAGGACAGTAATGGTTCAGGAATGTAATTCCTCGTCCTCACGGACAGATAACTTTACTAGACCAAAACTCTATCACGAAGTCCCTCCTTTTTATATCGACTTAATCGCCGGGCCAATGGCGAGCAGGTCATTAGTTAGATAGCGCTATTTAGGTCTGACAAGCCTCACACCGTGCCGCAGAGGACGGGCGTGAACTAATGGATCTGGGGCACGTCAATGCTGATAGACGTTGACAGTTTCAGGGCACTTAAACATGAGTTCAGTCAGTAGTCGATATGGTAACGAGTCTAGTGGACACATGGGGTAGCCCCCACGGCCGAAATGCCAGATAACTATCATGGGGTAGCCCCCACGGCAGGATTGCCAGAGCAAATGGGTTAAACAAAGGGTTAAACAAATCATGTTTTTCAACTATGGGGTAACCCCCACGGCAGGAACGCCAGTTAAAGGAAACTGTTTTTGGAACAACTTAAAACGAACACCCAACCGTGAACTCACTCAACTTGTTGTTGACTCGTTACTACATGCTTTGCAGGTCAATAGGTTCTTAGCTGGAGCTTGCACAAGGAAGAGTCGTTGTGGGACATGGACAGCTGTGTGCCATGTTAAACATTTGGATAATTGAACTTTTGATTTGGTTTTAAACATTATGCTTCCGCTCATAACTTAATAATGTTTGTTTTGGACACTAATCGGGTTGGTTGGACTTTTACAATTAACTATTTACTTGTTCGATATGATTAGTGGTTTGATCCTGGTCAGTCACGCCTCCAAGCGGTGATACTCCGCATGTGGATTTTGGGGGTGTGACAAAGAATATAAGAAAAAGAAGAACTTGATGAATGAAGTGAAAAAGAATTTACAAAAAATGGCATTGGATGTAATTGCTGAAATAGATAAAAGAATTCGTGTGTGTCTTGCAACAAAGAGTATTTTGAAATATGATATTAAAAGGAAATATTATATCGATGAAAGTATGAATCCTTTTGATTTCGTTAAACTCTTTTGTGCAGGAACATACAAGATGGAAACAAAGGAAATCACAAGGAAAGAAGAATCTGGTTCTGAATCAATGTGCTCTAAATGTGATAAACTTGAGGCTGACAATGGCAAACTCTTGAAGAATGCGGAAAGTTTGACATTGGAAATTAAGAAGTTGAAAGATGAGAAGCAATCTGATGTTAAACAGATTCTTATGTTGCAAGAAAATTGTGAGAAGCTGAAATCTGAAAATGTTAAACTGTTAAGTGATTTGAACAGTTTGACATTTGAAGACAAAATTTTGAAAGAAAAAGAAGAAGGATTTGAAAATGAAAAATTAAAGATTGAAAAAGATTTTCAAAGTCAAATGAAGGTTTTAGAAGATGAAAAATCTGTTATTTTTAAAAATAATCTTGAAAACAGATTGAAATAAATACTCATCTTCAGAAAATCATTCGGCTTAAAAATGAAACTGAATTTGCTCTGAATAAAATTGACGAGCTTGAAAGAAAATTGAAAGGTTTTGAGACTTCGTCATCAACACCAGATTATCCATGTCCAAAACCGATCAATTCTGTTCCAATAAGTGACAATGTCACAAACTTTGACAAAGTCAAAGTTGAAGATTGTGATGAGAAAACTGATGATGAAGTTGAAAAAAGAAAAATATTTTTGGAATTAAATGAAATGTTTCAAGAAACTGTTTTACATTCTACTAAGAAAGGTGAATGCTCAACGCAAAAACCTGTAAAGAAGAATGTGGTACAAAAACAAAAGGATAAAAAGCCGAAAAATCTTCAAAAAGAAAATAAAAGCTCATCAGTTCAATAATCCAATCGTGATAAAAAATCACAAAAAGTTGAAAACCAAAACTCAAAAAGTGTTGGTAATAAGTGGTGCAGGTTTGACCACAGTGCTCAAAAGCCAAATCCAGCAAACAAGAAGAGCAAGGATTATCACCAAGCCAAACAGTGCTATGATCTGAATGTTTGGGCTGAAGGTGGTAATTGGTACGATAACAGAGTGTGTTACACTTGTGGTGTTCGAGGACACATTGCTATTAACTGCCAAAGTTGTAGTTATGAGACGAGAAGATGCTTTGAATGCAATATCAAAGGACACATTGCCAGAGATTGCCCAATGAGATCAAAGGGAAGATCGAGGGCTGAATCTCAGAAAATGGCAAAGAAATCAGTCAATGTCAAGCCCAAAGAACAGAAAGTTCAAGAACCTAAAGTTCAAAAACAGAAAGTTCATGAACAGAAAGTGAAGCTTTCGCAAGGGCAGAAAGACAGACTGAGGAAGAAGAGGAAGAAGGCGAGAGAGTATCTCGAAAGGATTTTGTCCTCGGATTCAGCCGTCAAAGCGAATAACAGTTCTGATAAATCGTCTTGCTCTCCAAAGAATGATAAGTCTAGCAAAACGGATTCATCAGATACAAATCTGAGGACGAAAGGGAAACAAAAGAAAGTGGATAATCCACTTCCTGGTGATGAATTTGTTTCTCCGGAAACAAAGGAGCCAGTTGTTGGCAATGAATCTGACTCGTTAAAGTCAGACAAGCCACGGTCAGGCAATGAATCTGGTGTGGTAAAGCCAGAAGAGCCGTGTGTTGAGGTAAAAGTTGAGAATTCTGGTCTAACAATGGATGATGCAAATTTTCCACCATTGTTGAACAAGAATTCAAAATCACCCAAGGACAGTCAGGCTTGGGTGAATCTGTTTAAATGAAAAACCTGACTTGCCGGAGCTTCTAGGTTGGTAAGAGTGAAGCAGGAATCAGCATATTTCTTGAGAAATTCACAAAAGTGATTTCGTCTTACAAGTGGTAAATCAGGGACATTAAGTTGTACTTGATTTTCTACAAGTGATTGTGTTGAGAAAATTGGGAAATATTAAATCTTTACAAGTGGTTGAAGAAAACAAGGTGATGAATGATCCCCATGTTTGAGAAATGACTCACAAAACTTATTTTCCGGAAAAACCATATTGATTAAAACAAACTTAAGTGTTTTGAAATCACTATGGGAAAATGTTTTGTTGTCAGGGGGAGTTCTGATTGTTTATGCCAATTGAATGGAGAATTGATGTGATTCTCATCATGTTGTCACATTTCTTGTACAGCTTGTTTTCAAATTTTCCCAGAAAATTAAAATTGAGACATATCTTGATTTTAGGGGGAGTAAAAATTTTAAAAAATTAGAAAATTTGAAAAGTCAAAAACATTGAAAAATGCAAAAAATGAGTTTTGTTGTGAAAAAGAGGAAGTGATAGTAGATCAGTTGGACTGTCACAGCATGCTAAAGAAATGGAGAGATAAAATGTGATAAACGGTCTCACTAAAGATGTGACGGTAGGCTCAGCTAGACTAGTAGATTTGCGATAACTAAGTCTGCTGCATATAAACAACTAAAACCTGCTGCACATAAACAACTAAGTCTGCTGCATATAAACAACTAAAACCTGCTGCACATAAACAACATAAACCTGTTGCAATAAACAAGTAAACCTGCTGTACATAAACAACTAAACCTGCTGCACATAAACAAGTAAACCTGCTGCCAATAACCTGCTGCACATAAACAACATTTTGATCCAAACAACTGCCCTAACAACTGATTAACAAACTTATTACAAAAATGACACTTATAACCCCTACACATACCTGCTAATTAGCAAACAACTGCCGTAACTACTGATTAACAAACTTATTACAAAAATGACACTTATAACCCCTACACATACCTGCTGATTACCAAACAACTTCCTTAACTGAGTGCAATTTGATCAATCTGCTGTTGTTATACACTTAACACATACACTGTAAACATACTAGGCGTATTTAATCAATCTGTTTCTGTAAAAAATAACTAGGCACATTATAATAGTATTAACACATTATAACTAGGCATATTTGATCAAACACATACCTTCTGCACATTATAAGTAGGCACATTATAACATTTATGCAAATGCACATTATAACTAGATCAGTATCAAAACATTAATATATACAATTAGATCAGTATCAAAACATTAACAAATACACTTAGCATACATATTAAACCAAAAGATCCTAATATATTAGAGTTCAACTACACAACCATTTCCTGCTGAGGGGGAAACTGGAAGTGCAGGAAAGGGCGGCCTCACATTTTGACAACCAAGGAAACCACAATCGATCCTAGTGAAACACGAATCCTCATGTCCACTGCAAACACAGAAAGATCCATGTTCAATAACCCCTATTTTTTAACCTGACATTACTTGTTCGATTTTACCTGACAAGTGAGAGAACAGGGAGGATCGTCGGTGGACAGGTGGATCGACGGTGGACAGGGGCATCACCAGGGGTGTGGTCGCCGTTAATGGCTCTGCTGGTGGAGGTGGAAGCATTGTGTCCTCTGATTCGCTCATTCTCCGGTGGACAAGCTTAGGGGTGTGGTCGCCGTTATTCGCCGGTTGGTGTGGTCACCGTTGATGAAGAAGAAGGATAATGAAGAAGAAGGAGTGGGGGTGATCGATTGAAGCTTAGGGGGTAAGATTGAATTTGGAAGAAGATGTACACGGGTAATAGTAATATATAATGTAAAATTAAATTCCTGCCCTTTGACCCCCTTTGACCGTTTAAAGATAACCAGGGAAATTGACGCCGGGGGGGTAAATGTGCGACATAACACCAACGTTGGGGGGTAAAATTGCAATTATTTCGTTAGAGGGGGGGGTCAGAGTGCCAATTGGCCTAAACCCCAGGGGGTAAAATTGCAGTTTACTCTTGAAAATATTATTTAACAAATTACTTATAATTATTTTTGAAAAATAATATAAGTATCATGTTTTGGATAAGTTAAAAATATAGATTATTTTTAACACATATCGTTTTTCAAATACTACATATACAAATATATATTTTTGGGAATAAAATATATAATTACAAGTGAACAATACAAATACAAATTCAAATTACAATAACGCGACGAACGGGCGAGACCCGACAAACAAGGGCACGACCCTCACGAATGACGAACATATACAAAACAAATACCTAACTTAAGATGGTGACTTGTACTTAGTAAGTTACAAGTCTAGTGATTAACGTACATAGAACGTTTATAGGTTACGCCGTCTACGAGACAAGCACCGGTGAAGTTTCGACGTAGAAGACACAAATCTGTGAGTTCATGTCCCCAGTTTTAAATATTTTCTTGTTTTCTAAACTTTGGGAAAATACATGTATTGTGGTATGTAGAAACGAAACTAAGGAATGGCATATAGATCATGTGACGAATAGGGTGAGACTTAAGCAACATTAATCAACTATATACCTAGACCGCAGAACAAAATGTTAGATCTAATGGGTTTCAGGCAGCCGCACTCTTGGCCATATTTTACCTAGAGTACTTTTGTGTCTCGAGTCATAAATCGACGGAAAAATGCCTATGGTTTGGATGCTTCCTATGTCATTACGTATGTTAATGGCCTTGCAAACCATTAGCGATCTCGATTTCCTTACATTCACGTAATATATTTTTCAAATACATTTAACAATTACATACCATGATTCTTACAACTATTACTCATATGTTTTACACAAAACTGCATGAATTCACACCAACTTTTGTTGACGATTTTCAAAACTTACATGTATTTCAGGAAACTAAGTGGATGCGTGCGGCCTATCTTTGCTCAAGAATGTTGTTTATGTTTCAAGTTATCATGTGTCTATGCTCCGTTGCCACTTTTGATGGATTTGTTCGTTATATCCCGCCTCCTTGTGGTGATGTAGTGAGCAAAACCTTGATCTTTGTTTTGGAATGAAGTTGTAAACTCTTCAAACAATTATCTTATGTTGCGATTTAAACCTTAAACTTAACTTTTGTTTTGAATGTTAAACTTTGAATGGCAATTTGAAGTTATTTTATATTCATGTAGATATTTACTTATCGTATGCAATGAGAACCCTTCAGATCACACCTCGTGCTTCCGCCTTTGAAAGGGGTGTGGCATTTATGTTCTATATTTCCTACATATTAGTCGGGTCACATATAATACGTTTTGACCTGACGGTGTAAATTCGAGTTAGTATACGTTGCAACCCGCCGCAACGCGAGATGGGTAAAAACTAGTTTATATCAACCTAACAATAATAAATTATTAATTAATTAATTAATTACTAATTGATGATGGATAGAAAGTTGTAACGAATAGTAATTGGAAATTTTAAATATTTGTTTTTATTTTTTATTAGTAATATTTTATCTATTATTCATTTGATTTTTTAGTAGAAAATAGTAATTGATAATTCTTAGGTATTTTTAGTAGTTTTTTATTTAATAAAAGAACACTATTCATCAACCTACACATTTTAATTTAATAATAATAATAATAATAATATATAATTTTAATATATATAATTAAGGATAAATTACAAGTTTTGTCCTTTATCTTTAGGGTACTTTACAGGCGGTGTCCTTTTTTTCAAATGTTGACAGGCGGTGTCCTTTATTAGGTATTTTGTTACAAGTTTTGTCCTTTCCACCCAACCTGGTTAAAAAACCATGTTAATTGTTGGGTGTAAAGGACTAAACTTGCAACAAAATACCTAGGTAAAGGACTAAAATTGCAACAAAATACCTAGTAAAGGACACCGCCTGTCAACAATTAACTGGGTTTTTTAACCAGGTTGGGTGGAAAGGACAAAACTTGTAACAAAATACCTAATAAAGGACACCGCCTGTCAACATTTGAAAAAAAGGACACCGCCTGTAAAGTACCCTAAAGATAAAGGACAAAACTTGTAATTTATCCTATAATTAATAATATGGTTCGACAATGCAAAAGGGACTCATATAAAGAGTAACATACTAGGATTCCATGTAGGATACATGCCAATACCAAAACAAATACTTGTAAACAGGTTTGCATCATGCGATAGTGTCATGTATAAATTCAAGTACATGAACACAAATAATTCATTCAAACACAAGAAAAAAAAAATCCACAATGTCTACATTGCATAAATAACGTGGTAGAAGTAGACAATTAATGCAAATTTATAGGGGAGAATACGACCTTTCATACATAGGGGATGGTTTAAATGAAAACCACTTTTATTGTGAAAACTCGAAAACTAACTAAAAAAAGCCTAAAAAACACAAAAAAAAAAATTTAATTTTTTTTATAAAAATCGCTGCTTTTTATGTATAAAAAAAATTTCAAAAAAAAAAATTGTGTAGTGCACATGTGTAATACACAAAAAAAAAAATTTTTTTGAAAATTTTTTTTATATATAATAAAACCTGCGAAAGTTGGTTTGCAAACAAAAAAAAAATTTTGTATGTTTTTTTGGCTTTTTTTAATTAGTTTTCGAGTTTACACAATAACTAGTGGTTTTCATTTGAACCTTCCCCTTCATACATATTCCATATATATAAATAAGTAACTTTTTCATGCATAAACACTTATAACTTGTGCTTTGGGGATTTTTCAAAAAAAAACTTGATTTTTTAGTTTTAATCCAAAGGTTTTTTACCTTTTGTAATTTTAACCCTACAACATTTGTTTTTTTTAACTTTAACTCAAAACTTTTCATTATTTGCAATTTAACTTCACAACTTTTGTCAATTATACTTTTCGTCTTTGGTTTAACGTTTTTACGTTTCGTACGTATAGTTCTAAATTTTTCGAGTTAATACGACGTAGGTTCAACTTTTTTATGTTTTGTTTCAAATTTTTCAAGTTAACACGGCGCAACGTGCATGTGTGGTTCAACGTTTTACCTCTATTTTTTCATGTTTGACAGGTTCGTCGCAGCACGCATATCCTAGGTCGAGTCAGTGTTAGTGGTCGATCACGGTTGTGTGACATTAGTACTATTTGACACCATTTTACGCCCCGCCGCAACGCGGGGTGTGCTTTGGGGGTTTTCCAAAGAAAAAATGGTTATGCATATGGTTGTCGTAACCTTGGCTTCAGGGGTTTTCCAAAAAAATAAATTTTGATTTTTTTTTCTTTTCACCGAAAAGTATTTCATAAATTACTTTTAACCCAAAACTATTTGTTTTTTTACTTTTAACCCAAAACTTTTTATCTTTTACAATCTATCCTCACAATTTTTTTTACTTTCAACTTCGATCCTTTATAGTTTTTATTTTTCGCAAATTTTCCGTTTTATGCTTAGTTCTAAATTTTGTGACTTAACACATCGCAACGTACGTCTTTGGTTTAACGTTTTTACGTTTCGTTCTAAATTTTGCGAGTTAACACGACGCAACGTGCGTGTATGGGTGAACGTTTTTACATCGTCTATTTTTTTTCCCATTTGACAGGTTTAACATAACATGCGAGTCCTAGGTCGACTTAGTTACAACTAAAGAATCCCTGCCGCATTGCGGCGGGTCTCAATTCTAGTTTCACCTAAGAAGTAACAAACTAGGATTCTAGTACGATGTATGCCAATATGAAAACAAATACTTGTAAACAGGTTAGCATGGAATTGAATTCATGCGATGGTGTCATATATAAATTTATGCATATGAACACAAACAATTCATTGAAACACAAGAAAAAATATCCACAATGTCTGCATTGCAAGAATAACGTGGTAGAAGTTGACAATTAATGCAAATTGATAGGGGAGAATGCGACCTTTCATACAAATTTCACCTAATGTAAACGATATTACTTCACATGTCACTATAGGCTAAAAGCATTTTAGAGAGGAATAAGGCTTAAAAATCATTAGGTCATGTGTTCGATTCCTACAAAAGGTTTTCTTCAGATTTACAAGATTTTCTCCTAAATTAGTGTATATGAATTATAGCCGAGTAAGATGGATATTATTGGATGATTCCTCTTGTAGCATGATGATACTCAAATGGTCCGCTAATAATCCAAATTTCCCGTTCAAAAAAAGTAAACAATATTACTATCAACAATATTATATTATTTTTGTAATAAATATATTATTATTATTATTATTATTATTATTATTATTATTATTATTATTATTATTATTATTATTAGCAGCAGCAATATTATTATTATTGTTGTGGGTTGAATTTTCTAACCTATATCCCGAAATTATATCCTGACTTTATATGTCTATTTTCGCTGCTAGGATACTGGACCAGGATATTGGTAGCATCCTGCGAGGGTATCATGCGTGCTATTAACGATTTGCTTTGGCTGCAAGGTACAAACGATCATGAGGCTTGGTCTCCCTGAAGAATAGGTCAATGTGGTTACAAGAAAGACGTTGGAAGCTTGGAGAAGGGGTTTACAACGGTCAAAACGGAATATTCGCAGGATCCCGGAATAATAGGGCAATATCCCGGATTTTTAGCATAGTTTGTTATTTCTTGTAACTATAAATAGGAGTGCTGGATCAGTAGGTGACACACATAATCCTGTCCACTTTTACACATACATTGCAGCTACGATCACCATTTCAATCACAAACACTCACAACACTCACAAATCACAATCATTGTAACACTTAGATTTGATCCGAGCATTATCCTGCACTGTATCCTGTTATTCAAGCAATAAGAAGAACAAGGCAGCCGACGATTGTCAGCTCCCGAGGTTTTATGCCGGAGATCTAGATTGATCAAGGGCTTTCCTCGTACATCACGTGTCAACCTTTACATTTTTGCTCATTGTTTGATTATAGATACAGCTCGATATCCTGAGCCGTATCTTGAAACTGTTTTCACAAACTAACAAACCAACATATTTTTTACAAAGTATTACTAGCACACTACCTCACAAAACTAATTTGATCACTTAATTGCTTAGGTAATTTTTTACCAAAACAATTTGGCGCCCACCATGGGGCAAGTGGTGCTATTTTTAATCAATACTTTGTTAAAATCATTACTCGGTTTTCTGTTTTCGAAATTCTTTTCAAAACTATTTCTAATGGCTTCTCAATCGAATTTGAACTCTTCTTCCATGTCTGTTTCAACATCTGCTGTTGCTGGTTCATTACCTCCTCCACCTTCACGAGTTCAAATTTTTCAGAGGAGATATGAAAGCAACACACCGAGAGAAATTCATGCTGCTCAGAATGTTTCTAGATCCGGAAATTCAGGGAGAACCCATATCCTTGCTTCTAATGACGAAATTCTGTCTTTGTTTGGTAGTATACAGGAACAAATGAAGAGGCAGCAAGAAACTAACTAGACGATCATGAAGAATATACAACTCTTGAAGTCAAACTCCAGGAAACCTGTGGAGGATACAACTACTCCTCTACAGCCCAGGATGCTGAACTTTAGTTCAGCGACGTTTACCGAGGATAATCAAGGCAACATGATACCGAGTCAGTCCCGGAGCAACATGCTGGACATACCATTATCCGCCAGGATATCGATTGTGAGGGATCCAGGATATGGCCCAGGATATGGTCCAGGATATGGCAAAAGTCAACAGGCTGGTAACATGTTTGCCAATATCAGTATCCCTGCTACTAATAATTCTGATTCTTTGCAGGATATAGGTGTAACACCAGCATTGACCAGGGAACTTCATATATTGAAGGATATGATATCAAGTGTTCATGGAGTAGTGCAGCCTATACCGGAAGTATCCCAGGATAGTCACAGGATATCCCGATTTGCTCATCCAATTTGTGATGCTGAAATTCCAAAAAGATTCCAGACTCCCAGCATGAAGTTGTATGATGGGACGACAGATCCTGAGGAGCATATTGCCCAGTATAGGGAAAGGATGGAAATAAATCCAATCCCGCCAGAACTTAAGGAAGCATGCTTATGAAAAGGCTTCGGTTCAACTTTAACAGGATCGGCCTTAAAATGGCTTTTAAATGTTCCACCTTATTTGTCACACCCCAACCGATGGCGGAAACATCAGAGTGAGACGAAGAAAGATTGCTCATCACACATAACGCTAATTGTGACAATAGAATTAAAGATAAATTGTTTTCCTTCATAAATAAATGTTACAATACATGAAATTTGAAATACAACATGTTAAATACAAGAAAAACAATATGACAACAAATTTGACATTTATACAATGTATTTGACCTAAACGTCTATATGTGTATCTAGGCATCAACGCTACTTCATTTCATAGCATCATCATCCTCAACCTGTAACATGTTTTAAAATAGAGTTCAATGCAAAAGCAAAGGCGAGTATACAAGTTTGGTACGTACATAACAAAAGATAAGTTTTAAACATTTCCTCATAGCAAGCATGTGATTCAAGATAAACAATAAATTTGACATGTGTCCAACAAATCAACCCAAAAGAGACGCGAGATGCTGCATGACATAACCACAAGTCTACGGGCGGGGCGTCAATCCTATAGCGCTACATATGTCACGGTTAGGCTCGTACGAAGTTAATGATAAGTTCAACACATAAAGTTTCACCCAAGTTTAAAGTATTAAGCAATCACGTATACAAGCATGTTATAGGAATGTTCATGTGTTTAAGCAAAATGTTCATGTGTAAGTTTTTGATAAGTGAGCATGTTACACCCCAAAAGTGGTAAAAGTAAAAAGGGGAAAATACGAGTATACTCACAAAGTTTGCATATGCTTTCCAATTATCCAATTATTGACGAGTTGATGAGGTTAAAAGGTTGAATGTGTAAGGGTTAAAGTTCAAGTATGCTTAGAGTCGAGATTCGGTATTTAAAACAACATAAAAATAAATTATGAGAATAACATGTGAAAATGATCACTTTCAACACATAACACTTGTATGACACTTGGTAACCTCAAGGGTTATGATAATGTTTTCATGAGTTGAACACCCATAAGAATCACAACAAGGTTTAGGTCTTAGAGGATCTTCTACTACTTTAACATATAAACACAAGTTCAACATTAAAGGTTCGAATGAGTGTATATATATATTTAGGCTAAGTTGTTGGTGCATATGTCTGTTGACTTCGTCTTAAATCGAGTCTTGGATACCTAAGCCTAAGTCTTGTGAAGAGAAGTTCAAGTCCCTGTGAAGACCTAAAGACCAAGACTGAAAACTCCGGCTGTATCCAAGGAGGAATTTGTTAGTGCATGATGTCTAAAGCCTTTGTTTTAAGTCTAGGGTCTAAATATGTCATGATTGTATAGTACATGGGTCAAATTGTAAGTTTAAGTTTATGTTTTAGAGGTTTCTTTTGAAGGTGGTTCATGTCAAGTTCAATAGAAAGCTGATGATCAGGTTTCTATTGAGACTGGTTCAAGAGAAACCTAAAGCCTATAAATAGGCAGGTGATGTTTCTCATTTGCAAGGTTCCCATTGTTCTGGTACCGAACTGCTGCTGGATTTTTCTGAGATATATGAATGAGAAACAGTGTTTAAAGTGATATTCTTCTGTTTTCTACTCCATTCTCTTTGATTCAAACTGTTTGTGTGATTCCGCCACATAAATAGTGGTATTTTGACTCAGATTGACTCATTTGATCGTTAATATCGATCCTACAATTGGTATCAGAGACAGTCATGAGCCAATATACCTGAATCAAAGCATATTTTCTACACAAAATCTGATTTCTGGACTTTTACACGGACAAAATGGACTGAATTTTGGACAGTGTGTGTAAAACTGAGTTTTAATAAACCCTTGAGAATATCAGCTTAAAATTCGAAGTAAATCGTGTAAAAATGACCTAAAAACTAGGTTTCGTTTGAACGATCTTTTAGGTTTCTATTGAAAATTTCAGGTTTCTATTGAAAATTTCAGGTTTCTATTGAAATATTCTGAGGTTTAGCTTGAAACCAGCTTTAGTTTGAACTTTGTTGAGGTTTAGCTTGAATCACAAGTTTAGCTTGAAAATTGTTTTCATCTTGTAAACTGCTTTAGCTTGAGTATAGCTGATTTCTTAGAAAAGTCCATAGTGTTCGTGATACTGTTCGATCGTCTGATTTTGTGAAAAGTGTGTGTTTGAAAATCTAAAAAATCTTTCAATAACGAAACATGGATTGTAAGTCGTATCGTGTTCAGAATCCAGCAGATATTGCACAGAAGAAATTTGATAGTTTTACGGGTATCAAGGGAGAGTCTACAAAAGAATTGATTGACCGATATTGCCATCTAGTTTTGGAGATGGGGAGATTGAAGATAACCAAGACTAATGAGGAGTGGGTTGACAAGTTGGCAAATGTTTTACCAGGTGATATGTGGGGAACGTATTTGTTAGCTTTGAAGAAGAGATATTTAGACTTGAATTTGAGCTTGTTTATTGAGAAGATCGAAGCTCAAGAACTTGAATCCCAAAAGATTAGAAAAATGAAGTCTGTTGATGAAAAATTCGAATCTGAGAAAAATGTTCAAGTGGTAGAGGAGCAGGTTAAAGAAATTTCAGCTATTAAGGTTGAGAAGAAAGCTGAAGCTGAAATGATGTCCGAGAAATGCTTAAACTGTGGAAAATCTGAATCAGACAATGCCAAACTCTTAAAGGATTTGGAGAGTTTAACATTGGAAATTAAAAATTTGAAGGATGAGAAGAAATCTGATGATAAACTGATTATTGAAATACAAGAAAATTTTGAGAATTTGAAATCTGAAAATGTCAAACTGTTAAGTGGTTTGGACAGTTTGACATTGGAAAACAAAATTTTGAAAGAAAAGGAAAAAGATTTTGAAAATGAAAAATTAAAATTTGAAAAAGATTTTCAAAGTCAAATGAAAATTTTAGAAGATGAAAAATCTGTTATTTTTAAAAATAATCTTGAAAAACAGATTGAAATAAATTCTCATCTTCAGAAAATCATTCGGCTTGAAAATGAAGCTGAAATTGCTCGGATTAAAATCAAAGAGCTTGAAGAAAAATTGAAAGGTTTTGAGACTTCGTCATCAACACCAGATTATCCATGTCCAAAATCGATCAATTTTGCTCCAATAAGTGACAATGTCACAAATTTTGACAAAGTCAAAATTAAAGATTGTGATGATAAAACTGATGATGAAAATGAGAAAAATGAGAAAAGAAAAATATTTTTAGAATTAAAAGAAAAATTTTGAAATACTGTTTTGCAATCTACTGAAATAGGTGAATGCTCAAAGCAAAAACCTGTTAAGAAGGTTGTAGAACATAAACAAAAAGTTAAAAATTCGAAAAATTTTCAAAACAACAATAAAAGCTCATCTGTTCAGTCATCCAATCATTATGCAAAATCACAAAAATTGAAAAATCAAAACTCAAAAATTGATGGTAATAAGTGGTGCAGGTCGGATCACAGTGCTCAAAAGTCAAATCCAGCAAACATGAGGAAGGAATATCACCAAGCCAAACAATGCTATGATTTGAGCATTTGGGCTGACAATGGTGATTGGTACGATAACAGAGTGTGTTACCGATGTGGTTATCAAGGACACATTGCTGTTAACTGCCAAGGTTGGAGTTATGAGACGAGGAGATGCTTTAACTGTCAAATTAGAGGTCACATTACCAAAGATTGCCCAAGGAGATCAAATGAAAGATTGAGGGCTAAGTCTCAAAAATTGGCAAAGATTCCAGTCAATGTCAAGCCCCATGAACAGAAGGTTCTAAAACCTAAAGTTCAAGAACAGAAAATTCAAGAAAAGAAAGTTAAACTTTCACAGGGGCAGAAAGATAGACTGAGGAAGAAGAGGAAGAAGGCGAGAGACTATCTCGAGAAGATTTTGTCCTCGGGTTCATCTGTTGATAAAAATAAGAGTTCTGATGAATCGACTCCCTCAATTGCAAAGTCAAGCAAGACGAATTCATCAGATACAAATCTGAGGACGAAAGAAGAAAAGAAGAAGAAGAAAATGGTCGGCGATGAATCTGACGTGTTGAAGTCAGACAAGCCACCTTCAGGCGATGAATCTGACAGATCAAAGTCAGATAAGCCATGTGCAGGCAATGATTCTGGTACGGTAAAGCAAGAAGAGCCGGTAGTTGAGGTAAAAACTGAGAATTCAGGTTTAACAATGGATGATGCAAATTTTCCACCATTGTTGATCAAGAATTCAAAATCACCCAAGGACAGTCAGGCTTGGGTGAAATTGTTCAAATGAAAAACCTGACTTACTGGAGTTCCCAGGTTGGTAAGCGTGGAACATGAATCGGCACATTTCTTGAGAAATTTCACTCTGGTGATTTTTCGCCTTACATGTGATAAATCAGGGACATTAAGTTGTACTTGATTTTCTACAAATGATGTTTGAGAATTAAAACTGAAATTGTAAAATATGTCATGTGTATGAAGAAAACAATGTGATGAAGTGACCCCGAACCTACAAATGATTGGTAAACAAACTAATTTTTCCGAAAAAAACCATTTTGATTAAAACAAACTTAAGTGTTTTGAAATCATAATGGGAAAATAGTTTGTTGTGAGGGGGAGTTCTGATTGTTTATGCCAGGTGGATGGAGAATTGAAGTGATTCTCATCAAGTTGTCAAGTTTGTACAGTTTGTTTCAAATTTTCCCAGAAAATCAAAATTGAAACATATTTTGATTTTAGGGGGAGAAAAATTTTTAAAAAAATTAGAAAATTTGAAAATGCCAAAAACATTAAAAAATTCAAAATGAGTTTTGTTGTGAAAAAGAGGAAATGATAGTAAATCTGTTGGACTATCACAACATGCTAAAGAATTGAAATGTCAAATGTGATAAACGATCTTACTAAAGATGTGACGGTAGGCTCAGCTAGACTAGTAGATTTGCGATAACGATACAAACCTAAATGAAAAGCCTAGTTCTAGTGGGAAACACGGTTGAAAGCATAGTACTTAGTTTTGTCCTTCTTGATTGTGTGCCTACTCGGTAATCGCTGATTGTCAATAGACATAAAACTGGTTAAGTTTGTGAACTTTCACAACTTTGCTAAAAAGTCGCTGTGATTGTGCATTTCATTTTGCTAAGATTTAAACTTGTTTTATTTCTTTATTTTGTTTAAGCATTGGACATCCTCTGCGTATACGTGAGTATCGACCTGGATGTTATTGCCTAAACGTTCTGCTTTATTTTCTTTGGTGTTTCGTTTAAGCTTTGGACCTCCTCTGCGTATACGGAAGTATCGACCTGGTGGTTAAAGCCTAAACAACTTCAACTTATTTTATTTTTCTTATTTGGTTTAAACATTGGATTTTCTCTGCGTATACGGAAGTATCGACCTGATTGTTGATGTTTAAACATTCTGAGTTATTTTCGCACATATCACAGTTGATGAAAGTTTAAAGGCATTACTCGAGTTAGTGTATTGCATGATGAGGGGATATGCTGAGATCGTGGGGTCCATAAGAACTTAGTGCATAATTAATATACCTTAACGTATCGGTAAGCATTTCGAAAGTTTTTAGTTTGAGTTTAATAGGAATATTGTCTTAACTTTCTCATACGATAACGATACATGGTGAAATTTTTATCACATATTCCATGGTTGCAGATGGCCTAGGCGGCCGATTTATCGGCGCCTAGGCGCTAGGCGGTCATCTACTGCCTAATTTTGAGCTAGGCGGTCAATTAATCGGTTATGGTAAAAAAATCGGTCAAAATCGGTACTAGGCGGTCAAAATCGGTCCTAGGCGGTCAAAAATCGGATTAATCGGACAATATTAGTCGGTCAAAATCGATCAAAATCGGTCCTAGGCGGTCAAAATTGATCAAAATCGATCAAAATCGAACCATACTATCTGAAACTTGAAGTATTTATGTGAATTTTGAAGTATTATTTTTATATTATTGGGTATATATATATAATTTTGAAAAAATACATATAGAAATCCCATTCCGATTAATCCCGATTAATCCCTAGGCTGTACCTCACCGCCCGACTAGCGCCTAGCGCCTTCTACAACATTGACATATTCTAGTGAGTATAATTTATCGTTACAAAGCTTCGGGTTTGCTAAAAGGTCACTCAGAGGTACACCATAAACATGTTGACACATTTAACCCTATAGTTTGTAATCTCTCACTTTCTTCCACAATTGGCTTCGTATGATCCATGATTCATTCGTTTAAGGGTATAGTCATTGTGTAGGGTTATTGTAAGGCATATTTATCCATTGTTGACACTTTGAACCCTTGTATTCACATACTTTCTTTGTTTGTCAACTTTAGTCCCTCTAAAGTAATCTTTTACACGTTTAAAGCTCATGACACGTGTCGATACATTATTGGACATAAATTTTTGAGGTGTCACATAATGATAGACCAAACGGGTCGAGTTCGAAAGTCTAAGTGGTGGTTTAGACAGCTTGACTTACGACTCTACACAAGCACTAGACTAAGAGTGACGAGCTGAACATGTTAAAACATTTTTAACTAAGTTAGAAAACAGGTTTTGTTATCAAAACAAAGGGTTTTGATACCCAAGAATAGTTTGGTTGCAAAATACGCATAAATACGCATTTTGACCGAAACTATGACTCGTCACTACGCCTAATCAACGTGGTAATCAGTAGGTATAGTCACACGGGACTATAACCACCGTGATTACTCTCACGTTGCAAAGTTCAAACGAACTTTGTGTTGACCAAAGACTTGTTAAAGGAGAAAGTCAAACACTGTTTGACTTTCACGCTTGAAAAGCAATAAAAGCACGAAAGAAACTTACAAAGGGTCCAAGCTAGGAAGTTTTGATCTAAAGATTACTCAGGTATGAAGTATACACTCCAACTTAGAGCAAAACCAGATCAAAGTGTGAGGAATGAATGAAAACTTATGGGTATTTATAGAATTCCCACAATCGCTAGGATCATCCCTCGTAAATCATGCTTCGATCTTAGCCTTACACTTGGGCACAAGGTTTTAAAAACAATGGGGACATGAAATACCATCAAATGGTATTGCAAATCTATGATTAAAACCATCAAAAACAGGCTGGAAAGCCAGATTCAATGTTTCTGATCTGGGCTGCTGACGCGGGCCGCGTAAGAATATGCTTAGGCTTACGCCCCAGGCCTAGCAAGTTTCACAGATTTACAATTTTAGTCCCTGAATGCCCAAAACTTAATATGTGATGCATTTTTGACACGTTTAAGCCCCGTTAACCCCATTTCAAGGCTCTAAAATGAAGTTAAAGTATAGGGAACTTAAAATATGCTCAAAAACATCTCGGATGTCGGTTCGTTTGGTTGTACGATTGCGTTATTCGGGTAATTACGACGGAAGTCGTAACGAATGCAAAAACGATCCAAATTATGCAACGAATGGAATTTTTGCATGCCAATCACTAAAATAAGATATTTTAATGATCACAAAAATTTTTGGATGCCCGATATATTCAGAACGTAAGATATACGCGAAAATGCAAACTTATGCACTTTTTGACGCTTTTAGTCCCTATTGATCAAATAAGTTTATTTTAGCATACCGAACCCCTAAAAGCCTATTTCTAAGCTATGTAAAGGATATTTTTGGTATGTTTAACTTATGATCAAGTTCCGGAATGTTCGTTACTGAACAAATCAGCATACTTTTGCAGTTTGACACAAATAGTCCCTGCGATCGAATAGACTTATTTTCAACACACCAAACCATCCAAAACTTATTTCTAAGTTATGTAAAGGTTATTTAAGGTATGTTAAGCCTATGTCACTATTCCGGAGTGTTTTTCGCGTTAAACTGACTGCGTTTACGCACCAATTTGCGTATAACTTTCTAGAAAGCGATTTAGAGCTTGAATTCTAACTCGAATCAAATCGAAAAATCATCAAACACAAATACACACATAATAAAATAAAAACACATATAATAACACCAAAACACATATAATAACACCAAAACACATTGTTTTATTAATAATTAACATTGTTTACATTATACATCGATTACAGAGCACAGTTGTCACAGAAATGGTGGGTGGCGATGGTGATGGCCGGTGTGACAGTGATGGGGGCCGGCGGCGGCGGGTGGTAAAGGTGGTGGGGGCGATTGTAGGTGGCAGAGGTGGTGGCGGTGGAGACGGTAGTGGTGGAGGTGGTGGCGTCGGTGAGGACGACGATGGGTGACGGCAGTGGTGAGTGGCGATGGTGGCGGCGGCGGTGGATGATGGCGGTGGTTGGTGGCGACGATGGCGATCGCGACAATGGTGGTCGGCTATGGTGGAGGAGGTGGTGGCCGCGGTAGCGGCGGCGACAACGGTGGATGTGTTGGCGGCGGCGGCGGTGATGGTTGGGCGTTACGTGGTAGTGGCGACGGTGGTAGGTCTTAGTGGTGAGTTGTGATGTAGTTAATAATGGGTGAAAGGGGAGATGGAATGGAAAAAATGAGGGTGTAGATGGAATTATTTTGAGAAAATGAAATGGCTTGTGAAATTGGTGATTCCATTTAATTCCATTCACTAACCAAACACACTTTACTTTATTCCCTTGCAATGGTCCATTTCTTTCCATCCCTCATTCCAGCGTACCAAACGTTATCTAAGGGAGGGAGGGGTTAGGGTTGTTGGCAAGACGAGCCGAGCCGTGCCAGGCAAGCTCGGGCTTGGCTGGAGTAGAAACTGAGCCGGCTCGGCTCGGGTTTGAAACCTAGGTAAAATCATAGCTTGAACTCGGCTTAGTTTTTAACCGAGCTGCATTGGCTCGATTTTGAAAAGAAAATTTTATACATAGCTTTCAATTTAATGGTCTAAAATATCATTCAATAGTTTAGAAGAACATATCAGTTCAACCTACTCCATAAAAGCCAAAATCAAGTTTAACCAAATACAGACAAAGTTTTAAATTTCATTGAACAACAATATAATATCATAAGCATTCTAATCAACCCTTAAATATCTTCCTATATAATAAAGCAAAAGTTTAGTAGAACACGTGTCAATATATCAAGCCCCCCTCTTTATTTTTATCCTATGTGTCATTTTATGAGAATTTTCAATTTCTATGTTTTATTAAATACAATCTTTCAAAGACTCATGGGCAGGCAAACCGAACCAACCTCCAATCTCATTACAAATTTCAAACTCATCTAACAACCTAAATTTCTCTGCAGCCACATTCTTCTCATTCCGCTTCATACTTCAAACCCTAGATTCACATCTTGCTACGCTGCAGATCATATCGCCTCTTCTACAATTTCTCTCACATTTCAGCTCTTCCAGGTATGTTGCTTTTGTATTTGATATAGATTTTATACCTTTATTCGATTTTCTTGCTCTCAAACCCTAGATTGTATCTTCCCCGTCACGTTTCATCAAGCATGAGCATAATTATATATATATATATATATATATATATATATATATATATATATATATATATATAATTCTAAACATCTTGAAAATCAAGTGTTTCTAATTCTGAAGAAGAAGTGAAGCCAGGCAGCAATTGTGGAATTAATTGTGGTGGTGATGCAGCCGCTAGAAGTAGGAACTCGCATGTTGTGCCGATGGAGGGACGGTAAACATCATCCGGTGAAGGTGATCGAGTGTCGTAGGCTTCAATCCGGTGGACCGAATGACTACGAGTACTATGTTCATTACACCGAGTGTAAGCCTCTTCTTAACTTAAATCATCTCTCTATCTTATTTATTAGGTTTTACGATTTAGGGTTTCTTCGATCTAGGGTTTGTTCTTAGCTTGGTTAGGTTTCAATTGCCCAACTATTTGGGAGGGACATCTTTCAATTGAGGTTTTTATTCTACAAGAATTATTATTAGCCACTGCTAGGATGGGTGACTTGTTATAACTTACAAGTTGTGCCACTGCTAGGATGGGTGACTTGTTATAACTTTTGTTATGCATAATCACTGATTTTGGTTACCTCCATCTAATGTAACTGGCAAGGTTACTATACCCTTACAGGACAATAAATATATCATAACACAAGTCTGTTGCTAACTTCTTTTAATCTTATCATTTATTTATTTATTTATTTTAATTTGCAAAAATGCAACAGTCCTCATTTACATGGCACTAGAAACAAAAAAAATAATACTCTTATTGCTATCCAATTTTTTAAACAAAAAACAAGATACCACTGAACTATTCAGAACATTTTCTCACCTTTTTCTTGAAAAGGACATGGAGGACTCAGATATACAGATTCATCAACTGATAGAGGCGGTTGTTGGAAATGGTATAGGTGTAAGGTTCTGGCTGGATAACTGGAGTGGTAGCGGCTTGCTAAAAAACAGATACTCAGCGCTGTTTTTGTTGGAAAAAAATACAAATGTGACGGTTGCAGAACGGGCTACAACATGGGAGTGGAAACGGGCCCCTGTTACGGCTGCAGAACAGCAACAACTGCAGCAAATCAGCGCCATTCGCAGCGCAACTCCTTTATCGGGAGGCGAGGACCGATGGAAATGGTTCCTGAATGAGGAAGGTATAGTCTCCTCATGTAGGTCAGTTTTCTCTAGATTTTCTGCACCATACTGCCCCACAGAATGGGTGAATTGGGCCCCTAAGAATGCAAATATTTTTGCATGGAGAGGTAGTCATAACAGATTAGCAACATTAAAAGATTTTCAAAAACGGTACATAAATTGCAGGTCAACGATATGTAGACTGTGTGGTGAACAAAATGAGGACTCCAATTACCTTTTTGTAAAGTGTTACGTGGCGACAACAGTGTGGAACAAAGTATGTAGCTGGTGCAGAATCCCAACTGTATCGGCCGAAAACATGAGGGATCTACTAAACTTTCTTAACTATTGGTAATGTCGAAGCTAAAGAAGAAGGTGATACAAACAATTCTCCTAGCGACATGTTGGGAACTATGGAAAGCAAGAAACGCCTTAATTTTTTCAGGTGCTCGAGTGGTAATTGAGAAGATTTTCGGTGAAACGCAAATGGTGTCTTTCATGTGGATCAAGAATAAAGCAAAACAGAGCAACTTGGTGTGACGGAATTGGGTATCTTTTGATATAGACGAGTATCTATCATAGTAACATCATATAGGTGAGGGGTTTTTTGTATGATGTTTTTCTCCGGTGTCTTGCTTGTCATAAACATTGTACAAAATGGGGTGATGAATATGAAATTGTTTGCCTTAAAAAAAAAGAACTGTCAATGATTTTATGCCATCTGATGAGGCAATTGAGGTGGTCAAACATTCTATCTTTACTTCTTACGCATCTAATAACCAATTTTCTATAATGTATTATACGTATAGGGCTCGGTTCAAATGAGAACCATGACGAGTTTTGAGAATCGGGAGAACTTTTTGTTTCCGTGTGAGTTAGGCAAAATTTTTTTTGCACAAACGTAGATAAAAATATTATAATCACATCTGTAAAAAAATAAAAATAAAAATTATCGAGTCGGTAGTTTTAACCGATACAAGTTTTTTTACGCGCTAGTGTAAATTTTGTACAAAGATAAATATTTTTTTACGCCTCATGTAAATGTTGGTATGCGACATTTTTTTTTTGCTGAAACAAGTGATTTTTTATGACCATTGAGAAAAAAAATTCGGAAAAACCTTTTGGATTGCCTAGTTCACACGGTTCTCACAACTCAAGGTGGTTCTCATTTTAACACATCCCTATATGTATATTAAAATAAAATATATTAAAAGTAAACTAATCCGAGCTAAACTCAATCGAGCTAACGAGTGCAATAAACCGAGCTGAGCTAGGCTCACTTTCTAACCGAGCTGAGTCGGTTAAGTTTCCAACCGAGGCCGGCTCTTGGGCTAGCAAACTCGTGCTGACGCACGAGACCCAAATTTTCAAAAGGCCCGAAAAGTCTTTATAAGCTTTTATATATTTATTAAACTGTATATTTAATATATTCATTCGTTTTTTATGCAAAAAAAATGTTGCTGGTGTAATAGAGAAAACTATCTCATGTTGTTGTAAAGGTCTCAAGTTCAAGTCTTGGTTCCACAACTAGAGTTTTATTTTTTTTAATTCATTTCCTCTTAACCACAATATTAGGCCCATTTCTTTTTTACGCCCAATGCCTAAAAATTGTCAATAGTTTTCGGGAACGTCTCTAATACCGAGCAAGCTTTTTCTGAACTAAATTCGAGCGAGCTCCAAACAACGCTTTTTGAACAGCCCTAGAAGCGGTGTTCTCGGGTAGGGGGTTTTCATGTAGGGTACCCTCATTTAGCACGTACCCCTTCCTCCCAAACATTTCAATACATTTAATTCACGGTTGTTAACGCGGTATTGTACGTGTGAACATGGAACCTTTGACAGGCGCTACTACTTTCATTCCTAGTTGTGAACATGGAACCTTCTTACTAGTTTTCAATTCTCTTTAATTTTCTCAGACCCAAAATAGGAAAGAAACGTGTTTATTGTAAATGAAATAGGGTAGTGATATAAAAAACCACTAGCCCCATCCAACAGACACCAACTGACATCTCATCTTATCCATCACATGTATCATTCTATCAATGGTTTTTTTTATAAATCAATAAAGAGAGCATTCAATGAATGATTGTATAGTACAATAGCTAACTCCATAAATGCTTAAGAATAAAGTTGGCTAGGAAAAAAGGTGCCTTCTAATTAGGGGTGTTAAAAAAAATATGTATCTAAAATCGAATCCGAAATATCCGTATCCGAAATATCCGAAATTTTGGATATCCGAAAATTCGGATATCCGAAAACCAGATAATCCGAATTTTCGTATTCGGATTCGGATATTAATTTCAAAAATTTCGGATAATCCGATTATCCGATATCCGAAAACTAATTTTTTTATAATTATATATAGTATATGAGCATTATATTTAGTTTGAAATATAGTAAAAAATAGTAAATAATCGGATTCAGATGTGGATTTGTAAATGTTTTTAGTTTTCAATGTTGGAAATTTGGAAAATCAAATATAAGTTTAGTTGTTTTAATCTATGCACAAAACACTTTTTTTTATTTTTATTTTTTTATAAATTCAGATATCCGAATCCGTATTCGAAATTTTGGATATCCGAAAACCGGATAATCCGATCTTGAACACCCCTACTTCTAATGCGGAAATTACGGGTTGGAGTTTCATCTCGCGTATATTTTTCAGGAAATCTAGGGGTTTTATCAAAGTGGGCGTTCGGATGGCGGGTTTCCCCTAGAATGGTGAACAGGTCTGGTCACTAACCTAGCTTGTTTAGTATTCATTAGGCATTCAAAAACACCTAGGTAAAAAGGTTTGAATCCCATCGTAACCATCAAATTTCTTTAAAACTCTTTTTCTAATTTCATTTTTTTTCAACCATTTCATTCTCTTTAATTCGAGCAGTCTATTGTTATATTTTTCTTAAAGAAATTTACAAGATTTTGAATACTCATTACGTGATTACATAATTTTGAATACCCAATACCAATTACATGATTACATGATTTCGAATACCTAGTACATGACTACGTGATTTTTTAATACCCATTACATGGTTACATATTAAACAAAAATCGTTACACATTCAATATAAATTCATTACGTGATTACACATTCAATATGATTTGTTATAACTAATGTTAATACACATATTTTTATTAAGTGATTACACATTCAATAATAAGAACCTGATTGTTTGTGCTTTATTACATGACTAAATATCTAATATACGATATTATATGGTTATTATAGTTGAAATATATATTAGGTATTCCATGTGAAATATTATGTATTACCTGTTTTGCTTTTACGTAATTATGTAATCATTCCGTGGGGTTTCACATAAATACTATAATAAAATCACGTAATCACGAAATGGGTATTCAAAATCACGTATTCACGTAATAATACATAGTCAACTATTGTTACGTAATTACGTAATCACTTAGTGGGGTTTCACTAAGTGATTACGTAATTATGTAACAATAGTTGACTATGTATTATTACGTGACTACGTGATTTTGAATACCCATTTAGTGGGGTTTCATACGCCCCACTTGCGGTGTGCATATATAATGTGTATATGTGTGGGCGCTCGGGGGGAAAAGTGAAAGTGCACTAATTTTAACGTTATTTTACTAATTTCGTGAAAATAACATTAAAAGAGGAGGATGGTTAATCATTCATCATGTGGTGGCGTTGATAGCCGAAAGACAAGGGGGTACATGCATTAATCGAGAGTTGTCTCAATTGTTGAGTGTATGTGCCTTATGTCCAAGGCTTGATGCAAAACTACTATCGAGCCGAGGGTCTCACTGGAAGCAGCCTCTCTATTCCTACGGACTAGAGGTAAGATTGTCTACATCTTACCCTCCTCAGATCCTACCTTAGCTTTGCTATTGGTGTGATTTACTGAGTATGATGATGATGATGACTTAGTGGGGTTTCACATAAAATACTATAATAAAATCACGTAATCACGTAGTCACTTACTGGGAATTCAAGATCACGTATTGGGTATTCAAAATCCTGTAATTCTTTTTTTAAGAAAATTGTAGCAATATGCTGCTTGAATTAAGGGGGAGTGAATTTACGAGTCAACAATATTAGATTTTCCTGTTTTGTCATTTTCCCCACTTGTTTTCCATGTTTTAAGTTGCATGAATTTCATATTTAGGACCTTGTTTTAAGTTACATGAGTTTTAAATTTAAGACCACTTAATTTCAAATATTAATATGGTAAATCAAGGATGAAACTCACCTCCTACACTTTTTACACTTCATTTTGTTGTTGTAGAATAATCTTTCTCATATTAACAATCCCCTTAATTAATTAACTAAAACCAAGTCAATTTAATCTTTTTACAAATAAAAATTGAGAGCGTATTGATATCCTAAACCTTAAAAAAGCTAATATTAATCGTTATATTAATTTAAAATAATAAATTTGATAATAGGGGTCTATAAATTGCGTCACCAAAGAATTAAGACATCAAACTTATTAGTTTTATGGTATCTCGTTAAAACAAATAATCAGTTGCTAAAATTAGCTTGATTATTTCTGTGTAATTTTATTTCTAATATTAACCTATGAAAAATTTATAGCTGTTTAAAAAGTTGTTGGTTAGTTAGTTTAAAATAAGGGGCAGAAGTGTAACTATTGTTTAAATAACCAAAAGTTGAGTAAAGTTAATGGGCAAATGTGTATGTATTGTTTAAAAGATAGATTTACTTCTAAATTTTTTTAATGTATGCGTTAAGGTAGTGTTTGATATGCAAAAATGAGATGTATGAGATGTGTAATGGAATAGACTATTAGAATGGAATAAATAAATAAAAAGTGTTTGATTGGTCAAAGTAATAGAATCATAAGTATTTTAACTTAAAAGTGGGAATACCCGTACGTTGCAGCGAGCGCCCCTCCTAGAGAAACACCATATTGTTTTCGCAAGTTGCAACACTCGTGTCGTAATCATATTCACCCACACCGGGGATTGGGTCAAATTTTTTTCTTCAAAATTTAGAAACTTTTACCTGAAAAATCACAACCAATGTAGCCCTTTCATATGAATAGATATATATGAACAAGGCTGTTGTGTGGAAGAAAAAGCCGTGTGTTGTCGGGGGGTCCCAATTGTTCGTTTAGACAAAATCGTTAAAGAAATTACCATGATAGTATAAAGAGGCTAGATTAGAACACTTTCTTGTCAATTTAAGATGTATTGAGCCAACAACTCAAGTGGTTACTGGTTTAGGGTGTAAGGAGTGGTTAAACACTTTGGAGTGGCAAACCAAAAAGCCGACCAATCAGAGCGCCCCATGTCAATCAGTCAAAAGTGTTTAAACTTTGGTGAAAAGTGTTGGCAATGGTTTAGACACTTGGTGAAGTGGTAAACTATTTAAAAAAAAGGAAAATGGTTTGATTGGTTGATATAAGAATGGACCCCACCCACAATACCCTCTCTCTCAATCACTCTTCTTCCCCGAGTCGGCAAGCTGTCCCCGATCCGTTTGCTTTGCCGCGTCGGCATTGGGTCGGCGGCGGTGTTTGCCGATCGGCAAACCTGTTTGCCGCCCTTTGCCGACTACCACACTGTATACCCTTAAGAATCATGGTCATGAAACATGAAAAGATTATATGCTTGACTTCACGCAATGGATTGATGTAACAACATGAATACATTTAACCTAAAAGGTCATAAAATCCAATTAAATAACAAACCATAAATTAAGAAAGCTTAATACTTTAGGAGCTGATGTTCACGTATTAAATAAAACAATTTTATTATTCAATCAAATACAGAAATAAAGAAAGCTGAAAACAGTACAGTTACAACAACTAAAATGATCAAATTACAAGAATGAAAAATGAAACAGAATAAAAGTGGTTGAGGGTTGTGTTTAACACAGGGCTCTTAAAACAAATTTCGAGTCTCCCAGGAGAACTCGTTTTGTTTCCCAAGGTACAACAGCCGAAGCAGTGTGTACTGCCGGAGCTGGCTGGAGGACCCCAAGAAGACCTTAAAGCAAGTAGCAGAAGGATCAGAAGTATCTAGAGAGAAAGTTACATAAGTTTGCAGATGTTGCTAGTGTCTCTCTACAGTGAAAATGATGTTGTATTTATACAACATATGAGTCGAAACAACCAAAACGAATTAAACGAAAGAATTAAATTACATTAAACGTCTTCAATGTACTTTAATTCGTCATTTAATTCTCAGTCAAAACCGTTGACTCGTCTGTTTCGAATGCTAAAATGAAACTGCTCATTCATTAATGCCCGGAAGCTTATGCGCGCGCGCAAGACACACTGGTGCGCGCGCACGCAAGACACACTGGTGCGTGCGCGCCATTTTGGCTCAAGTTCATGCGCGCGCAGGTCCGCACGCTCATGCGCTCGTACGCCATTTTGGCTCACTTTTGTGCGCGAGCAAGCTTGCACAATTCATGCGCGCGTGCGCTAGTAGGTCTGCGCCACCCTTGCGTGCGTGCGCCAGCCACCAGTGAACCTATACGAGCACGCCACACAGTCGTGCCGTATTGGCTCACTTTGGTGCGCCCGCGCGCGTCATTTCAGTGCCCATGCGCCAGTACGTGCATACCAACCTACCTCGTGTATTCGCGCGCCTGCCTGCCACGTCATCATCCAAGGTCTACCTGCCACCTGATCCTTGCAGCCTATACCACGCGCGCGCGGTCAAAAATATAAAGGCGGCTCTCAACCGGCTCGCGAAGTGCAAAGTGTGCAATTAAAGCGCCACATTGTGCCCATCACCCACACCTTGCGCGTGAGGTAGGGCGCCCGACACCCTTCGCGAGTACACAAGTGTGTGCTTCTATGAAACAATAAAGATGAAGAGTTCCCACTTAAATACCCCTTTAAGTTTCATCTCTCCTCATATGTCGGACAAGGTGTCACTTTCCCAATTTTTCAGCATTCAATGTTTCAAACACCAAACTTTGAGCATCGATATCTCATTCATCTTAGCTCCGTTTTAGACGCGGTTTATTTCGTTGCGAAGCTCTTCCAACATAGAACACAAACCCACAAATAAATATATGAAATCTACTTCGTTTCTTATATTTATTTCTAGTCCAAAATTAGAAAAAATGCATTTCCTATATTTGTAAAAATTTATATTCACAATATTTCCGACAAATAAGATTAGTCTGTGAAGGAATACAAAAATCCACAGTTTCCCCAATGCATTTACAATATCTGTACAATTACAAACCCCTAATATTCAACAACTATACCAAAAGTCAAATTTTTATACATAATTATTTAACTCGTATGCAATTCCAAGTCTAATTCTAGGATGACAAAATTGAAAAACCATAAAGTGTGCAAAAGAAAAAAAAAACAGCAAAGGACTAACCATAAAGTGTGTACAAAATAAATCATTCTTGTGTTGTAAATAACATAATAGTAGAAGATAAAATACGAATCCCCTAAAATCATTGCAGAAATAATCATTTTTCATGGTATACTTCTCAATCAATTAACATGTCCAGACCAGGCAACATAAACTGAAACAAATAAGAACATCATATAAATTATCCCAGTTAAAAGTAACAAATAAGAATATATGCATGCATCACATCTTTAACTCTTCTACAACAGCAGATTTTTTTATTTGTTTGGTTACAATTCTATCATTTACGAAGTTTTTGTTAGGATCAGGATACACACACGAACACATAACTCACACACACACACACTTTTCTGTTAAAGAACACAAAGATTTATAGTGGTTCGGTCTATTCTGACCTACATCCACTCTCAGTAACTAGGAATATTTCTATTAAGCTTTTGGTACAAGTATTTCAGATACAAAACAATCTCTTATATAAGATTGGATGAAAGAGGAAAGTGAAGAAAACAAGATCTGTGAATAATGGGTCACAGACCCATGTCCCCTCTTATCCTTTGATAAGAAAGGATTTTCTAATCTCCACTTGATCAAGTGGCCTTCACACTCAACAATCTCCCACTTGAAGCCACGGGATAATCTTCACCTCTGCTTCAACTGTGCAACAGTATCTCTGTAATAACTTTGATCTTCTTCACATTCCTAGTTACCCGGCCTTCTCTTCAGTTAACCTGAAGGCCAGTTGAAGCTATGCAAAGCTTCAACTTCTCTAAGGTGACAACCTTAGTCAACATATCAGATGGATTTTCACTTCCTTTGATCTTCTTCAACTTCAGAGTACCTTCACTAACTTGCTCTCTTGTGAAGTGATATCTCAGCTGTATGTGCTTTGTCTTCGAATGGAAGACAGGATTCTTTGCAAGATGAATTGCACTTTGATTGTCACAAAACAGTGCACAATCAACTTGTTCCTTGCCGAGCTCTTTGAGAAAATTCTTCAACCATATAAGCTCTTTGCTTGCTTCAGCAACTGCCATATACTCTGCTTCTGTGGTTGAAAGGGCAACACTTTTCTGCAGTCTGGACATCCAGCTTATTGCAGTGCCTCCCACTGTAAAGACATATCCGGTGGTGCTTTTGTAAGATTCTTTACAACCACCAAGGTCAGCATCTGCAAAACCCTTCAGAATAACCCCTTTCCCCTTAAACTGTAATGCCACTTTTGAAGTCCCCTTCAAATATCTTAGCAGCCATTTAACTGCCTCCCAATGTTCTCTCCCTGGATTGGACATAAACCGACTAACAACTCCCACTGCATGAGCTATATCTGGTCTCGTGCATACCATTGCATACATGAGGCTACCAACTGCCGATGCATACGGAACTTTAGCCATTTCTGCTTTGTCTTCATCTGATCTGGGTGACTGAACTTTTGAAAGCTTAAAGTGACTTCCCAAAGGTGTGCTTCGAATCTTGGCATCTTTAAGGCTGAATCTTTCTAACACTTTCTCAATGTACTTCTCTTGAGAGAGTGTCAAAGAACCATCTTCTTTGTTTCTGAAAATACTCATCCCGAGTATTTGGTTTGCAGCTCCCAAGTTTTTCATCTCAAACTCTTCAGACATCTGCTTCTTCAGCTTCTTGATCTCTGTCATGTTTGAACCTACAATCAACATATCATCCACATATAGTAATAGAATGATATAAGAACCCTTAAACCTCTTGATGTAACAACAATGGTCATTGTAACATCTCTTGTATCCGACTATTCCCATGAAGTTATCAAACTTCAAATACCATTGTCTGGGCGCTTGTTTCAGACCATACAAACTCTTCTTCAACTTACACACCAAGTTTTCTTTGCCTTTAACCTGAAAACCTTCTGGTTGTGTCATGTAGATATCTTCTTCTAGGTCACCATGTAGAAAAGCTGTCTTGACATCTACCTGCTCTAGATGCAAGCCTTCTGCTGCTACAATACTGAGAACAAGTCTGATGGTAGTCATTTTCACCACTGGAGAAAATATTTCATTGAAATCAATTCCCTCTTTCTGCTGAAATCCCTTGACCACTAATCTTGCTTTGTACCGTTTGGTACCATCATGTTCATCTTTGACCCTGAAAACCCACTTGTTCTGAAGAGCCTTCTTCCCAGCTGGAAGCTTTGTTAAGTGCCAGGTCTTGTTCTTCTCAAGCGACTTCTTCTCATCTTTCATTGCTAACTCCCACTGTAATGAATCTTTCAACCCCATGGCTTCTAAGTAACACTGGGGTTCACCATTTTCTTTCAAAAGTATGTAACTGACAGATGGTAAATATCTGTCTGGTGGTCTAATGACTCTGGAGGATCTTCTTGGTTGAAACTGAGGAGTCTCTGGGGATTCTGGAATTTGAGGAGCGACCTCTTCTTCTTCTTCTTCTTCTTCTTTTTCTGCAGAATCATTACTAGAATCATCCCCTGAGCTCCCACTGTCGATTAACTCATTCCCATTTTCTGGAATGTCGACTGAAGCTTCTTTCCTTGTTTCACCACTTTCAAATTCAACATAGTCATTCTGAACTTCTGGTCCTTTGGTGTTTCTGTCTTTATACAATTCATTTTCATTGAAGACGACATTCTTGCTTCTGATTACTTTTCTGCCTTCATTATCCTAAAGCCTGTAACCCATTTGTTCTGACCCATAACCAATGAATGTGCACTTCTTGGATTTTGAGTCTAACTTATCCCTGTCACCAGCTTCTAACAAATCGTAAGCACTACAACCAAAGACTCGTAAGTGTTGGAGACTTACCTCCTTTCCTTGCCACATTTCTTCAGGCAACTTGAAATCTAAGGGACCGGTTGCTGAACGGTTGATCAAGCAGTGCTAACTGCATCGGCCCAGAATGTCTTGGGCATCCCGGCATTTAGCCTCATGCTTCTAGCCCTCTCATTTAGAGTTCTATTCATTCTCTCAGCTACACCATTCTGCTGAGGAGTTTCGGGAACTGTCTTGATCATCTTTATCCCTTTCTTGGCGCAATAGTCAGTGAACTGCTTGCTTATGTATTCACCACCATTATCACACTTTAAGCACTTTACCTTCAAGTTAGTTTCATTTTCAACAGCAGATTTCCATATCTTAAAAGCATCAAATACAACAGATTTATGCTTAAGAAAATATACCCATACCTTTCGTGTTGAATCATCAATGAAAGTGACATAATACCTCGAGCCTCCTAGAGATAAAACTGAGGTTGGTCCATATACATCCGAGTGAACAAGCTCTAGCTTCTGAGCTTTCGGTGTCCTCCATGTCTTTACAAAAGTAACCCTCTTTTGTTTTCCAAGAACACAAGGTTCACAGAATTCAGTTTCCACTTTCTTCAAGTATGGAAACTTACCTTTCTGAGCCAACATCTTCAATCCCTTCTCGCTCATGTGTCCGATTCGGTTGTGCCATAAATTTGATGGACTCGGACCGGTGGTCATTGCATGAACACCTTCAGCAGAAACTTCTGCCATGTATAGAGTACCTTGCTTCTTTCCTTTGGCAATTACAAAATTGCCTTTGATCACTTTCCATATTCCACCCCCAAAGTGAACATTAAACCCTTCATCATCCAGTTTACCAACTGAAATCAACTTTCTCCTCAAATTAGGAATAACCCTGACATTTTTCAATGTCCATATAGTTCCTAATGAGGTCTTCAAGTCTACATCTCCAATACCTGTGATATCAAGCATTTGATCATCTGCTAAACGAACTTTACCAAAGTTACATGTTCGTAGATTCTTGACCATATCTGGGCATGAGATAGCATGGAAAGAAGCACCTGAATCCATAATCCAAGATTCAACTGAATCTTCAACAGAACAGATGAGAACATCACCTAATTCTTCCGAGGATACACTGTTTACTTCTTTCTTTGAAGCGGGTTTTGTACATTGGCTTCTATAGTGACCTTTTTCTTTGCAATTCCAACATTCAACGTCTTTTCTGTTCTTTGACTGTCCCCTTCTTTTGGACTTGGACCTGCCTCGACTATGTCCTCTTTCGTTTCTTCTTCCTCTACTTTCTGTATGCAATAAAGAACTAGAATTAGAAGTCTCACCATTGCTTCTCCGTCTGATATCTTCATGTACTATCAAGTCACGAATACTCTTGAAAGTGAGTTTGGTAGTGCCGGATGCACTACTAACAGCTGTGACTGTGCCTGACCAACTGTCGGGCAATGATGATAAAAGGAGTAGTGCTTGAACGTCATCTTCAAACTTTATTTCAACTGAGGCTAAACGAGAGATAATCGAGTTAAACTCATTTATGTGAGCGGTAACCGACATGCCTTCCTTCATCTTGGTGTTAACCAATTGTCGGATGAGGAATACTTTGTTTGAAGCAGATGGCTTTTCATACATGTTGGACAAAGCTTTCAATACACCATATGTGGTTGTTTCATTGACAATGTTGTAAGCAACACTCTTTGCCAAAGAAAGCCTAACCACACCCAAAGCTTGTCTATCCAACAACTTCCATTCTTCATCATACATGTCATCTGGTTGTTCACCTGACATAGGCAAATGAAAACTTTTCTGATACAATAAATCTTCAATTTGTATTTTCCAAAATCCATAATCACTTCCATCGAACGTATCAATCTTGATTTTACTATCTTCTGCCATTAAAAAAATAACCAAATTACTACTAACCAAACGGGTTTGTACTGCTAAGTGGTAATTTATACGAGCGAAAGCAATAATCAGAAACAAATAACTTATCTGTTTCAAGCTTTAAATGGCACTAAACAAGTAGTAGTAGGTTGTGATAGATACTTGTCAAAGTTGAGGGGCCTTTATGTTCAACTGAGAAACTTGATTTCTCCAACAGAAATAAAAACACGTTCAGTGTTTCTTCTTCCCCAAATCCACAGAACAAAGAAAATTCTGCTCTCCACTTCTTCTTCTTCTACTCCACCTTCTCGATCTCCCAAGAGAAACAAGAAGGCCACGGGTTCGTCGGAACCCTAGACAGTCACGACAACGACGGCTGCTTGCGACGGCGAAAAAGAGCGGCAGCAGCGGCGGTTCTAGCGGCGGCTGAGCGGCGGAGCAGAGTGGGTGACGGCTGGTGTGTTGTTTCTGGTCTTCAATCGGAAACCCTAGGTTCGCGATGAAGAGAGCGGCAACGGCTGACGAGCAATCCGGTAGAAACTGATGCAAATCGGAACCCTAGTTCAGATTTCTGCACCTTCAGGTATCTCCTTCTTCTACACCTTCGTTTCTGTTCGCTTCTGTTCGAATCTGATCGATTTCTGTTCGATCTGTTCGTCTTCTGATCGATTTCTGCTCGATCTGTTCGGTTCAACAACAAGAGCCTGAGCTTTGATACCAGTTGTTAGGACCAGGATACACACACGAACACAGAACTCTCTCTCTCTCACACACACACACTTTTCTGTTAAAGAACACAAAGATTTATAGTGGTTTGGTCTATTATGACCTACATCCACTCTCGGTAACTAGGAATATTTGTATTAAGCTTTTGGTACAAGTATTTCAGATACAAAACAATCTCTTATATAAGATTGGATGAAAGAGGAAAGTGAAGAAAACAAGATCCGTGAATAATGGGTCACAGATCCATGTCCCCTCTTATCCTTTGATAAGAAAGGATTTTCTAATCTCCACTTGATCAAGTGGCCTTCACACTCAACAGTTTTTTGTTTAAAAAGTTATAAATATTTGCACCAGAATTTCTTGTTTACGTCTTTGGATATTTATACTCACAGCTTAGAGCCATAGATTTTGGCTTGTCAGACTTTGCGAAGCCTGGTATAATCTCTCTACATACATGTTTGTGGGGTGTATATGTCTGATATTATGTATTGATGGTTTTCAGATGAAAGGCTTAATGATACAGTACCGAGGCGGATGTATGGTGTTATAGCTTATATTCTTCTTCTGTGGGGTACTGTATGATCATACCGAGTGTTGATGAAGTACCCTGGCCCACATTATCACCCAACGTCAAAGATATTATATGATGTATAACACCAATGCTCCATACAAGTTTCGATGAAGTACACTGGCACACATTATCACCCGAGGCCAAAGATATTGTCAAACGTTTATTAAACATGAATCCTATGAAAAGACTGACTGCTAACAAAAAAACGGGGTTATAAGCATGGAAAATATCAAAGTAGTGAGCACCTGATGCACATCTTATTGGAACAATGAAATATGAGAAATATGGAGGAAAGGGATCCATACTTCCAGCTTGCTAAAGAAAATCAAACACATCAATACCGAACAACATCACCATCATCATCATTTCATAATAAAATCGTCTTAAAAAA